>JAZDUH010000098.1:50587500-50680000 GCA_036419115.1 Scarus forsteni
CACACACACACACACACACACACACACACACAAAGCAGTATCATACACTAAATTGACAATCATGCAGCGGGGAGATCCATATGAATATCTCACATCTGTTGTCCTTTTCAAATAGCAAAGATGTGAATTACCATTTACCCCTTGCTAACTTCAAAAGCCACTTGACTGCTGTGAAACAGCTTTTCTCCCTGTTCAGGCACCACATCCACCTGCCCTAAGTAAAAAGAAATTCTTCCTGAAAGCACTACTTCTAAAAGTTCTGTTTTTTTGTCTAAATAAGAGCAGCTGTCTGCAGACACATGATCAGCCTCAGATAGTTCATCTGTGTTTTACAGGTTTCACAGTGACCAGTCTAATATCAGTTGAGTGCTGCTGTTTCACTTGATCCTGGAGCTTTCATGCAGCTGGATAGCTTGCTGATGTAGCCCTGGAGTCCCTGCTCCTGCATCCATTTGTCATCAACAGCCTTTAAAAAAAAGGGGAAATATGAACCTTCACTTTGGCTGAATCAGCTAATGCTGTTATCTGTTGCTATGGAGACTGACTGAGTCGGGATGTTGCTGTGGAAACTGAGAAGCTGTTCATCAACACCCACAGCAGCTCTCCCCCCACTCTCTCCTGCCAACAGGGATCGACCTACCACATTTTAATGCACAAAAACACACATCATGAACGCATGAACACTGCTCAGGTAAACATGCATGAACAGTATGATCTATCCCGTGTTCCACAGATGACCAATCTGCTATTTTGTGAGTCAATTAGCAAAGACCCAAAATGAATCCACTCTAAGCACACCACTTAGCATTATTAAGCAAATTTACAATGTGAGAAAAAAAACCTCTGTTGATAACCACAGAAATTTTCCATTAGTACACATGCCTAGTTTATGTATGCTTTTTCAATGCTTTAACCAAATAGTCAATCAGCTTACCTTGAAATGAGAATTTAAATTTTTAGTGTTTATTTCACAGGTTTTGTGCCTTTATCAATAGTGTAGAGAAAATATGGGTAGAGCCAAAAGGGGATGAGAGAGCAAAGGATCACATGATAAACTGACCTCGAGCTGTAGTGGAACCTTGGCTGCCTGCATGTACGGGTCGCTGCAGTATACATAGATGTGTGTACCATAGCTAGCAGGCTATTTGTAAACCCTAAATAAGAATTTTAAATAATTCTTCCATTTTGTATTAGAGTATGACAAGTTGAAATATATAATATAAAGGGGATTCTGCTGTTCAGCATAATGTAACTGTAGATGTAATTACTCTTGACTTAGATTATGAGCTTGTATTTGTATTAAGCTGTGCTCTGATGCAAAGATGGTTACTTACCAGTTAGCTGTTAAATATATGAGCCTTTGGTTTGGATTGAACTGATCAACCAGGGAAGTCACAAGCAGGAATACAAGGAGCATCTGATTAATTTTTATATGAAACACCATGTCTCAATCATGTGTCCCATTTCTATTATCAACACTTTTCCAAAAGGTGTAGGATAAAAATTTCACGTTTTTTTGACAGTATTGATATTTTTCCCTCATGTAATTCTGATTACATAATATCTGTTAGAGAAAAACAACTGATTTGAGTCAGAGCTGCTGAAATGGAAGAAAAACAGACAATCCATGTCTTGTTTTTAAATAAGGCCAGAGTTTCTCTCTCAGGATGTTGACAAGGCTACGACTTTGTCATCAGGCTCTCTTAATGAGCTATAAAGCAGAAAGACAAATAAAAGAGATATTAACCATCTGTTGATCCATCCTAGCAAGTTTTTGTCTTTAAGAGCTAAATGTCATTCAGAAGCAAGTTAATTGATAATCAGCTTTTGTGATGACCAGGCATTATTTTATACAAAGAGACGCGAACCCATCTTCCTCCATCCATCAAAGAAGTGGTAACAAGAAATTTAAATCAAGTGAACCGTGGGTGTTTGAGGTTAGTCAATGTGCCTGAAGTGAATGGCTTTTTGAAACCTATTAGTAATAGCTGCAGTTAGCTTACAAGTCCATTCATGTTTTTACAGAACTAGTCCAAATAACAATAAAGACAAACTGGCAGTGTTTGGTCATCTGAAAAGTGCCCATTGTCTTTTTTAGTGTTTGTTTAGTGTTGTCCATTTAGATACACAGGGTGCTTCAAAATCACTTTGCAAGTTTCTGACAGCTCCAGGAAACCAGCTGAACTTCATGGGGGAAGGGTTCATCCTACAGGTAAAGAAGACCGCTGTAGCTTGTTGGGGTTCAAATCACCACTGGCCCCATGATTGATCAATTATCAGTCAATCAGTCTTGATTGAATTTTTAGCCCTTTTCATACAAAAAGAATGTAGCACTAAGTGCTGTACATGGTCAGAAACAACAAAAGAACATGCAAGACAAAGATAACGTCAATTAGAACAAACAAATCCATATTAAAGAAAAAGAAAATATTTTAAAGACTTAAACAGATCTGTGAGAGTTTGGAACTGATGAAATTCCAGCATGAGTTCATAATGAAAAAACATTTAAAATGACCTTGAAAGACTAAATCAAGAGATGAACTTAGAGTTGGACCAGACCTAAAATAATAATAGTAATAATTGACATAAATAAGAAATTAAAGTCAACAATTAGAGGAAAATATAAATCATACACTTCATTCATAAACCATTGAACAAGAAAACAAAAACAAGAGTGTAATAGTAAACAGTAAGAAATTGGACAATATTAATAATTTAAGTTACAAAATATACATAGACTGAAATACATAACTAGAATTACCTAAAGTACAGTAAAAGTTATTCAAAAGCTAGATAAACAAAATGTAGAAAATATTATTCTAAAAATACTGACTCTCTGTACTGCCCTCAGGTCTGCAGGTAGGCTGTTATATGCGGGCTGTTGATAACCAAAAGCTGCCTCTGCAGGTCTTCGTTTGGATTTTTGCCCTGTCTAAAAAGGTGAGGCTTGAACCAGTGTTATAGGTCCATATTTGCTGTGCCAGGTTTTAGTTAAAAACTTACAGTCTATATATTATTATCTAAAATCAGATCATTGTTAAAAACAATCTTGTATAAAGGCAACCTTAAATTCAAAAGTGCCATGTGCAGTTTTTTTTTGTTGTGGGAGTGAAAGGTGGAGACGCAGAGTAGATATTCTTTGCTCCAACTCTTGTACAGCTCGAATTACGAGGTAGGTGGAGTCATTTACCTGCTTCATTCTAAATGACTGAAAATCAAGGCAGCTGATCGGAGAACAAACACACACACAGTAAAAGGTACTGGGAAAAAATGGCCAGAAAATGTAAATTGCACCATAAAAAGTTGCTTAAAACCAGTTAAAAGCCAGTGAGTGTAAGAGCTGTCTGGCAGGTTGCTACCATGATAAAATATTATCACAATACTTGAGACCTGATTCAATTTTATTGCTATTCTTTAGGGATGTCCCGATCCGATATTGATATCGGATATCAGTCAAAAAAACAAATATCGGATTATATCGGCCTGCATCCTAAATCTCTGATATCAGCACTCCGATACAAGCAGTCCATTCTAATATATTTATTTTTTTATTTTATTCAGTTGTAAAATATGCTTATGTTTAAGTTCAACACAGTGGTTACTTTGCAATTGGTGAAATATGTTTTTGTTTGATTTATTGAGGTCACTTTTCAGGGTCTTCTAATATTTTTTATTCATGTTGTTTTAATTGTAGTATGGTCTTATGTTTAAGGTTAAAATTTATTTAACCTATTGGTTAATAACAAACGGGTCAGTTTTTCTCATACCTACTATTGCTGACTACTGTTCTCTGTTTGAGTAATCTGACCTGATCAAGCCTTTTCTTACAGTCCATACTACAAAATAGGTAATAAAAGTCTGTATGATTCCTGCTGATATCGTATCAGATTGATATCGGTATCGGCCGATATTCAAGGCTGCAAATATTGTTACCGTATCGGAGGTGAAATAGTTGTATCGGGACACCCCTACTATTCTTAATACATTACTGTATGCTGATTATTGCAGGACTTAACATTTGATATATTGAGATTTACTGTCTTATTTTGACTATACTTACATCCAAAAGGAAAAAAAGGACTGATTTCTATATTTATAATGAACATATATCAGTATATTCAAATCCCTTCAGTGTTATTAGAAGCAGGAGTGAAACTGACAGACTGAGGTCCACACATAGCCAATAAATTCACCCGCACTGCAGTGCTCAGCTTCTCTTAAGCTTTTATCTGTACTGCTCTGTAGAGCTTTAGTACTGCTGTGTCGGTGAAATCATGCAGGGATATAGGCCCACACCTGGGCTCCAACAGGCATGTAACAAAACTCCTTGTTTTCTGCAACATTTAGATCTATGGACATATAGTAAAAGATAGATGGAGCTGTTGCCTCTGCTAGCTTGGAATTTGGGGCAGCTTTGACAAGCTAAACCTGTCAGGTGTGAGCTGGTTTTTCAGTGGGGTTAACTTAGCATTAGCTTTGCTGTCTTTGGCTTTCCGTGGATGGTGCCAAAGTGAGATGATCTGAGCTGTATCTCCACAGTATTTTATTTTCAGATGCCACTCCTATAAAATCCTATGTCATTCATCTTTTGTGCTCCTGTTAAAGTCCAAAGAAAGTCCACACAGGTCCACACATTTCTTTTGCTTCCCTATCGAGCTGCTGTGTTTACTAACATCTGACTCTCCTCTCTACAATAGCACCAAGTTTTATTACATGCTGGAAAAAATACAATGAAAGATATCAATACATAGTAGATGTGAATATATACAATATCGCCATGTCAAATACAGTGATATTGTAGTGTATCGATTTTCCCCACTCCTAGTATATGACCATTTTAGGTGTGACAATAAAAATAAATCTGGGGCAAAATCAGTTAAACATATGCTAAAAGTGTGTGCACAACAATTTTCTGGGTACACTGATCTTATTTAGAATAATTGGGAGATCTCATAAATAGGGTTTAACCGTCACTACAGAGATTTATCCTATGGCTTGGGCCAATAAATGCTTGATTTTAAACGTAAAGTAATGGCAACAGAAGTTTGTTTCATCATTGTTGTAAAGATATATTAGCTGAGACTCTGCATCTACTATGATTGCCATTACCAAAAATAATAAATAAAATACTAAAATACAAAAAAGTTGCTCAAAACACAGCACTTTTCAGGCAAATTACAGCTTTTCTCTGTTCCTTCTCACTGATTCACTCTCTGGATGTTGCTGTCTGCCACACAGCAGGTGGAACTGCTTGTCTGGCTCTCATATTCTGACGTCAATGCATACTCTATGTTGTGGTAAATGCTCTTAGGAAAAAACACCTCCAGAGTTTGTCTTGCATAGGTTTTGGAGTAGAACGACTGCTTGTGATCACCAGTGTGTCTACTGGTGAGTGTTAATGCACATGTGTGTACATGGCAGTTGACCTCCGTGCACTGGATGTGTTGGTGGAAGTTCACTTGTGAGGGGGTGGTAATTAGCTCCCTGCTAACATAAATGAGTGGTGCTGTTTATATTTCAGCCCACGCAAGCTCATAAAGAAGCTGTGAAAACGCTTTCACTGTTGTAAGAGCACCACCATCTGAGGCTGTACAAAGTCTGACGCTGACAAGGCGAGTGTTTCATTTGATCTTACATATGGTGTCCTCTACGTCTTTGCTGTGAAATACTGCTGGGGCACGCAAAGACAGAGAGGGGGCATGAGAAACAGAGAGGGAGAGAGAGAGACAGCAGAGGGGATAAAGAGAGAAACTGAGGCAAAGAGAACAAAAAAGGTCATTTATTCTTAAATAGGTCTGAAACCTTCATTATCACATTTGTACTTTCTTCTTCTTCCTCTTTTAAACACTGCAATAAACTAAATGTACCAAACAGGAAAAGACCAGGGAGAATAAAGTGCCCTCCTCTATTTGGGATGAAGGCTTTTAAGGACTACAGTGTTTTTCTACTTCTCATCCCCCAGTGTTTTTCGTGACTAAATGGAAATTAGGAGTTATTTAGGCTTATTAGGAAACACATATCTGGAAGTTAATTACCTCGAGCACTGAGGAGACACATGAGAATGTCAGATATACTCCTGTGCTGCCCGTGGATGTAAAATGTCATTGTCATTTGTGATGGATTATTGATTATGCCATCATACTGCCTTGCTTAGATCTATCTATCTATCTATCTATCTATCTATCTATCTATCTATCTATCTATCTATCTATCTATCTATCTATCTATCTATCTATCTATCTATCTATCATGATTACTTGATCAAAAAGCCCCTTTTCTGGTTTACTGCTGTAGTTATTGGATGAACTGCTTCAGCTCCATGGCTTTGGTTGTTAGCTAGTGCACTTGAACCCATTAGTGCACCGTAGAGCTGTTGTCAATGAATTCAAGTTTTGTTCTTGAAAGAAAAAAGCTCATCTAAGATGCGTGGAAGCCCCAGTAATCCTTCCATTTTATTTTATTTCATTCCGCTTGGATAACAAGCAAATGCAGTTTTTCATAGAGTGTAGCATGTTTTTTCTTGTTATTTTGGGATGATGTCTGTGTTTGCGTTGTCTGTATTAAAATTGATCTCAATTTCTCATTCAAGAGGTCTAAGAGGATCCTTAGGTTGAATCATGGGAGAACCACTGCAGTATTTTCTGTTTGTGGTTACACTGTATCTACAGCACAGTTTCAAAAACAGCACACCTGATTTGCCTCTTGAATTGCTTTGGTATTGATTCCCAAAGCAAATAAAATCAGAATAATCAAAGAATAAATTATTGTTCCTTCTGGACTTCTTCATTATTACACCCCCTTCATAGCATCCAGTTATGGCTGTATCGTGTTTATTACCACTGTTAAGGGAAAGCTTGCCAAAGATTATAGCTCCTCTCTTTCTTCTGGCCCTTTCACTTCTCAATTACTTGCCTGCTTACATTGTTGATGTCTCCTCGTGTGTTTATACTGATGGTTTAATGAGCTTCTGTTGCTTTTCCAGGAAGGCAAAGACTTGTCTGTGTATCCAGCTGTTCTCCTAGTGGTTACAAAAACCAAGATAAACTATAGCTTGGTAGATAGATTGGCAGGGCGAATGATGGAAAATTGGCCATGCCGTTATGAGGTTTGATCTTTACAAAAATATTCAACATCACTTCATAGGTTTTATTAAAATTGCTAATACATCAAAGTGTGACTGCTTTAGTGCAGTAAACCAATGCCATCTGAGCATCGTAGGACCTCATGGACAAGAAAACTGTTTTGAATGAAATTGTGCTTTATAAAGGGTCATTTCTGCAGGGCTGTTGTTTTTCCTCATTGAAATAAGGATCTGGTGAAAGTGCCCTTGGGAATAAATCCATTTGCTGATCATCTGAATGTTGATGTCCTTCGACGATAGTGGGTGATTTGATTTTTTCAAATCCCAGCTCCACGATTTTGCAGACACAACCGTAAAATGGTTCACTGCTCTAAAAACATGTCCTATTTATTCTTTTTTAATTACTGATAAGTTGCCTTGATCAGACCCCAGTGCAACAGATTAAAACATCAGTTTGGAGTATATGTAGTAGGGTTGTGTTTTTCTGTTCGGGAAACCTTGGGACAGATGCTTGTGCTAGACATTGCTGTACATGGTACCAGATTCTCAATGCAATAAAAGAATTTTGGGAGAAAACAAGCCACAGAAACAGCATGGAGTCAGCACACACTACAAACAGCTGGTTTATATATAGCTATTTTATATCTTTCTCATTTCCCACCAAGCTGCTTTGATTCTGCACTATTTTGATAGACGACATTAGCCTATGTGTCCTTCTGATAGCATCCCGACTAGTTTATTTCACAAGAGAAAACAACTGCCACTAAATGAGATAAATTGCCATTTTTTGGAGTCAATCTGTTCCCTGTTTACTTTGGATACTTTGGAATACTTATATGAAATGGAGTAAACACTGGAGAAACTTCTTTAGATGGGAGTAATCAGGTCTGAATGGCAGAATCTACGATGGGAACCGGAGGACCAGCGAGACAGGACCTGTTGATTCAAGTGATATATCGTAAGCTCATGTTGTCAAACTGGATGAAATAAGAGATCCCTCAGGATGCTGCTGGCGTAAGGACATGCTGCGCTGTGGTGGAAAACTTAGCGGATATTAACCAACTGTTAAGTTGTGTGTGATGTCCCAACGCTGTTTTTGTGACTTGGTTTCTCCCACAATTCTTTTAATTATGCTGAAAATCTGGTGCTGTGTACAGCACAGCAAAAGCATCTGTCCCGAGATTTCTAAACAGAGAGAGAACTGAGTTGTGATACTGTGGCACATGATGAGGCTCATGCCAGATACCTCACACAAACCCACTTCAAAAGCCCAAATTATCCCTTTCATTCCTAAGTATTATTTTCTGCACTCAGTTCAAGCCTCATATATGAATCATTTTTACATTGTGTGTAACTCATAGTAATTAAATAATTTATAAGAATAATACTTAAAATATATATTTATATTTTTATCATTTTAAAAACTTAAAAAATACATATCTTTAATTATTGGAGAACTGGTTCTTCATTCCTTGATGAGGAATGTCTGACAAGATAGACAAGCATTCATTAAATACATTTGTACAAGGGTCCACTTTGCTTTTGGCAACAACTTTGGATGTCGAATTTTAAATAAATAATTAGAATAATTATAAAATATGTTGGTCTCATGGAATAATAATAATAATATTAATGATAATAATAATAACAATAATAACAATAATAACAACAATGATAATGGTCGCTATTATTATTTTAAAATAATTTCGTTATTATGTTTTTGCCACAATTGTCCAGTTTTTGTTTGCCTATTCATCTAAAGTGTGAGAAAGATAACTCAATCTGAGATTTTTGTGGTGATCCTAAAACAGATAGAGATGCAGGAATTTTCTAGATGATTAATTGACATTGCTAGATTTTTACATGACAACTAGGGTAACACTGTAAGAAACATTTTGGTGGAGGTTCGTGCTCTTAGAGTCCCTGTAGTTGTTTTAGTATTTTTGTTTTTTACAAAATGTAGGTAAAAGACAGGCCAGATCCATACTGCGGACACATGGGAACAACTCTGATTTTTTTAGCTTCTTATTCCTGCACCTTAGATTTTGCCTTATTACATGCTCACCTTAGTGTGTTTAAATATTTCGTATGATTGCTGGCACATAACCTGGCACACCAGATGAACCAGTCAATATATTTAACGAGTCCATCAAGGAAAGAGCCCATAGAAAGTGTTTGGGGAAAGCTGAACCTGTAAGAAGAGTATCTGGCAGGTGATTGGATCGCTTTGTTAATCAACAGGTGAACCAAAAAATCAGAAAAAACTCTCATCAAAACATGTCAGAAGTGGAGAGTAAATATCTTTACTATAGAGAAGTTTAAAGTTTTGTCATTTGTTTTTCATTTAAGAAATTTGGGCTTGATCTGATAAAAGTCCTACTGAAGATGTTAGCCTCATGCTGCTGTCATCTTGCTCATATTTAGTTCCTCTTCCTGCTCTAAAGGACTGATTTGACCATCCTACTTTGAACTGCTCACAACAATTGTAGATTGGGGCTTGGCAAAATGGATCTGCCTGGCTACAGACATTGAATCAGGCTGGTCCAGCTGCTGCAACAGGTCATCTGGCACATGGGTTTCTGTAAAACATGCTAATCTTGAATAATCTCAAGTGTTTTGGGGATTTCTTTGAAAGCTGCAGGGATTAAAGGAATAAAATAAGCTTGTAAATTTTGGGGAAGAGCTGTTTAGGGACCTAATGTAACATTGCAACACCAATTCATGATCACTGGAATATACAAACACACCCTACTGGCCTTAACTTTGCACTTGATTGCATGACTTTGATAGTAGGGGGATGGTACTACTCAATACATCCATGTTGTTGGAAGTATTGTGTTGTAGGAAACAAAACATAAAAAGGTTTCTTCAAGCCACCCAGTGCTGACCTCATCTTACTTTGGTACATACATTGTCACATTGTTTCATCGATTAACAGTATAGACCTCTGTTATTTCTTTATTTCTGTCCTATAGTGGCCATGTCTAGGCTTTAATTGTGAGCCATGTCATGTGAGTGCAGCGTCTTTGTCAAACACCATTTGATCAGATTAAGAACTGCTATTGTTGGCAACATCAGGGCCAGGCAGAAGGCTAAGCAGGACGTCCTGCTGCTTGGTCTAATGAGGCCTAAGTTTACATCAGTCATTTTGGAGCTGCAGAGGGCAAACACTCAAGTAAACACACATGATCACAGTGTTTATATTGGAGGCTTCCTATTAGGAATTCTGGTGTATTGAACTTTACATCACAGGCATTTTCACTTTATACTTTTTCAAGCATATATAGCGTTTGAAAAGAAAAAGACTGTTCCTGACAAAGAATCCTGCTCTGGAGAAAAAACATAAACTTTGTTGTCGGGAGGGTCCTCATGAAGCATAATAAATGACTGATTTCAAGACATTTAAGATTATGATGAAGACAGACACTCTGATTATTTAAAAGGCCTTTTAGACTGCTGAACTCATCGGGAGCTGTCTTCATTTTGATCAGAGAGAGAGTGGCGTCAGTCTGATGGAGCTGTGAAATAAGCTTAGACACTAGATGATTAGTTGAGTGGCAGGCTTACTTGTTTGTGCGCTGTCTGAGTGGTTTATATTACAAAGAGTGGTAATTATTGAGTATCCACATCATGCCACAGATTGACAAAAATCTAACAGTGTTATACATATATTGCTATATAGAGGTGGCAATACAATGTAAAAGGGCTACGTGGCTGGAAAAATCATAATCTTGATTGTTGTAATTGGTAATGAGGTCTTTATTTTCAAGAGACTCATTTTATGATCCCTGCATTACATAGAATTATGAAACTTAAATACAATCAGAACTTAAACATTTTGAAGATTAGAAATACAACAACAAAAGTAAAAATTATACATATCCAGAAAAAATAATTTGATTTTTTAAGGTTTTAGGTTCTTAATGTTTTTAGGTTGTTGTATGATGACAAAAAATATGATGGTGGTATGATAGTATCCTGATAAAGAGGCCATGTGCCTATTGAAATATGAGTAAACAAAGGATGAGTTTTATTACAGTATTGAAGTATTGTTCTGTTACAAGCACAACATTGGCTCTGAGTACTTCCCTGAAATATCAATACCATGTGTGTTGTACTAAATTTTTTATCCATGCACTTCTCCAGATGGTTTTCAGTCTTTCCTTCTCTTTGAGTTGACAATCACCACTTTCTACGTGATGTGACTGTGAAGACCATTCACACACAGCAGCAGTACTACACAAAGACAAATAACACACTGCTTTCACAGCCTTACAAATAGAGTAAACTAGTGAAGTACAGGCCTTTGTGTTTTATGCTGTTGTTTTACTTTGTATTTATATTGATGGAATAATTATTAATTTATTTTTTAAAAATATACTTACTGTACTACTAAAGTTAGTTGATCTTGTAAATGATTTGCCTCTCTAGAAGAAGCCTTTTGTGACAAAACATCTCTACAAACACTCACCAAGTCCACTTGTCACTTTTGGGTCAATTTTTATATCATTGTGAAATGGCAGTTTTGATGTGCAGCAAACCTTTGTTCCTGCATCATCCTACACAGCATAAGTATTTATGTGAACTATTACTGTAACTGAAACCAGGGAATAGCGCCCTTGCTTTAACTTATGTGTACAGCTTTGTTGTCAGAAAAGAATAGTGTACACAAGCTCTATTGTTTTCATGTTTTTATGTTTTTAGAGTAAGACTTTACTCCCCACAACACTAAGATGTGGGTCACATAGTCTTTATTATTTTGGTTGCTGCCGGAGCCAGCCTTATCCGGTTGGATATAGCCATCCCTTTGTATAGCCTGTGAACTAGCAGTGCTCCTTAAGCCGGGCATACACTGTATAGTATCTCACTGTAGGGTTTAGTCGAACCACCAGCGTTTTTTGTTTGTGGGTGACTGAGTGCTTTAGTGGCAACCATATTTATGAGCCGTGAGCAACTCCGCGTAAAAACCTTGACTTATCATTAAATTGTCCTCCTTTAACATTTAAAAAATGTACAATTGATTAAAGAGTTATAAGAAATAGCCATCTTAAATGGCAAAACCTTGGCTGATATCTCAAAGTGACTATTCTTGCCTCTGCCTACTTCCTGTTCTCCATGAGCATGTTGGTCTGAAGACAGGGAAATGCTCATGCTCTCTCCTCTTACATCTTATTGTGCTAAGGATTATTCTGCCATATGTGTATATCTGTAAGGGTTCTTAAATTATAATGCTTTCTGTTTTTTCCGTTTTTTTTCCTGTCCCTTTGCCAAAGCACTTTGTAAACTGTTATTAAGTGCTCTACTTAACCCTCTCTGTGTGTTTCATTTGGAAGATAAGATAAGATGTATCATTATTAGTCCCACATTTAGAATTTAGCCCTGTGGGACTAATAAGGTACATCTTATCTTACCTTATAAATAAAGTTTAGTTGTTGTTGTTATCATTATTATTATTATTATTATCATTATTATTATTATTATTATTGTTATTATTATTATTATTATTAGTGGTAGTAGTTTTATTCTTTTAAGTAATATTAAGCCGTCTTACCTGTTATGTCCCTATTGTGATCACTTGGCATTGGTTTTGATTGGGAATACCAGGTGCTTTAAGCTCCACAGATAAGCAGAGGAAGATGGATGGATGAATGGATGGACAAAACTTTTATAATTTTCTAAAATGCTAAAAGGTTGATTGTCAAATTTTCCCTCACTCATCATGTTTAAAGACTATACACAGTTTTTCCAGTGCAAAATGAAGTTTTAAACCAAATATATGCTTAACTTCACTAACTTTTGATTAAAAGCAGTATTAAATTTAAAGAAACAAGAATTGGTCCTGGAATAGAACCTTGGGGTACCCCACATGGACGGGGGGCTATGGAAACAGACTCGGAAGGACTTCTCCAACAACTAAGACTTAAACTACTTTAAAACAGTGCCTTTAAAATCCACAAAGTTTTCAAGACCAGAGATGAGAGTTGTTTGGTTAACTGTGTCAAAAACAGCTGTCAGGTCTAAAAGCATTAAAACAGCAGAGTCACCAGAGTCGATAGTTGAGAAAAGACCATTAAAACCTCTTCACCTGCGATGGCCCACTAGCGGGTTGCTGTCAGTTTGCTCCATACAAAACAACCCCGGCAGTTGCAGGGGTAACCAAGTCCCAAGTGTGATGCATCATTTGAAAGCTATGACTCTTGTGATTTCAGCCATACAGACCAATCTGGATAAAACCATGACAGCAAACACTGTGGCCTTTTGTCAGACGAGCTACAAATAAAACAATGACATTACTCACATTTCAAGCCTTTCCATCTGTCTCTGGATGAATAAGTTTTGCAAACTCAGTGTTGATATATTCATGAGATGTCCATAAATCAATTCAAATCCAAAATGTTGTCCAAGGTACAGTAATATACCCATACATGGCCATGAAGTACAGCTGTATTGACTTTAAAATTTCTGCTTGATGTACACATTTTTTTTAATCTTATTTGGCCTGACAAGTGCCATTAGCTTCATGCTACAGTTACATTAGCTTATTCAATATGGAGTCTGCACTCTGACCTTTTGATTGACACTTCATTTGCACCAATAGGACAATGCATGTGATCC
Organism: Scarus forsteni; assembly: GCA_036419115.1. Classification (NCBI taxonomy): domain Eukaryota; kingdom Metazoa; phylum Chordata; class Actinopteri; order Labriformes; family Labridae; genus Scarus; species Scarus forsteni. Next base: position 50,601,197 of record JAZDUH010000098.1, read on the forward strand.
CTGCACCCAGAGAGACCCAATCAATGCCTGTGTGCTTCGAGCAGCCCTTGCACCTTGAAGCCTTTGAGAGTTCAATAAGTTAGAAGTGAGTGACGGTGGAATAATTGACACGGTTGTTTAGCCAATGAAATTCTTGAGATTTGGACGTGTGATAACTAAAGGTCAGGGGCTTCAAATCAAGTGTGTAAAATGAACTTTTATTGAAAATACACACAGTGGATGGCTGATATACCATCGGGCATGGCTTTGTCAGCATCTATAATCACTGTAAACTTTACAGAACAAGCGATCAGTTTTTGGTGCTTTGGGATTGACCACATTTTCAAGTACTTGAGTTTGCAAGCTGCCTCATCCATGAGCTTATAGGTAGATGCTAGTGGGTTACTGATGCAGGGCAGAGCTGATGGAGGCTAGTTAGACACAATAAACCAGGAGTCGTGAAGCCTGAATGGAGTAATTGGTAGAAAGTTGGTCAGGTGACTGAATAACCGTGCTTGTCATGTATAAAATCAGTGCAGCAGAGTTATCCGTCCGAACTATTTTGCAGGCATTGCACTATTTATTTTTGTGTAAAACAAACACAAAAGTTTAATTTTTGGAAAAAGGTGAATGACAGGCATCTGGATGGTCTTCACAAGAACAAAATACACACACATAGTTTTAATTCCTACAAGAATAAGAAAGAAATCATATCTCTTGCACTTATCAGGATGTGTATGCACACTGAATTCAAGCCAAAGACAGAATAATAGTTAGTAATAGAACATAACAAATAGGTAAGGTTACATATTTCTCTTTCTTTGAATATATTAGGCTTTCAAAGATTTTGCTTGCTAGAAACATATTTTTCAGGTTACTGTTCCCTGTTTGAAATTTTCTAAAAATGTTTTGAATCTGTTTTTTGTGTTCAAAAGCAGAGACTTTTGTGTTGGAGTACCTGCAAAAGACATTATTAATCACTGAATTTAACAACACAAATTAACCCAATATGAAGTTCTGACAAAGAACCTGAAATAGCTTTTCTTTCTGTGGGATTTTCCTGAAATTGATTGGAATTGCAAACTCTGCCCTTTGATTGCTCGATGCTGAAGTGCATATAAGCAACCTGATACAGAAGTTTGTGTTCATATCAATCGTACCCATCAGCTTGTTGCCATGCATGAATGGGGCATGAACTGTCAGTGCACAACAGCTCAAAGTGTCAGCAATAAAAATATTAGCTGCCTCCAGTTTTGTGTTAAAACAAGATAAAATCTAATCTAATCTATCCTCCAAAACTTTTTTTTGAAATAAATAAATAAATACATAAAGCGTTACCTCACTATATTATAGTGAGGGAAAGGGATAAATAATTATTATAGTGAGGTAACGCTTTATTTATCCCGTTTCCTCACTTTACTATAGTGAGGCAAAGCTTTAATAATGCGTGCCCACAGTTTAGAAGGTGTTCCCTCGCCTTTATAAAATATTCTGCACCCTGACACCTCCGGGGCTCTGTAGGAATCTTCAACCCTGATACACTTGATTATGTAAAAATAGGCTTCAGCTGCTCTTAATGTGAGGCTTTATTACATGAAAGCATGAATCAAACTTCTGAACTGATTTCTGTGTTAAAGAAATTGATACATTTTACTCCCACATATATCCTACCAATCCCCAGCAAGCTCTCATCGAGCCTGGGTGAGCTGATCTGAAAAGCATTAGATTCTCTGAACATTGACATTTACTTTGCTCATGCTGTGATGAATGCTTATTTCTATTTTTTATTTTTCATGAATGCTTATTTCTATTTTAATGTCATTTCTATATATTTTGAATTTTTTCTTATAAGTTTTTCCTGTTTTTAAGGTTTTGAGAAGTGTTTTCAGAATCAGAGAGTGGGAGATAACATTAAGAAAATGCAGATCATGGATGTAAATTCATTTAGCGAATATGTCTATTCAGATGAGTGATCCCAATGTCATTAAGGATATTTTTGATCAGGATTTCTGCCATAATCAAGCAACCCTTGTTAAAAGTCTTGCTGCCTCTTGTGTCCTCATTCCTCACATCTTTCAGACACTGCTAGTCTTACACAGTGAGATCAAACAGGAACCTCTGGTGTTAGAAAAATGATGCCAACACTGAAGTGCCAAAACTGCAGCTCTTAAGTGCTGAAGGCTGTCTGGAGAAGTTCTGGAAGTCACAAGCTGTAAATTGGGGTCTCAAACTCAAATTGACCACAGAGGCCACTCTCACTATCAGTCCTTTTGAAGGAGAGATGCACCGATCACCATCTTCTGACATAAAAGCACCTCATTCCTGAAACATGTATGTTTTGGTTTCCAGTGTTCAAATTTCTGTCCTACCTAACCAAAAAATGTAAAACCAACTTTTTCAAATAGTTCTATTTCACATTCTTGTTCACAATTAGTTCAACGATTTGTTCTTTATTTTTTGCTAAAATAATTCAGTTTTTACTTGAGTAGAAAAGCAAACAGAGGTTACTGTTACACTTACTTTCACTTTACCTGCTAATCTTTATTTTACTAACGATAACTTATAAAGTATTTCTTATTTAAAGGTGTAGTCAGCGATGTGGGAGAAAACGAGTGGAGAGGTTGTTTATAAATGAATTTAGACCCGCCTCTCCCTTCATACCTCACCCCTGGCTCCACCCCTGAAAGCTGATGGATGTGCATTGTCATGGAAACGGCCGTAGAAACTGCGTAGCTGACCAATGTAGCTAAGGTAACCCCGACTCGTCAGACAATGTAACTGACAATAATGCCAACATCACGACAACAGTGCATTCTGGCAGATGAATGTCCGACGGCTGTTACTGCTGTGTGAAGCACCACAAAGCTAATGTTGCTTACCTATCCAGCAGAAAGACGGCGACATCTGCATCCGTTTTCAGGTCTTTCAATTGGCGGAGTTCCCTCCACCGTCGGAAAGCAACACCAATGTTGACCCGGGTCTTTGTTCTTTCATGGTCATAGCCCTTCTTTTTCACTTTCTGCTCCTCTGACCTTTTTCTTTTGGAATGTTTTTCAACCATTGCTACTGCACATGTTGTATCTCTCTCTTACGCTAACTGCGCACGCTACGCAACCTACTACTCCCCCTCACCCCTCTGTCTGATCAGCGCATGAGTATGATCGCCCCCTGGATGTGGGAGGCTGTACCCTGTTTTGGTGACTCGGCCTGAGCCACAGTATTTACCTGCTGAAATTCAGAGCCAAGGCTGTGTATTGAAACCAGACTTTTTTTTTCAACATGCTGTCAGTGGATGGAGAGGAGAAATACGGTGAATTTGACAAATACTGCATTAGATTAGAAGATTGCTGACTACACCTTTAATGGCTGTATTTTTTTTTGTAAATAAATTCATGAGCTCCGATTACTCATTTAATTGTTAGAGATATTAACAGAGCATTGCTAGTTTGTGCTAACTTTTATTGAAATTGTCATGGTATGCAGAATGTTTTTATTATTAGTTCTTATTGATTGTAAATGGTAAATGGATTTTAAGTGTTTAAGTGTTTCTCTTCTGTCTTGCTACTCAGGCAGCTTCACACCACAGGTCACATCTACCTTTCACACTCACATTCACTCAGAATTGCACATGTAGGTTGTCCATCAGAAACAGCTAACAGATTCTGACCCTTTTAAACCCACTGATGCAGCAATGGGAGCAACTTGGGGTTAAGTGTCTTACTCAAGGACACATCACCATGTGACAGCATTGCTTGAACCTGCAACCTTTGCTGCACTGTGTTTGCATACAGGCACAACTCAGGACAGTGAAGGGAGATTCTGTATGTGTGCAGAGACACACTTGTGTTATAGAGGATCAGAGGGACGTCCTGATCAGCTTCTTTGGTGTTCAAACCTGATTATTCATATATTTACGAGCCATATGTGAAGCCCTTCTCAAAATGTCTCAGCCCTCTGCTAATTTACTCACTTACCAATTTGCATTATCATAAGTTATCATTTTTGGCCTTTGTGAAAAGATTTTACTGATTATTTGACAATGTTTGGCTTACTTTCACCCCACATCCTCTTTACTTTCCTCTGCACTCTTTTAAGTATTAGATCCTGTGATGATTCTCGAGATTAGATTTCTGTACACAGCAATGTTGTCCTTAAATGTTCGACAGGTAGCTCTGCTTGAGTCCACAAAATGTACTGTATTTTTCCATCTTTCTTGAAATAGGCCACTTACTCTTTTAAAAAGGAAACTGCAGTGTGATTTGTGCTGACTGGCAGCCAGGCCTCTCCCAGCAGCTGACACATGCATTTACAGGCTTAACAGTGATGGACATCTACAGACATGCCATCAATAATGATAACAACTTATTATTTTATCTATTTTTATTTCAAAATTACACAAAACAAAAAACATGAGCATGGTTAAGTAAAGAAGAATTGGATAGTAATTATAAGAATAGTCAAGTTTAATCCAGTGGTCATTGCTGTGGTCCCTGATCGGGGCATCAGGACTCTGATATGAATGATGAAATGAGTCTGATTCCATTAATTGCTGTGTATTCTGACATGAACTCATTGCCCTCTGTCAGAGAACACACAGTGGCCTGCCGTGTCTCTGTGTATCAGTATGTTCACTCTGTGGCTGCTGAACTGAAGCCAGTTAGTGTGCGTCTGCTCTTGTGTGCGACTGTGTGTCTGTTTAGTGGAGATACATGGTGTTGTTTACCCTCTTATAGTGTGCGTGAGAGAAGAGAAGGGGGGCTACGTCTGACTCTTTGTGGTTCCTGTTGAAGGAAAGCTTCACATGTGGCATTAACAAGTACACACTCACACAAATGCACACAGGGACACACTCCGATAAACGCTCCCTTTCTCACTGTCACTTTCTCTCCTCCTCTCATGTGTACCCTGCTATTCTCAGTGGGGAGATAACACAGGGCTTCCTTTAGATCCACATCTGATTGGAAAGCACTATCAGCCTTACTCCCTCTTCTCACTACTCTACCCCATCCTTTTCCATCTGCCCATAAGATACACTGACAGTGTTGTTTGTGTGTATGTGTTTGCATTAAACACACTGCCACCTGCCACTGCACTCCCAAAGTACGAGCAGCCAAATCTAATCTGTTTCTCCCCCTGTCTCTCTGTCTCTCCCCCAATACTGTTCCCCTCTCTCTCCTCTCTCCCCCTCTAGGTCTCAGATGTTATCCTCTCTTCTGAGCTGTGGACAACATCCCGTGTAACCAGGTGAGTTTCTCCCTGTCTCCAACTGTCTCCGTGTTGCTGTATCATCCTTTGTCTCTGTCTCTCTCTTTCTCTCTTCACTGCATGTGCTGTTGGCTGCTGCTGCAAAGATGCTGCGTCACTGTGTCCGATTTATACAGACGTGGTTGTACTTTGATTGAGCAGGGAAAAAAACAGTTGCATTTCTCTGCTGTCCTAGTGTCTCCCTGTCTTACCTTGTCATATTGGAGAATGCTCATCTGCGTGAAACCAACAGGCAGTTATATTGATCTGTGTCTGCATTTGTGTCTAGACACTCCATGGCAGTCATTTGGCAGTTTGTCTTTCCCATGGTTGAGGTGCAGAGTAAAAGATATGTTTCCCACACTAATTAAGACATCATAGATTCTCTCTTTTTGTCCATATTTATTTCTGATATCAGATCTGGCAGTTTGAAGATGTAGATAAATGCGAGCTAATTTGGCTGTGTCTGATTCTACCTCTCCAGTGTTTCTTCTAAAAATGTCATCCCATATGTGACAGGTACTGGATCTAATGTGCTTTATATATGTAAACATATATGTATATATGGTCCTGTCAGATTCTTACAAAATCAAATCAATTCTTGAATGAAAATTTCAAAGAATTAAGGTCATGAAAGGTACAAAAATTTCTCACTTTTGCCTGGATATGGTTTGTAATTTTTGATAACACTGTGTGATTACTATGTTAAACCTACACTGGCTTGTAGTGAGTGAAAAGTGGTGCCATATTTGTAAGGAACATGCATTTGTGGGATGAGCAGCAGAGCTGAGTTTGTGGTTTGCTGCCAAAAAATGTTGGCCAAAATCCTCTCTGCCAATGCCAAACAACTTATTGTGCTATTGATTCTTGTTTGGTGTGGTTTGGTGGATTAGATGATTGAAGTTTAAAGAAACAACACATTGGCAATCTCGCAATTTATTAATTTAACAAACAGGGGTTTCAGTAGAGCTTGGCAGAATCAGCCACAATAGCCTGGCACCTCCTTCCTCATTCTGGTCACCAGCCTCATCACGCTCTGCTGTGGGATGGTATCCCATTCTTCAACAAGCATTTGTCGCAGGTCAGCCAACATAGTTTTGTTGGTCACTCAGGCACAAACAGCATGCCCAAGCTGATTTCACAAGTGTTACATAGGGTAGAGTTCATGACTGCTGACAGGCCATTCCATCCTCTCCATTCCCAAATTCCGGAGGTTGTCTTGGATTAATCTCGCTCTGTTTGGACGCTCTGTCGGGAGGCTCTGTCGGGAGGCTCTGTCGGGGACTCTCTACTGGGACGAGCATTTTCATTTTGAGGGACAGAATTTGGTTCCTGACTGTGGAAATGTGAGATTGCCACTAGTTTCAGAATCTCCCTATCTCTCTGCATTGAAGTTGCCTTCAATGATAACTAACCTAAAAATCAGTGCAGCACTGTTGTCCATGCCTTCTCCTCACTTGACCCTATGATCCAACTGCCATAAGCAGAATCTGGACTCATTGCTGAACACAGTATTCCTCCATATGTTCAGGTTCCAGTGCATGTTTTGTGGCACCGGTGCAAAAGCCCCTGATGGTAAAGGGCAGTTATGGCAGGACTCCTGGAAGCTCTATGAGACCTGAAATTAGGTACTGACTTTATAGTGATGTCATTGCAGGCTGATAGTTGTGGATATGGGTTATATGTCTGTTGTTTCATGATTTGCCACTTAACAAGCTAACCTACAGGCTACACCAACAGGTAACAGGGGTCAAATTAACAGCTGTAGCTAAAGCTGTAACTGCCCATTTCTTGCTAAAATGGATCCTCATCTAAAGAGGACTCGAGGACCTCTAAAACACATCTGTTGGGTAAAAGCGCTATAACTGGATTCACGAGGATCTTGACAGGGTATAACAAGAAGCCAGGCGTCTCTTTTGTGCATTAGAAAAGCACAGGTAGATCTAGAAGGATAACAGCATCAATAATTGTATATGGTATTGGTATGATATTGGTTTAATGTCAAACACCATTAGGAGTGACCATCAGAAAAAATGTCCAGAAAATATTTGTATTTAATCAGAAAGATTTCCTAAAGTCAGGCAACTTTATTTATAAAGCCCCATCACGTTTACAGCAATGCATAGTGCTTTCCAGAGTTAAATAAAGATATCATGACATTAAAAGCATTAAAAACATAAAATTAGCAAAACAAAAGAGATAGAATATAAACGCTGGATAATTTTAAAGTTAATTAATTGAAGTACTAAATCAATACATATTTAGTTAAAATAACAGGGTAGAACAAATTTTTCATTCAAAGTCTGTTTCAGCAGCTGATCAAACTATCTTAGAGGATTTAGGAAGGGATAGTTCATTTCTACAGGGGGCCACATGAACAATCTGAACTGGTCAGTGGGCAGAACCAATGATAACTTGACTTAACTTAATTCTGCTTTCATTATATATTTTTTCCATTGTGAAAAGTAGTAAATTAAATTTTTTAATTAGCTGCTACTGTTAATCAAAAGAATATTGATATTCTTAAATAAAGATGTAACTTTATGAATTCTTGTGTGGGTCAAAGAGGAAGATAATCAAACAGAAGTTGTTAATAGTCCAAAGCAAAAAACAATCATTACATCACTGTTTCATTTTATTTTGTACTTGTTAATCTTCACAAACACCGTAAATGTGTTTTGCAGTATGCTATAGATTAGCAACTCATCAACTTCATCCAAAAGGCAATGAGTGCTTTTGATGTTTTTATTTCATTTTACTTGATCCGTGAGAAAAAGCCAGTCTGTGTTGGGCTTGAAGAAGAGCATTGAAATCTGCCTCAATGTCTGAAGCAGCTATGTGGAGGAAAAGCTGGGAGGTGATTATCATTGACAAAGGATCTGTATCTGGATTTGTTGAACTTCATCACTGAGAATGTTTGTTCACATAGACTAGAATCTTCTGAGCATGCCTCTTCATGTGTAGAAAGTTCTTTTCTTTAAGTGAAGAGTAAATCACAAGCAGTGGAACTGGCCTAAAGGCCCCAAGAACAACAACAACAGCTTTGGCCGTCTGACAATTAACATGTGTGCTGCTTACCATGCTTGGTTTGTTATCCAGACAAATTTGCTGTCCAGACAAGAAATTCCTGCGTCTTCGTGTGTCCACCTGCCATTGTTTTTCGTGAAAATTTTTTCTTCACTGGAAAGCGAACGCGTGTTCTAATATGGCTGTTTCTCTACAAACTGACATCGCCATCTACTGGCTTGGCATGCACGCTGCACCATCTTCAGTCATTCTTACGTCTCCATGGGAATGTGGAGCACTTTTAAAAATGCAAAGGAAAAACCTTTCTGTTTTTGGTGACAATGTTGTCATAAAAACGGGGCCTCAACTGACTGCCTTGAAAACTCACCATGCAGTGCTTCTGAAATGGACGAGTACCTGTGGAGCTGATCAGTTGATGATGTGGCTTCCTGCAGTGTTGACTTGTGGACAAGAATGTTTTCCCCAGTTTGCCTTGAGAGAAGCTTACTCAAAACTTTCTGATGTGTAATGCAAAAATACTAATTTCATTTCTGTCACTTTATCCTGCATTCTTTTTAAAAGTCCAACATTTGGACAACCATCTGTTATCACACATGCAATCACCTCCATGAAGAAATCACTACCTGTTGTTGTCCCTTTTAATTCTGCATGGCTACCAGCTCCTTCATGATTTTGTAGTCGGCAGTGATCCCACAGACAGACAAAGTGGACCACTGGAGCTCCAGGTTTCCTTCAATGTCCTCATCCCTCTTTGTTACAGTGCGTTGGGAGAGGGGTACACTCTGAAATGCTCCCTTTTTACCAGGTCATGTAAGTGCAGCAGAGTCCACCATGTACTCCTGAATAAGCTCTCTGTCAGAAATGTTTTTACTATTTCTCACGATTTGTGAGATCATTTGTATTGAAAGCTGCATTTCTGGGTGTAAAAGTTAAAAGTCCTTGTAGGTTTAACTGGTTGCCTAGCAAAGCCTCTGACTCCTTTGCGCACTATCATCAGGGAAGTTCTTGTTTTTCTCCTTGTGTTTGGTCACGTAATGGCAATGTATATTGTAATCCATATACACAGCAACCTGGGTACCACAAACCAGTCACAGTGCTTTACTTTTGACCTCTGTAAATAAATATTTAGCCATCCATGTAATGTTGAAAACGTGGCATTCAGGATATTTTTTAACATGAGCTGACACTTTTAAAGGGAGCTGGCCAGCATTAAAATGCCAGCATGTCCTGTTATCTAGACACAGACACACATCAGCACACGGGTACGTGCATATGTAAATAATACAACTGCAGGCTTTTCAAAAAAGCATCACAGTTGTATTGTGTGCACAGCATACAGACTTGTTCATTTATGTTTATGACTGACATAACGTGGGCTGGACAGGGAAGCCCAAAGGGACAGATGTGGCCCTCGGGTTGTAAAATGCCCAAGCCTGCTTTAACTGTGTCTCCAGTCTGTGGGCAGCTGCTGTCCTTTACTTACTGATATAGTTTTGGTGGTTGTTTCTGTAATCAAGGGGCCCGATTTGTCTGATAAGTTGGACTGTTGTGTATTCAAGGTTCCAGATAAATATGTATGCATTGCAGCTTGATGTATGCACACCCTGATATTGTCTCCTATCTGTTTATGGGATATGTTTACAGTATTTATCAGGATAAAAGGCCTTGTCTGCTTTGCTAAACCCTAAGTTTATGCTCTGAGGCATTTCAAACCAAAGATTACTGGAAAACCTTAAAGTAGCAACTTAGAAGAAACTTGTGTCATTTTGTGCACCTATTTTCTTTATCTCAGTTGAGTGAAGGCTTTGTTCCTTTACATATATCACTTGATGTCTCAGAGCAGTGTCTGATATGAATTGGGACATTATCGTTAGTTGCTTGAAATAGCTGCATTTAAAGAGTTGGGTAAAATGGGAGGACTGGGAGTATAGAGTCAAAAAGTCTGAGTGTCATTCATTGAAAGTAAGGGCTCTAATTTTGTAGACTGAGCCAATGGGGGTGTGTCCAGCGCACTTTGCAAGTTTCCTGGGAAGTTTCCTGCATGGTGCATCCACACCCTTGGCGCATCCACGCCCCCGGCGCAAGTGCCAGAGAAGGAGGAGAGAAGGCGTGAGTGGGTTTAACACAGCCAAGTGTTGTCTTCACCAATAAAATGAACATTTCTCCTTGCCTTTAAATGTGCTGTGGGCGAGGCGCAGTAGTGGCAAAAACAATGTATAAACGAGAGGCATATAAGCACATTTAAGGACTGTTCTGTCCTCTCCTCTCTGCTGCTCTCTCTGCTGATACACGCTGTTCAGCCTCTCTCTATCATTAGTCCTGTAATTTCTCCTCTGTGAGGTAAAAGTGGCATCCATTGTGTAAGGCTGTGTTATGTAGCATGCAACATGCGTAAAAGAATGCACTGACACTCTGGAGACCTGCCTCTGAGGCTTTGGTGACGTGTGCACACATGTGCGCCTGTCACCATATTACAGCTGCAGAGGGTGCGCTTCACCTGTACTGAGAATAGACCAGGTTAGAGCCAACGAGCTTCTAGCGCACTTTCAGCACAGTTTTTTGGCATAAAATTGTCACCGCGCCAACCTGAATCTGTCGACACCTCCCCCTGGTGCGCTGTCACACCCATCTCAGCACAGCCTGTCTAGAAAATTGCCAAATTGGCTGCGCATGGCGGTGTGCCAGACAAAAGTGTAATTGCGCGGGCTCTGCCACCCTGTGCTGCGCCACCCTGTGCTGCGCCAGGAAATTAGGGCCCTAAAAGTCTTGTTTGTCTACTATGGTAAGGTGGTTGTATGAACATTGACAAAGTTGTATGGTAACCTTGAGACAAGATATCTACCAGCTTCTGTCTTTTTCCTTTCCTTTTTCTTTCCTCTGTTCTCATTCTGTTGTTTAGTGGAATTTACAGCACTTCCTATAAGCAGAGAAAAACATCACTTGAGAAGAGAGACAACAGAAAATACCTTTTCTGCGTGCTATATTCAAAGACAAAAACATAGCAACTACTTTGTATACATTTTCTGCTACACTGTGCACAGCGTGATAACTGTCTGACCAAGGCTCCCTGAAGTCAAATAAGTCACTCCAAAATCTTTTCTAATGATTGACAGTTTGTCACATCAAGCCAATAATGGAAAGCTACAAAATAGGTTGATTTTTTCTGAATGAATTTCAAGTTATATAACCTGCTTAGCACACATTGGATCTTGCTTACTAACTGTAATACACTAAAGATAGGAGTATATTAAATATATGAGCAAACTCCTGTTTATATCAATACAGCCCTAGCTTCAAAAGCTAAGACAGCTCTGAATTAGATTTTGTGAGTGTGTATCAAGATTTATTTTATTTAATCATGCAACCTTAACATGTAATTTTAAGGTTGCATGATTCGTACTCACTTATTCTAAAAGGTAAAACATCCTCAACATAACATATGGAAGAGACTTGTACTTTTGAAACCATCTGATTCAGAGACCATTGTGGTGCATCATGGGAAGTTGGTCTTTCTTTGCTAACATGACACTTTCCCAGTCCATGGTATCAGCTCTTGTTGCCATTGGCTCTTTTCCTTTTTTATTTCTTTTGTTTTCCACTGAGGATTGTATCTGATATGTAGTACTTCTTTATATTGTGCAGGCTGAGTCAATAAATGTGACACAGGGTAACTGCTGATCTCTGAATGGTCAGGTAGTTGTCACAGAGAGATTCGGGCATCCAGCATGGAGATGACATGCTAAAAGCAAAAAACAAAAAAACTCATTTAAGCTAAGCATAAAAAATTAGCAGAGCATTAATGCCAAATGGAGTGTTCAAGACAAAATCTTAATTAGTTGATCAAAACAATACAGGTAACATTTACTGACATCAGTGTTTGATCATCAAAGACTCGATTGGAAAATTATATCCTGTTCAAAAACCACCAATAGATATTATCACTGCAAAAAGAGCGCACTTTTCCTCACAGAGAATATCTATTTAACTTCGTTTTAATTAAGTTTTTAATTATAATGAACCCAAATGACTTTGGATGACTATTTCCAAAGACAGTTATTTTACATCCTTCTTCACTTCATTTCACACCCAGTATGGATAACTCTGCCTCTTTTTTAACTTTATTGCCCTACCTTTTGCGCACACACGCACACACACACACACACACAGTGGCTCAGACATTCAGTAAACTGTCACCAGTTTTAACAACAAAATACGCATTCAAATACAATGAGAGTATTTGATGTAAAAACATGGAAGGCTTGTCTTCGTCTCTCTCCCCTGCGCTCATCATGAGTAAAATTGTTAATGGCATTCCCCAGCAGGTATCTTTGACCTTCTCTTCTTTGTTTTACATCTCCTCTCTCCTTTGTGGCTCAACTTTGACCTTACAACAGAGGTAGGTGCTACATCTGTCCTCTGCCATTACAGCTCACACATCTTAATGGGAGGGGTTTGTTTTCCGACAAGGGTTTCTGCCCTAACAAGATGAAGAACATTTAACCATTAAAGTGATTTAAAGGATAAATTCGGTTTCTGCAGCTTTCATAGTGTTTATAGAATGAAGTAGAACAATATACCCACCCAGAAGGCTTTCCTGATGCAAACAGTGCTTCGGGAGATAATTAGATCCAAAATCGGGCAGCGGACATCCGTATAATGGTAGCACATAGGGCATACTACGCCGCTCCTAAAACTGCATTAATCGTCCAAAAACTCATTAGTTTCACCAATATTCCATTATGGTCCGTTCGGGCTACTCCTCCATTACAGTCTGTGTCACTCCAGACATGCTGTGTGACTGTGCTGACTTCTGAACTGAAGAAGAAGAGCGCTTGCTCCGCGCCTGCGCAGTACGGCTCATTGTTTCAGCGGCGACCGCCGGCTACACAACGACTTTCTTCTTCCAGTTTTGTGCAAAATGGATGAATATCTATCGGATGAAGATGTTGTGGAGTAGAACTTTGAGTATGATAGGGGTCCTCACAGTTTCGAGCCAGAGTATACAGATGAGGAGCTCATCAAAAGGAGGACGCGGAGGCAGCTCTCCAGAGAGTACTGCGCAGGCGCGGAGAAAGTGCTCTTCTTCTTCAGTTCAGAGGTCAGCACAGTCACAAAAACATGTCTGGAGTGACATAGACTGTTGTGGGGGAGTAGCCCGAATGGACCATAATGGAATATTGGTGAAACTAGTGAGTTTTTGGACGATTAATGCAGTTTTAGGAGCGGCGCTGTATGCCCTATGTGCTACCATTATACAGATGTCCGTCGCCCGATTTTGGATCTAAATATCTCCCAAAGCACTGTTTGCATCAGGAAAGCCTTCTGGGTGAGTATATTGTTCTACTTCATTCTATAAACAATGTGAAAGCTGCAGGAACCGAACTTTTCCTTTAATGGTCTTCTGCATGGATCTTTGCCACCACATTTATTTTGTATTTTTGTCAAACAAGGATATGAAGTGTTATTGCCATATTATTTGAATCGTGTAACCGTGCATATCAGTAAAGGCTTAAAGCTGATAACAAATATTGTCAGAGGTGTGGACTTGAGTTTCATGACTTTGACTTGACATGACCACATCCTAGATTTGACCTGACTCGACTTAGACTTGACCACCAATGACTCGTGATTTCACTTGGACTTTGGCCTAATAGTTCCCAAAGTATGTGATGTTTAACTGTGTCTGACTTAAGTAATGCTTTCAAACAAGGCAGAGAAAGAAAGGAAAAGAAAAAGAGATTTTCATCCTTATCATAACCAAGGGGATGCAGCCACCATCCACTCCTTAGATGACAGGCCTGATATTTTTCATTTAAACTATGGCTGTTTCTGCTGTTGTCTGTCAGTTAGGCCCTTTTCGGTTTGGCCAACGTGCATCTGAACATTTTCTCTAAATCACTACAAAATCGCTCAGTGTCTTTGTGCGCTGTCTCCTCCGTGTGCCAGTGAAGGTAATGATGCGTAAAGACGAGCAGCGCAGAGGACAATGAGGGAGCATCAGTCACTTTGTGTGTGTTTGTAATTCAATTGTTCGTCTTGTTGGCTGATGTGCACTGTTTAAGTGAACACAAAGACTTAGAAATGATGAGTCAGCCTTCTGGTTAATCAAAACGCAACAGTCTTAAGCAGTCCAGCTCTGACCAGCTTTTTTAACTCACTCAGTGTTCTTCTTGATGATAAATTCATCCGGAGGTGTCCTACCTCTCTTATTCACCATGTTGTAAGAACGACCTTGAAAGGATCAAGCTCCAAATGCAGTCGACTAGTGCAGTGGTTTTCAGCCTGTGGGTTGAGGCCCAGTAAGTGGGTCTTTTACGTTTCCAGTAAGAGGACAAAGTCACCCTCAGAGTCTATCTTGTGCGACAAATCTGTCATCATGCTGGACATCAGTGACCATCTCATCAGTTGGCGGCCTCAAGGCCACATGGGGCCCTCCACAGCTTTCTAACCGGCCCCAGAATATTATCAAGTTAAAAAATGTAAGGGGGATCTGTTTTACTGAAATCCATCTGTTAGCCAGTATTAACCAAGTTCAACCAGGAAACTAAACATATTTCAGTCAAACCCAATGTTAAAAAAATACAGACCAGAGAGAAGCAGCCAAGATATCGCATTTGTCCCTATCATGCATTGTGCTGCCGGGCTGCAGTTTGGTGGATCGGCACTGATCTTACTTTTGGTGGCTAAGAAATATGTACAATTGCAAATAATATTAAATATTGGACTAAACATAAATTGTTATATTGTTCAGTTTATTTTTTTTAATCTGGCCCCAAAGGCTTTTTTAAGAAAAAAAAAACTGTCCCAGATGTGGTTGATGACCCCTGTGAAACTGTAAAATGACAGTGCACAATACTCTGAGTGAAATGCAAGCATTCCCTTTGTGTCATGAGCCAGTTATATCAGCAAAAAAATACATAAGAAGTGTGAAGACTTCGGACTTGACTCCAACTCACCCGCTTTTACTGGAAGACTTGATTTGACTTTCCTGTCTCCAGACTCGACTTGACTCAGAACTTGAGATCAAAGACTGGGGACTTACTTGAGACTTACAGTGACCTTCCACTTCTGTTGAACATATATGCTAATATATTTTACTGATGTTTTTGTCATACACATCTACAGAAGGTTTGCACATTTTGTGAACATCCAGACAGATGTGACAGATGTTCAGATGTTGACAGTAGCTTAGGTACATTGTCTTCACTGATCTACCCCTGATTAAAGAATTACAGGTGTTACAGTTTGTCTTCAGGTGAGACTATCATGCAATGCCACCACATGGCGTGCAAATACAAGCGGTTTAAATTTGTTATACCCTTTTTACCTCCACCAAGGAGGTTATGTTTTCGGGAGAGTTTGTTTGTCTGTCTGTCTGCCATGATAAAAAATGTGATTTTTGTGAATAACTACTGAACTAAAATAGATATCATTATGAAACCAATTGCTAATGATATGTTTCATGGTCAAGGAATCTAAATATTTACATGAAATAAAGGTAGGACTAATATGGTAAAAATCCCAATATGGGAGAGGACTGTGGTGCTGCTGGAGGTGTGCGCTCTCCGGGTGCTTTTCTAGTTTGGAATGTTCTTTCTTTGCCATGTATGAGCTACACTATTTACAGGAGTTTGCTATCTCGCCTATAACATCTTCAAACCTAAGCAGTGGTTCTGTAGCTGGACGTGTAAAACAAACCCTTAAAGCTAGGGTCTACGATCTGAAAAACCAGTTTGGCTGTTGAGACAGATTTGAAAAATGCAGCCTGCCTCCCCTTCACTCACCCCTCCCCTCCGTGTTTCAAGATCCCGCCCCCCAGCTCGTGTTGCCTCCTAACAACACGCCCCCTCTGATAGAGCAAGAAGCCGGCCGGCAGAAAATATTCATTGGTGTTGAAGATAAATGAGATTTCTCATAGCTGAAAGTAACAAACACGACATTCATCCCCCTTGTAAGACACAGTGGTAGCCATTTCAATTGGACAGGTGGCCGATTCTATTGGCAGAGCCTATTCGTTCTGACCAACAGCGTTCAGTCATTAGCCAGTACAGGCACAGACTAACCAGAGTTATTCAGCAGACATCTCCCACTGTAGTAAACAAAGCTATTACCTGTTCAACAGAAATTCAGCTGTCTCAGCGTAAGTTTTCAGTCCCAAATCATTCTGCAGCTTTTTCCACCGGTCGTACGATTCTCCAATGTTGAATCTCCGTTGGGACCTGTATTGCTCATATTTCTTCCTTACTTCAGCCTTTTCCTCAAAACTTTTACGTTTCCTTCCCTTCGATGTGGAGGGTAACAGAAGTGGCCTCCCGGTTTCTGTGCTGGTCTTCTCCAGCTCCATGACGCTTCAGTAGCTGTGCAGCTCACTGCTCACTGGTATATGAGGGAGGTAGTGGGGAGGAGGCGGGATGATGCGGAGCAGGGGAGACAGGGGATTGGATGGACTCACGCCGGGAACGGCGGTTCGGATTGGTAACTGTTATGCCGCTTTGCAGCGGATATACTGAATGGATTTTTTTCATTCTTTTTGGTCTTTATATTACGTAGATCGGACCATAGGACCATAACGACCTTATAAACGGTGTTATTAAGATGTTCCTTAATATCAAGCTTCCAAATCATAGACCATAGCTTTAAGGCTCTAAAAACCTGCTCAGATTGTCCATGATAGTAATTACAGGGATACTGCAGCTATTCTTAATTACCTGGTAAATAGTATTGCAGTCTCCAAGCCCAATCCCATTTCTGATGATCTTTGTATTTTCATGTAATTACTGTCATGTGTGTTTAGGGACTGTGATGTGGACAAAGAGAAGGAGACGTTTCAAAGAGAGAGGGTGCTCCCCTTGTTCATGATGTCAGCCACTGCAGCACTGATGTAATGCCTGAGACTCTCTCACCCCTCTGGGTAGACCTCCGTCATTTACTTTCCTTTTCTCTCTTCTTGGCCTCCCCTCCTCTGACTCTGGTTAATCCCATTGTCTCCTTTTATGTCTTCTTTTTAATCAGTTTTCTAAAGGCCATTCACTGTCCTTTGCCCTTTTTGTTGCCTAGCCGCTCATACATATTGAAAAACATAATCCAGCAATAATAATCCACATGAGCTGGATGTTTGTTCCACATTCATTTTGTTGACATTTTTACGTAATAGTTAGTTCACTGTATTTAGCATGCTTGTTCCCATTTGCAGTGATTATGACACATATGTATTTGTTTTTTGCCTCCCCCTCAGTCAGGGAGTCAAACATGGTTTCTCTGAATTAGAAAACAACGTGGCAGGGACCAAATGATTTAGGTTTTACTCAATCAAATGGAGAAACAGTTTTAGTAAGGGGTGAGCAACCCATGGCTCTGCAGCTCTTTTGCACCTCTCTTGGCTCTCTGGACATTTAAAAGAAAACGTTAAAAAAAGTAAATTTGTTGATGTTGTTTCAACAGGTGTTTACATCATGTAGTGTTAAATGGATAGCCTTTTTATTGAATGATTACCTTAGTTGGGTTAAGTATCTTGTCAACTTTGACAGCATGTGTGTACGTTCTCAGACATCCAGGTTATGGTTATCCAACATTTCTTCTACAGTTACTTGTTTAGGTTTAATAGTATCCATGCAACCTCCAGATGCCTAAAGGTGGAGCATCTGGGCCAATTGAAATGTAAGTCTCTCAACTACTTAAGCAGATGTTTTAATGCATTCTCTTACTTCTGAACAGAGGTGTTTAGACGATACATTTTTATGGCGATCATTACTTTTTATTTATTTGTTCATTTTGAACAAACAGAGCAAAACAACACACAACAAAGACAAATAAAAATAATAGTAATAATCAAGTTAATTCATTACAATACATCAAATAGACATGGGAACACAATATTTATAGTGAGGTTCACGGCAGATTCTTTGTCAGGAGATATTTGGTAGCGGGATCTGAGTGAATCTCTAAGATCTGAACTATGCGGGAAAGAGATTATGAATGTAATCATGTTTAATGTCAGGATCCTTTTATACGAATCAAGTATTTAGTACATTTAGCGAGATGTTTCTTCACCTGGTGGATAAGCTTTAATGACGGACCATCATATGCTTCCAGGATGTTGACTGGTGGCGTGACGATTGTCTTCCAGTTGGTGACTAAGAGCTTTCATCCGATCATGAGAGCTGTGTGGATCCAGTCAGCCTAAACTAAGGGGAAATCATTAAGGGGAAGGGGGTCTCCCAGAACAAACAGGCTTTAATAGAATGGGACCTAGAGTCTGGGAATCAGTTCAATGTTTTCATGTATAGCTGACCAAAATTTTTGTGCCAGAATACAAGCTTTTTCAAGGCAGAAAGAAACAAACAGAAGAAGACTTCTGGAAGATTCTGACCATGTTTTTAAGAAGTTGGATTTTAAAGTATCACCAGGTGCTTGATTTTTAATTTGATTTGATATCTGTTAGCCGTGATCTGTCTCTCAATGTCCAGTTGTCATTCAGTGGGCTCATGTTACCATGATAACCAAAGCAACAAAAGTAATAATAGAAATAATAATAATAATATTAATAATGATAATAATAATAACAATAATAATAATAATAATAATAATAAAAATAATAATAATATTAATAATAATAACCAACAACATGGCACCTCCATGAAAATATCAAGTATAGATGCTGTCAGATTCAGGAAAATACTGTATGATTTTTTTTGTAAAAATGACAAGTTAGAGCAACAAACATGGCCCGTTAAAGAGAAATGATTTGAAATGGTTAAATATAGCTATTAATCTTCTCATAGATCTAGTGTCATGTTGAAATGTAGACTTAAAGCAGCTGCATTCATTTGAAGGTTTAAGTAAGCTTTGCTGTTCCAGACTGATTTTTGTGTTTTTGGAGGGAGAAGCTGTCCATAAAGATCCCTTTTGATAACTGCAAGGTTGCAGATCCTTGGTCTAAGTAATAGTGATTGTGTTCTTGAGCTGTGTCCATCAGCCAACCGATGGCCTTTTAAGCAGAGGGATGCTTTTGGTTTGAAAGGGTGTTTTGTTTTTGACAGAGCTCCTGAAAAGTATTCACACTGCTCATATTAGGGAACATATTTTGGTGCTGTGAAGTAGGGCTGTAATCAACCAAAGAAATTGTTGGTCGACTAAAACACAGCAATTGTCGACCAAAAATCGACCAATCGACAGCGGGCAGGTGCGTCTGCAGCTAAAAAAAACGAATAAACGATTATTAGACTAGAATATTGAAATGTTCTTAAATAAAAATATTGAAATGAACGATAAATACATTAAAATGGTATTCTGAGACATGATGGGGGTGCTCAGAAAATACCCCCCATTTTACTTGATATGTTTCTCCTGATGAAATGAACTGCAGGGGAAAAAAATAAATTAACACATTTGGTTACTGTGAAGTATGTTAGCTAAAAACCCGTGGCAGACAAGTGGTTTTGGGCAGCTCCATCTCGATTTGGCAATATAAACAATGCACTTGTAAATCAACGTGACGGATTATGTGCCTTTATACGTATGTTAGTTTTGGATATACTCAAGCATCAGCTCTCATTTTCTTCAAAACAAGTGTTTTTTCCTTTTTATGTGTTTCCAAGCACACAGAACAGACTTAGAACAGTGTATTAAATGTGTTGATATTCAGGTAAAAGTTACGGTTCTCCAAAGTATTTCCTCAACATCAGAAACCATCATAAGGATGAGCTGGATACTTCTGAATGTAGACAAACAGAGGCATGCTGCCACTTAGATGTTGGTTTCATTAAACTTGATAATAATTCATTAAAAGAATGAAGCGTGCGTCAGGTATTCTGTGTATGTTTAGTGGGTGTTCAATTTTTGTATATGTGCCCATCCCTATGATACATTCTCATAATATCAGGGTTGCTCTATGTTCACAGGTTCTACACTTTGGACCTGATTTAAGGTGGTTTAGGGCATAGTCATATTCTGCTTTCTTAAGACAGAAACACTCAAAGTTTCTACCAAGCCACTCGTATTTATCACAGGCAACCTCCAGAGCTCAAACAAGAGTTTATTTTCTTCTTAAACAATGTAAATGCTCAACATTCAAATCAACATCAGATGAAAATAATCAAGACAACTGATCTGCCCACCAAATCGCTTTGTAACAATTAGGCCTGTCATGATAACAAATTTTGCTAGACGACAATTGTCCAAAAATATGGTCGATAAACGATATTATTGTCAATATTGTTTTGAAACATCATTTTTTCATTAATGTAATTATAATGTATGTCATACTAAATAAAAGTGAGTACACAATATCAAAAGCAATGAACTTTAATTTAAATTGAAACTAGAAAATTGGAGCCACAAATGTTTTCACTCCAGATACTTTGATCATTTCTCAGCATAAAGTGTTATTGTCTTTCTTCCCTTTTATCAAGGTGTACTTCCTGTAGTTGAAGTCAAGAAAGCATTGGGCAGTTGGGTTGTGCTGGGAACTCTCTCTGTTGGATCAAGTGGTTTACTGCTCCAGGTGCCCTACTGCTGCAGTACAGCTTAAATTATGGATTTCTTGTGGATTTCAAACTTTGAACACTTTTGTTAATGGAAATGTTGAAATCTAAATTCTGATTGACTGTTTAGTATCAGAAATACTTGTGGGAAACAAGTCACATTTAAAAGTTATTTTGTTGCATAACTTATCCACACATTTTGCTGTATTGTTTTTCACAAGCAGCAATTAAATTCATAGATACATGTATGGTTTGGAATGTGCTACATATTACAAAATGCACATGTAAAGAGTGGGATGATTTTTTTAATGTTTTAACAGTGCATGAAATGAGATAGTGGACTGTGGAAGTGATGAATTGACATGATTTGAAAACATGACCGTTTTTTCTGTATGAGGGGAAAATTGTCCGGAAAACTGCCTACATCAGTACACAGACACACAGGAGCCACCATGATGAGTGTAAGGTTGGTCTGTAAGATCTCACTTTCTCTGCTGCTGCTGTACAAACAGGAAGATAAACCATTCTCTGAATCTGATTTTATACATGCTTTTGCAGACTTTTTTGCACGACCAGATTAAGGCACCAACACCCAACCAACCCTCTCCATGTGGAAAAAATCTCCCTCTGGCATTGCAAGGGAAGCTGGGTAACGTGGTGACATAGGCTTGAAAAACAATGATGTGAGTTTGCAAATAATCCCATAATGACGTAAAGACAGTGGAACCCTCACAGCAGCCAAGGAGAAATTGATTGATTTGCCATTATAAACAGTGTTTTTTGTGCTGTCTATCTGGATGGGATCCAGATGAATTGACCTTGATAAAAGAGTTATAATATGTATATTATTGTATGAATTTTAAAGAGAATCCATCCAATGATGTGAGAGGTATTTGAATTTTATTAAACATAGCCCAATGTTAAGGTACAGGGTTTCTGGCAAATTTGGGGATTTTTTTTAATCCAGATAAATATGTAGATATGTTGTTTCTTCCTTGGACCAAACCATACCTCTGATAATATTTTCATGTAAATCCATTCAGTAGTTTTTTCATAATCTTGACTGACAGACAGACTGACAGACAGACAGACTCTGGGGAAATAACATAACCCTTCTTGACGGTTGTCAATATACATAGTACATAAAACATCAGTAACAACAGCAGCAAGATGACAAATGCACAAACCAACACAAACTCCACATTAATTTATACTAAACACATACAACAATACAGTGTTTTCGCTCCAGAGACAGAAGATGTAGTCCAATGCTGCGGTTTGTTTTGTCCAGCCCACTCACACTGTATGTGCTGATTTTACACATGCACGCTCATATAAGCACACAGACATAAAGACACACACCTGCTAAATGAACATTTTGGTGGATGTTCAAAACCTACAAAGCTCATTGAAGAAACATAACATCACAAGTCAAAATTTCTGTAGATCATGGCACAATTTCCTCACTTTCTGTTTCATGTTGGTGAAGTTTATGTCCCTGATGGAGGTAAACAAACAGAGCTATTGTCATTGAAACAGTGTGGCTTTGTAGTTCGTTAGTCTGTTGATCTTTTTTTTCTGTTCTGTGACTTTTAATAACTGAAAGACTTTTTGCAGTCATATCTATATATATCATCAGGAAAGGTTTTTTTGTTAGTTTGTCAAACAAGACTGAACAGTACTGAATAAAAATTGACTTTTCAGTGCTGTTCACTCATGGAAAACACTTTTTTGATTTGTTATGTCAGTGAATGCTGCAGGGTTACAAACAAAAATTGTAAAGAACCAGAAATGTATGTCCTCTTATCTCACAGAATGTTTCTGTCAAAATGAAGTATAAGAAAATGTAAATATATCCTGATATTTTCCTACGAAATGACAAAATGCTTCTTATTTTTCAAGCAATATGCAATTTAGTAAGATAAAGTATGTTTTGCCCTGCCTATAGTGTCATAATACAATGTAGTGTAATATATTGTAAATCTGACCCCTATGTCATACATACACAAGCAACATCGTCTGATTCTTACTAGAGTTGAATCAAGAAAGACAAAGTCGCACATTTATTTTACTAGTATGTATGACGAAAAAGGGCAGTGTCTTTGGGATTAGTCCTGTGGCACTTAGATGCAGTAGCAATGTCTTAATGTACTGTAAGTGAGGCCGATTGCGAGATAGGGTACCCCCATTGGAGTCTGGACAGTGGTGGTGGTTAGGAACACAGGATAAGATGAGGAGCAGAGGACCCTGATGCAATGAACTGAGGTGCTGATGAAGCTTGCAAGATGAGAGGAGGAGCCAAACTGTTGGAGAGCTGGACCTGGACACCAATGAGATGCTTTGAGGGGCCAAGAGTTGAGGAAGGTTGCTGGGATCACATGCCTAATGCTGATTAAAGAGGAAATGAATTTAAAATATGACTGCAGCAGAATGATTGGCCGAATAGGTCTTGTCAGGATCTGGTTGGCTCAGTGGTTAAGGGAGTGAGCGCCCCTTATAAGTTAATGATTTGAATGACATTTGCAGGACAGCAGGCAGAGTGAAGGAAATATATCAGAGTTGCGTTTTTCGTCCTCTTTTTCCATAATAATCCTATCTAGGGTCCAAAAGATATGGAGTTTTTGAAGCTGATGCCAATACTGATATTTGGCTGAAAAAAAACCCCATTACTTTCAAGTACAAAATAACACTGACACTGCGCAAAACTGCAGTCAATTCTGTCAAAATAAAATAAATATGCTTATTTGAAATGCAAATGTATAGATGAATTATGAACTCTGTCTTGTCACATCTGCCTTTCAGTCCCAGAATCCTCATTAGTGCATCAGAAGTAGGTTTTAGTGCAGGTAGAACCACTTTTTTTTAACTGTCAACATGAGGTAACGTGTGAGGAAATCAAAATATTTTGTGGGGAACGAAACATATTGCACAAGCTTTGTGAAACAGTCCTGATTTAAGTTTCAAGCTATGATGAAGGCCCCCCTGCATGACTCCCCTGCAGCAGGCTGATGACATCGTTGAGCTCCTAGGGAGCTATGCTAAGGCTAGCATAGTTAGCTAGCTAGCTAGTTAGCTCAACTGTAGCATCAGGGACAAGCAGGTGAAGCCAGGTTTCCGTAATAATTATCACAGAACAGTCCCGAATAAACAGATCTGTCAGTTTTGTGAATGACAGATGTTGCATGCAGGAAATGCCAGCCTGTGAGGCTGCTTCTGTAGCCGAGCAGAGAGCTCTGAGGTTTCTCTGTGTCCAGCAGTTTATTGTACGAGTGCTGAAAGTCACTAGTTATGTCGTACCTGCAGGCAGAAACAACATTCAGCAACTTTGTGTGAGTGGAGGTGAGTTTTTCCCCATACACTCCATCATCCATACACACTGAATCAGTACAGTAGTGTGAGCCGCTGCAACAACACCTGCTGCCATCTTTTGCAACGTTATCATTCCGCGCAGCTTGGACAACGAATAATGTTTACTATTTTATGAGAAATTAAGCATATATTGGCATTACATCGGCCAACAGGCTGACGTTGAATACTTTTAAAAGAGCTATAATCTGGTCAGGCCCTAATCCTGTCTAAATGGGTGAAGTTTCTAAAATCATCTTTGTCCACACGAAAAAGGAAAACCACATAAACTCACTGTTTAATGATGTCTATCACCATGGAAAGATGCCAGTGATACAAGGCTTTTTATTTTGCAACTCCTTTGCAAAAGCAGCTTTATTTTTCTATCAATTCCAACCCCAAGTCTGACCAGTATTTTGGTTTGACTTGTGGCTATGTTAGTTGGTGACAGAAGAAGTATTGGGTAATTTTTTTTTGTTTACATCTTAGTTAGAATCATATCTAACATAATATTAGTCAAATTCTAATATTACAAAATTCCATGGATAGCAACCACAGACGCAAGTGGTCTTGGGTCACCAATCAACATAGACACTTGTCAAACAACAACAGCAAGTGACTCTGAAACATTTATATTATAGAAGTGTCTTCACAGCAGCATCATAGCGAGGGAGCAGCTTTAATGTTGTGTGGTCATGTAAGTAGTCCAGTTAGCATGATTTAAAGCTGTGGTCTACGATTTGAAACCGCAGCCTGCCCCCCCTTCCCTCACCTCTCCCCTCAGGGTTCCAAGATCCCGCCCCCAGCTTGTGTCGCCTCATATAACAACAAGCCCCCTCCGGCAGAGCTACGGGCGACTAGCACAATATATCAGCAGCAAACTCAATCAAAAACAGCTCAGCTCAACTGAAAGTATCAAACACGACAGACATCCCCCTTGTAACACACAGCAGTAGCCATTTCAATTGGACCGGCGGCAATGCGGGTCTGGCGCCGCCAGAGCGGAGCTGATTGTGGGGGGAGGATTTATCTTTCTCGGCCTGTCCTCCACAGCTCAGCTTACAATGCTAACGATTAGCGGCTAACAGGCTAACCCGCTCCGCTACAAGTCATTAGCCAGGACAGGCACAGACTAACCAGAGTTATTCAGCAGACATCTCCCACTGTAGTAAACAAAGCCATTACCTGATCAACCAGGGGCGAAACGGCCAATGCTGAAGGTCTGACGGCCGACTGAGGCTATTCGTTAGCCATTAGCCCGCTAACAGGCCTCAACCCGCGCGGGAGAGGGAAGCGGCTTCCCAGTTTCGGCGCTAGGCTTTTCCGGCTCCATGATAGTTCAGTAGCTAACGCTGCTAGCTGCTCACCGGAGGTAGAGGGGAGGAGGCGGGACCATGGGCATGACGCTGCGTAGTGAGGGAGACAGGGGATTGGATGGACTCACGGACCAACTCACGGACCAATTGAACCTTACAGGCTTCAAGGCTTGATTGGTCAGCTAGTATGCAGCTTTGCAGCGGATATACTGAATGGATTTTTTTCGTTCTTTTTGGTCTTTATACTGTGTAGATAGGACCATAGGACCATAACAGTCTTATAAACGGTGTTATTAAGATGTACAAAGCTTCCAAATCGTAGACAATAGCTTTAACCAGTAGTAGTTTAAGACTACCCATGTAAACAACAATAAGAATGTCTACCAAGGAGAGGTCGGCAAAGAGAGTGAGATTTTCCGCCATGTGTCACCGTGTTCCGTGTCCACATGGAGACGACCAAAATGTTTACTGAACAAACAGATGACTGAGCAAATACACAGATCCTTCAGATTGAACTTGCTCTATAAGCTTCATTTGTGAATTTTTAAAATTGAAATTCTTAAACTGAGAAGTTTGCATGTTCTTCCTGTGCATTTGTGGGTTCTCTTCAGGCACTCCGGCTTCCTCCCACAGACCTAGAACATGCTCATTAGGTTGATCGGTGACTCTAAATTGCCCCTAAGTATGAGTGAGCATGAATGGTTGTCTGTCTCTTGTGGCCCTGCGACGGACTGGTGACCAGTTCAGGGTGTACCCTGCTTCTCGCCCGATGACAGCTGGGATAGGCTCCAGCCCCCACTGACCCCAAAAGGGATAAGTGGTATAGAAAATGAATGAATGACATTCTCAGACCTTACAGACCGAGTTAGATGTCAACCACTTTTATGGACAGTCTCTTCTCTTTCCAAATGGCTGTTTTTGATTGTAAACATTAAACTAATGTGCTGCTTTGGCCTCAGTCTGTCGCCTGTTCTAATTTAAACAGTGTCTAAGTTGTGTTGGCAGTGCTGTTTAGTTTAAGTATCATGCTCCATCTCACAGCAGTTGAGACTTGAGCTTTTGTTTCACACTTAAGTGCACATATGGTCACTGTTCATACTTTTCACAACACCAAGTATTTCTGGGAAGGAGCTGGTTAATCATGAAGTGGATGATAAATGCTAAGGATAATTGTGATGCATAATGGCTGCGCTCAGATTAATGTCTGGGAAATTCATATTGAATAGCATAGATTTTACAATTATGTCATTAATTTAATTTGAATATACTGTTGGCAGGCTGTCAGGGGGCGTATTATAGCATATGATAGCTTGGTAAAATGGGTGCTCACCCACTTTTTATGTTAAAATCCCTGCATTACTGTTTTTTAGTTATCTATCCATGATTACATCTGTTTTTGTTGTCTCCCTTCTTTTTTATCAGTTTTTTTCCACATTCTTCATCTCTTATAGGTCTCTGGGTATCATTTCAGGAGAGAATGATGGATTGTATTTTTTTATTTATCCCTCTCACTTCAGAAAAGGTTAAGTTCTGGTACATGTTCTGTTTCAGGGTTGTCTGTGAGCGCTTCATTGCTGCCTTTATGCAGCTAGAGGTAAATTCCTTAGCTCTCAGAGCACATCCACATTAATAATTAAATCTTTATATAACTGTATTATGCAGAATCACACCTTCAAGAACCTCCTTTACAGAGCTGCTGAGAAATCCAAAACTTTGAACTTTTTTAAAGACCTTGAAAGCAAGCACATTTTTTTAACCCCTTACATGAACAGCAGAGCTGAACTTCTATATGTGGGAGGATGCTTGATCACATTAAACACAAACACACACACACACACACACACACACACACACACACACACACACACACTACTCTTAACCTCCGTTGACAGCATTATGCATGAGCTGACAGGTGGCTGCTGGATGTACACTCTCAGGAAACATCACAAAGCCCTCTCAGTGTGTTAATGTACTGTGCCGTTAGGATTGATCTGTGTGCAGATGTGTTGAAGATTTAGGGCTGTGTAAGACCTTTGTACAAAAGGATGTCTCAAGAAAAAAGACAGGAGGGGTAAGAGATTATAAATATGCTTCCAAATACCACCAAAGGGTCTCAAGGGCAGGAGAGGCATGTAAGAGTTATAACAACAGCCTCCTGAAGAGTTGTCTTTGCAAAAATAAAAAATGTGTTAAAGGTCTTTAAAAAATCTTAGGGAAGTGGTGACCATTCTACAGGCATTTCTGAACTAAATAAACTGCCAGAGAAAGTGAATATTTCCTTTCTACCTCCTCTTCTGTAGTGGCTGAAATACAAAGATGTTGGATATTTTTAACTGATATCTGATATGCCGAGATCTCTGAATTCATTATCACTGATATCAATTATTTTGATCTAGAACAGAAGCTCTTTAGTTTAGAAGATTTTACTTGTTCATTCAATTTGAGTATGAAATCATTGTAATCAAGAAAAACAACATTTAACTCTCGAAAAAATGAAAATCTTGATTTGAAATGACCCCTGCAGTGATGGTAATGTAGAGCAATATTATATATTTGCTTATTTTGCCTGTATTCCAGATGATATATGGTGGATATGTGTGGCAGATACATGGCTGTAAATAAACCTTCTCGCCTCCCGTAGCTAAACACTCGCTGCAATATGGAGGAGGACGAAGTAGAGGAATTAGCTGACGCTCCTTTGTCAATTAATTGGTTGTGTGGACCTATTTTGGCTTCCCATGTAAAAGACGAGAGAACGGTGAGAAGATTGCGGACAAAACAACAACCATGTGCAAAATATACCGCTACAGTTCGCCGTATACTGCGAAGAGTACAACTACCAACTACCAACTTTGAACTGAAGACAGACAGCGGCTGTATTGAAACGTCCGCGGACGTAAAAATAAAGGTGACTCCGACTCGGAATACCTGCTGTTATTTAACAGTCACTGTGGGCTGTGACCATACCAACTACAATTTTAATTCACAAACAAAACAGTGAGTAGTAATCTCTACACCTCCTGCACGGCTCTCTCCCTCCTCGCTAACACACACTAACTCTCCCCTTCTGAACTCTGACCCGCTCGCCTTGCCTTCCTGGTCCATTCACTGACCGTCAATTCATAGGAAACACTAAAATCCACATTGAACACATAACAAACAGTAGAACTGTTCCACTATGTTTGTGTAAGTCTGCAATAAAAAACAATATTTGAGTTTTGCATCTAATGTTGAGTTGACAGAATTTGATCATACTTGAAGATCAGAAGTATATGCACTGTTATAGGCTAAATATTATAGTTCACAGTTCAGACATTTATAGGTCTAAACTGCAGCTCTGAGGACTTCTATTTGTTTTCCTTTTCATTCAAGAATGTGCTTATCCTGATTGTTACAACAACAGAGCACTTTTTATCGAGATTTTATGTTTGTACTTGCAATGTAGTCTAAATAAGGGGAAAAACTACAATTTTGTTTTTTTTCAAAGAGCATTTATTTTGTACTGATGCAGCATTATTTTTTGTATTGTATTATTAGTTTTTTGCATTAGGAAGAAAATAAAGAAAATGATATATTTGCACAACTTCCTACTATTGGGGATTTTCCTTAATCTTTATTTCGTATCGTGAGCCCTGTTTCGTATTTCGTATCGTTTCGTGAGTTGACTATTTCGTTACACCCCTACTCGTTGGCAGATTTAGTTTTACCATAATCACAATTATTATGACAAGACAAGAAATGCCTGTATGCTCTATTTTTGAGTGCCTGTCTTCTCCTTGCTCTTGAGATCACAGTAATTATGTATTTTCTGTCATGTGTTTTCAACATTTCTGAAATGATATCTTAAATCACTATGCTATCCAACACACATGATTTTATAGAGTACTGCAGATTGTGTCACAAAATAAGAGACTGACAATTCAGTTAAAAAAAGCAGAGACTGGAAAGAGTTATGACAGACACATTACCTTATTTTTCTGTTGTGGTTGATTAAGTTTGTATATAAGTAAATGTTTGTGTGTGTTTGTAGTGATTTTGAGAGTGTGATGCTTACCACCTTAGAGATACAGTAGGTCATTAGACATTGCTGTCTTGGACCTTTTGTATCCTTCATGGACGACAGTTGTTTTATAATACCAAAGTACAAACTTGAACTGCTCCCTTTTGATTGAGACCCCTTTAAAATGCAACCCCCATAAAACTCACAGTTCAATGAAGTAACTCATCACTAACATGATAATTCTCTGTAATTGTGTGCATCTTTTACTCTGGTGTGCAGTTCTGAGGGGCTCAGATAAAGTACTGTATAAAGTTTCAGGTGTTAGGCACATTAGCATCAACTTCCCTGCATTCAACTCTACAGACAGAGGTTTGAAGTTGTTGGTATTTTCATGGTTTATGTTGACACTTTCAGGTGTGCCAAAAACACACACAAATGTGTTTTAACTGTGTGAGGAGGGAGGGAGATGGGTATCGAAGACCCCATACAGATGTGAAAATAAAAATAAATCCATCTGTAAATGCACCCAGCAAGTGGTCTTTAAAAAATCATAACTTGAACTGATGTGACAGTCCTTAACATATTTTTTCATTTTTATCTCTGTCAGTTAGTTTTAGTCATGACACATAGAAAGAAACTTATTTTCTGTTGGCCTACAAGGTATTCAAAAAGCGGCAGTTTCATACTTTTGGCTTTTTTATTTTTCTTCAAGTCAAATTCATGTGGGCTTACTCTTGACTATGTTATCTTAATGGAAAGCAGAAAAAATCATCCTTTTGACATAGATCAATACTTATGGATCATAAGCTTAGTTGACTGTACACTACTTTCCACCAAAAAAAAATCACATTCATTTGAGCAGCTTTAAAACATGATGGATTTGTTTTTTAAATGTAGGTAAGAGTATGCATAACATAATTAGAGCATGACCTCTATGGGTCATTTTTCAAAGATTAAAGTTGTGCATAGCCCTTATATAACATGTTGCTGTTGAATAAGAAATTTAATGCTTTCTTTTACCTTAGTAATAAACAGAAATTTGTCACTTTGTTGAAGGTTATATAATAACCAAATCACTATCACCTATTCTATAGGGGTGGAATAAACAGGACTCCACTGAGGGTCACGGTAAATGGAAACTTTTTTAATTAGACCATTTTACAAGCAAAGATTCACTCAGTAGACTTTCACACTGGACTTTATGTCAATGGTTTCCCTGCCTCTGTTTGCAAAGCACAGCTACTTAAATTTAACATCCCATCTACAACATTGTGGAAAGTGTTGTCTACAGCAAATGGTGAATAAGCTAAATACTGTTTCAGTAGTTTGTAAGGTTAAGTACTGATTTATCTTATAGTATTGTATACTGTATAAGGCTTTGTAATGCAGTCTTGCATAATACTACAGGCTGAGTAGTCTTAAAGTAAAATAAAGAGAAGTATGTTACATAACATTTTTTGTTAAAGAAGAAGGGATCACCTTCAGCAGCACACACCTACCTGACCGCACTGCATCTTCAGTCTGTGAAAATTCCACTGTCTCAGAGGATGAGGCCTGGATGCACCACAGGATGCTGTGCATCTCTACAAGTTCTCTTCTTTTTCATCACTGTAAGCAGCCTTTTAATCAGGATGAATACAACATTTGGCATTTTGCAAGGGCTGGCTGATATGGCAAAAACTGTGATCTTAAGATATATATTTTCTAATATTGAAATTTATCACAATTTTCTTTTCAGTGTTAACGTCTGCTCAAAGACTATCACAAATAATTTAAACTTTATGTTAAGTGGAGCAAAAAGTGAAGAGTCATGAACTAGATAAACTCATGAAGTTTACCGCTTCAGATATAATGAATTCAGAGTATACAGCACTAAAGACTTTTTGTCATTAATTTACATAAAGTGATGTCCACAGTTCAAATAGAGCAATGGTGATATCTACTGACAAAGACAATGAAAGAGCTGCACTATGTTTCATTTGAGGCCATTAGCGTTACATATTTTGGCAACAATATATCCGTACTTAGTTCTTAACCTGAACCATTAACAACCTAAAAAATATTTAAGCAGCATATTAGAAATAAATAAAATCTGTCAGGTACTGGCCACAAAGGGTGACGCAATTGATTGTTGCTCTAGTAGTACTTCTGCCACACTGCTAATAATAATGCTGTTAACTGCAGACAAGCTATAATTTGGCCCAGACTTCCAGGGTGTGTATGAAGTTAAGGCAGCATCATGGGCCCTGATTTTCATACTCTTGGTGCCTGATCGACTAACATCCAAAATAACAAGCACTGAATTGCATGTAGTAACTAAAAAAATGCTTGTGCTATTAGTGGACAGGTTGCGGGTGATCTGCTGTAACTGCATGCGCAATTGGTGACAGGCGCAAAAGTGGTGCGGGCCACATTCTTTATATGAGGATTTCGCTTGTGCTACCGGGTTTCACCATGGAGGGTTTGGGCAGAGTGGCCGTAAATGAAAAATGAAGTTTGAGGCAAATAAACACTTGAGGACTCCAGCAGAGACATCTCAGCACTGCCGGAAGAAATATGATTTGGGAGGCCATCTGTGAAAAGCACGCAGCTCAAAACTGGCATTGCTGGATAGACAATTGGGGCTCTAATTTCGTAGACCAGGCGCACCTGCCCTGTGCCAGCCTTCGCCGTGCGGACAGGGTGTGATCAGTGCACTTTGCAAGTTTCCTGCAGTGCCAAGAGAGGTGCACTCAAGGAGCAGAGAGGCACATCCACGCCTCCGTCTCTGCCCCTCCGCGCAGATGCCATGAGAGGGAGGAGAAAAGGCGTTAGTGGGTTTAACACAGCTGAGTGTTGTCTTCACCAATCAAATGACCGCCTCTCCTTGCCTGTAAATGCGCTGCGGCCGAGGCGCAGCGTATGATTGGTCTGAATGATCCCCGCCACTGCGGAAACAGTGTGCTGGAACGACTTGGCAGTGGAGACAGTCAGAGCCGCTATCACTTCAGCAGGAGAAGGGGCAGCGGGGCACGCATCGGAGGCCACGAAGCGCGTCACCGTGGGCCAGCTCCCGGGACAGATGTAATCTGTTCTTTTGACGTTAAAAGAAGCCCAAAATTAAGAGACAGATACACAGCAGCTGGCTTATCCATTCATAATGCCTGTGATCCACCTGCACTCCTGGTTTGTCATCGCCAAATGGCAGAGCCTTTAGTGATATACTGTATACTCCAGGGCTGGGTTTAAAAAATCAATTTAATTGATTTTAATCGATTTCCCTTAAAATGGTTCATAATCGATCCATAAATCCAAAGATTGATCTTTTAACTTGGGTAGTTTTTTCTTCATTGGACGTGCAGAGAAGCTGCCTGTGGTATCAACCCAGCTAGTATTGCGTGATCTGCGTTTAGCGCTGCTTTCCACTGAACAACATCTCGTGGGATGTTACTGCAAGTAATCAAACAAACACGGCAGAAGCAAATAGCACTATATGGGCACCACTGGCGAGTTTAAAGGCTGAAGTATGGACATATTTCGGATTTTACAAGCAGGAAGGAAAAGAGGAGTTGACAGAAAACAAGTCATATGCAGAATACACATTAATGTATATAATTAATATAAGATTAATGTAACTACTTTGGGTTCATTTCTTCATATAAAAACAATTCTAATAATGCACCAGGTCAAAAGTCACTTTTTAAGTTTACAGTATTATTTTAACTGAGATATCCCAGACTGAATAAATATCTTATTGTATTGTGAATCTAATCGATTTGAGACCTGGTAATATCGAATCGAATTGATCCAGAAAATCGGAATCGATACCCAGCCCTAGTATACTCTCCCGGTGTCTCTGCCTCATCCTCCTTGCAATAATGTACTCCATAATGTACTCTTAGTGCCTGACACTTTGGAAATCTGCCTCTGAGGCTTTGTTGATGTGTGCGCACATGTGCACCTGTCACCAAATTACAGCTGCGGAGGGTGCGCTCCGCTTGCGCCGAGAATAGACCAGGTTTGAGCTGGCGAGCTTTCAGCGCACCTTCTGCACAGTTTTTTGGCACAAAATTGTCACTGTGCCGACCTGAATCTGTCGGCACCTCCCCCTGGTGCGCCGTGGACTCACATCCATCTCTGCGCAGACGGTCTACCAAATTGTCAAATTGGCAGTGCATGGCGGTGCGCCGGACGAAATTAACACTGCACGGGGTGCGCCAGGCTTGCGCCCCCTGCACTGCGCCACGAAATTAGGGCCCTTAGTCTCTACTATTTTAATTTCTGACCAGAGGTTGTGGTAAACTTTTTTGGTGGCATTAGGAAAAGGTCATCACTTTTCCTAATGCCATATTTTTATCCATCACCTTAAATTTCCTTGTCTGATTTCAATTAAACATAACCTTAATGACAGCATTCACATAGTTACACAGCTTCATCACCAATAACTTCTTGTGTAAAGAGTAGTCTTACAGTTACACACACACAGACACAGAGTGTGTAACATTATTTAACTGACAAATGGGGGGATTCTGGCTACAAAGTGGATCTTTTTGACATAGGTTAAATGACCTCCTCCAAGACGAATTAAAAGCGCAAAACAGACAGACTTTACTTTACTCAATGCTGTTTATGACAGTCCAATCATTGTGACACGTACATGGAAGATTCTCTGTGTCGTCAGCCCTCAGTGTGTAACACTGTGCCAGTTTGCACCTGCCTTTCAAATCTGCTAAATATACATGCAAGAACACTAAGCGCAATTTGTGTTTGATAAATCACATTGTAGGTGCTAAGTAATTTCATATGCATCTCATCCTCACAGCATTTTGCTCATTCTGATAATCTGCATGTGTTCTCGGGATGAAATAATTCGTCAGATTATCTGAGGAAGTTGATTACAAAAAGTCCTCTGGACAAATTATGATATAAGATTTGTTTAAATCTGGACCACTGTACAGTGCACAGCGTTGTGCAGTGTGTCTGTGGTCTAATGGAGTTACCTAAGCATAATAGCATGTCGTCAATGCTGCAGCACATCAACAGTAAACATCCAGGGCTCTAATTTCGTAGACCAGGCGCAAGCGCAGGTGCACCTGCCTGCGCCGGCCTTCGCCACGCGGACTGGGTGTGACCTGCGCACTTTGCAAGTTTCCTGCAGTGCCAAGAGAGGCGCACTCATGGCGCACAGGGGCGCAGAGGTTGCGCGTCCACACCCACGTCTCTGCCTCTCCGCGCAAATGTCAGAATAGGAGGAGAATAGACGTGAGTGGGATTAACACAGCCGATCGCTGTCTTCACCAATCAAATGAGCACCTCTCCTCGCCTTTAAATGCGCTGCGGCTGAGGCGCAGCGTCTGATTGGTCTGAATTATCCCCGCCACCGCGGAAACAGTGTGCTGGAAAGACCCAGCAGTGGAGACGCTGTCCCTTCAGCAGGAGAATGGACAGCGGGGCGCGTCACCGTGTGGGCCAGCTCCCGAGACAGATGTAATCTGTTCCTTTGTCATTAATAGGAGTTAAAAAAAATAAGAGACAGTTACACCACAGCTGGCTTATCCATTCATAATGCTTGTGATCCACCTGCACTCCTGGTTTGTCATCGCGAAATGGCAGAGCCTTTAGTGATAAACTGTATACTCTCCCGGTGTCTCCTCCTCATCCTCCTTGCAATAATGCTCTCCATCTTTTTAGAGCACGTTAAAAATAAAGACTAAAATAGAGGAATATGGGAAATAACAGGTAAATCCTGAGTGACATACATTTATTTTCTCTCCTTTTTCTTTGTCTTTTTTCCCCTTTTTTTCTTTGAATTTAATGAAATGAGAGAAGCCAGATATATACTCAGTATCAGATGTTAAGGCTGTTTATTGTTGACTTGTAAGATGTGCATCAAACTTCCAGCTGCCGTCAGGTTAAGTTTCCATTATGACAAACGGCTTTAATCCGACATCAGATGTGACGGGAAGGTTAATATAGATACAAATATATATGCTGGTTTAGACGGGGACATTAAATAGTGATTGCTGTGATTGTTTATTGCATTAAAATGTGCCTGACACTTTGGAAACCTGCCTCTGAGGCGTGCGCACATGTGTCTGTTGTCACCAAATTACAGCTGCGGAGGGTGCGCTCGGCCCTGCGGTTAGACCAGGTTGCAGCTGGCGAGCTTTCAGCGCACTTTCTGCAGTTTTTTGGCACGAAATTGTCACTGCACCAACATGAATCTGCCGACACCTCCCCCTGGTGCGCCATCACCTCCCCTTGGTGCGCCGTCACACCTCTGCGCAGACGGTCTACCATATTGTCAAATTGGCAGTGCACGGCGGTGCGCTGGACAAAATGAACACTGCGCGGGGTGCGCCAGGCTTGCGCCCCCTGCGCTGCGCCACGAAATTAGAGCCCCCAGTCTGTATGTCAAGTCCACGGACCGGACACAACACTCAAGACACATTAGCAGAAGAAGTTAATTTGATCAATAATTGAGATTAAGTCTGGTAAAAACATACTTTGATTATGGCTATGTGTAAAGGCTGGTTCAGAGCGTATATCAATGCGGTGGCTACTTGTCTTGTATTATGTGTATACTGTTTACACGTACTTTCTACATCCATTAATATTCCTTTAATTTGATTGCAGTGAGTAGAATAGGAAACACTGACAGTGAGTAGAGGAAGCAGGTGTAGGGAATGCTTTCATATGTTATATAAATTTACGTTAACTAGTTGAATTATCTTAGTCTCTAAGTATGATATTATGTGGGCTAGGCCTGTGCTCAAAATATTGATATGGCAAAATATCGTATCGCACTTCTTTGGGATACGTGTATTGATACGGATTCTACAGAATTGATACGGCCTGAATATTTTGACAGTTGTTGTAAGTACACTTTGGGTAATGTTCACAGTGGCACAGTTCAAGGTAGAAGACGAGCTACACAATGAAGCATATTTTCTAAATTTGAACTTAGGTCTACCATCTTTGAGGATCTGAATTTATGTCTCTCAAGTTGTAGAACCACTTAAAACTCATCCTTGTTCTTTTTCTTCTTATGAGAAAAAACTAAACTTCTCAAGAATTTTGCTTAAAGCATAGTCAGTGTTCACAATTTACGTGTATCGGGATACTTATCGTATCGTGACCTTAGTATCAGGATATGTATCGTATCGTGAAGTTGCTGGAAATACCCAGCCCTAATGTGGGTCTAGTAGTGAAAGGCAATAATATATCAAAAGGAGATAAAAATGAATTCAAACAAATAGAAATAAATAACCAAACTAAAAAGCACTAAAAAAGCAAGATACTATGACCCAGAGAAAAAAAATCAACTGCATGAATGATGTAAACAAAACAAATGTTAAAGTTCAAAATATTCCCACCATTGCACATGGGTAAATAAAAAAATCATTTGATAAGTTAGAACTGGTTTATTGCTCACGGCAGAGACAGTTTAATTGTAATTATTGTGCCTGTTTATCTATTAAGGCTTTTACTGTATGAGTTAGATACTTTTGAGATGTCAGCAGTAGATGTTTGCCCTCTCTCTGGTGTAACTGTACCGCTGTATAACTGATTCGTAAAAGTCCTGTAACCCACAAAGCACCAAAAAAAAAACAAAAAGCTATTGGAACTGGTTCTTAGATAAAACCGTTTCCTGATGCCATGAATTGCAGACGCAGGCCACAACTTCACAGCTTTACCACAAAGATGTCTCATTTCTGTCTGCTGCTGGATGCTATGTCACCAGTTCTGAAAGTATCCACCAAAGGTTTTTCCCATCTTATTTCTCTTCTAATTATGAGTCATTTCGCTTCAAGGGCTTCATTTGCATTTTTATTGGAAACTCTTGA
Organism: Scarus forsteni; assembly: GCA_036419115.1. Classification (NCBI taxonomy): domain Eukaryota; kingdom Metazoa; phylum Chordata; class Actinopteri; order Labriformes; family Labridae; genus Scarus; species Scarus forsteni. The sequence continues at coordinate 50,638,416 of JAZDUH010000098.1, forward strand.
CCATACATAATTGAAGTTGGATGGATTGATCATGTGGTGCAGTTTGGTTCATCTCACAAAGAGCTCTTTCCACGCTTGCTCTATATATGGTTTGGTCAGCAGTTTTTTGCTTTGCAGCAAATATTGGGAATATTTTTATGAACTTTTTGATAACACAGATGTTCACTATGTATTAAAGAGATGAACCATCTGCTACAGTGACAGACTTTTTCTGAGATAAAGCCCCACAAAATAATGCAGAGCAGGGACTTACTTAGGATTTTAAAAAACTGATAAATGATATGTTGAGTATTTTGCTACAAGCGTAATTCTCTTACACGTGATCTTTTAAGTAACATCAAGGTCTGTTGACTGTCGAAACAAATCTGAATAACAGCATCACTGGATTCAAATAACAACAAGCTTTAAGGCTGGCATTTAATCAAAATTTTGTATAACTACTTTTCTCCAAATACTGCTACTCTTGTCCATTTACGACAACCAGACAACATGAGTCTTAAGTTAAAAAGCCTAACTAAATTTTGTCCTACTAAATAACCCCTACCTATTTTATAATTTTTAAAGGTTTTTGGGGCTTTTTTTGGTATTATTGATAGGGGAGAGGCGCTGGAAAGACTCAGTGTAGAGGGAGTCACATTCTTCTACATGGAGAAATTTGTCCCTGCCTCCTGACACATACTCATTACTTATCATTTTTGAGCCCATAACATGTAATATTGTGGTCAAAATGAGCAGCTACTGCAGCAAATCATGTCATGCAGGATAAAATTAAATTCACAAATTAACTCTGAGACAATAGCAAACAAAAGCTTCAGTCATGATTCCTCAGAGAAACCTTTGAGTCAGTAGTTACGATGTAGTTATGATGATTTGCCATTGGTTCACTGAAGCCATCTAAACACAAACAAAAAAAGCTTAATGGTTTAATATCCATAGCCACCATATTCATCATTAGAAGGCTTTGCTCTGTACTTAAAGAGACTGTGAGGAGTTTCTAAGTAATTACAAAAAAGTTTTGCTTTTAGATATATGCCTGATCGAAATACACACTTTAAGATGAGTTTTTTAGCATCAAAATAGGTTATCTATTAATGCTATTCCTTAGCCTTCCGGTCGGGTCGGACAGGGCTGGACTGGCCTGGATACTCAACTTCAGGAACAAGACAATTAAAACTAGAGCAAATTTATATTATTTTATTATTTATATTACACGTCTTAGAGCACTGGGCTGTAAGTAGCGATATAAAGCCAGCTACAACTACGATACTAAGTTTTCCAAAAATTGCTTGTTGTCACACATCAAAAACTACCGTTACGTAACTAGAAAGAGATACAGTACCTCGTTGCTTTGCATCCTGTAAGTTGTTGAAAAAAGAAGTTGGAAAGCAATGCAGAGTTCTGAGGAAGGTCTGAGCTGCTTCACAACAAACACACGCTTTGGATTGCACATGTCTTTTGGTGCGTTCCAGTTGTAGTCAGAAGTAGGAATTTCCGAGTTCGGAGTAAGAACTGCAGCTGGAACGTTCCCCGAAGTCGGAATTTCCCACTGGGAACTCGGTGAAACCTCACCACCCCCGAGTTGACAATCGAAGATGGATGCCCCCAGTGTGAACAGTTATTTAGCTCCTGTAATAATCAATTTATTTGCACTTCTGACTGGGGTGTGTTGCTCTAGATCAGCTGTATACATAGCATTGTTAGATTTATATTTACCGAAATGCTGCCACAGTGATAATCACATTCTTCATGTGATATTTGTGAACAACAATGCAGGCGTGCTAACAACAGCTAACAATAGCCTGGTAGATCGGCATGTTTTTTCCGACTTCAACTGGAACCCCGATAAGTTGGAGATGATGTCACTCCCAGTTCCGAGGTTACTTGAACGCAGCATTACGACAGTCGCTGCGCATGCTCATGGGTAGCAGAGTCTTTATTTCGCCGGTAATAGATTCTCCTCATAGCATTTTTAAAGCTGTAAGATTCTGGCTTTCAGCTCTCTTGGGCCTCCATGGCTGTTGAGTGTAACTGCATGGTTGTAACCAGAGCGCCTCACACCAACGTGCATTTGTTGACATACAGAAGGAGGCGAAGCACGCTGATGGGACATCCAAAGAGACAAATAAACCATGTAGACTGATAAGGTATGGTCTGATCATGTTTGTTTTCTGATAACTATACATCTTGTGCTTACAAGTCCAACGGTAACAGGGCAAAATCAGCATTAGTCGGACATCCCTCTGCGTCTTTCAGCTCACGCCAGAGAGTGAACACCTAGCCAGTATTGATCCCTAGATGGCCATTTAGCTTGTCACTCTCCCGCTTTCCTTTTTTCGTCTCCTCCGATAGAACTTTTATTTTCTTCAGGTTTTTCGCTGCTTCCGCCATGATAACAACTCTACATTTAGCTGCCTTCCTCTTGTATAATGGCAGGTGGTATCCAGCGTCAGAGGACCATTACCACCACCTACTATGCAGGACTGTGAGCCACTTTCATTAGGAAAATAAGTGCATATTTACTTCAAACTAAGTTCTGCTCATCAGATCTGTTTTCAGAATTCAACAACAGCTTTATATTCTCCTCTTCCCAATGTTTAGCTTTCACCACAAGGGGGAAGTGACGTGTAAAGCAGTCAAAGCAGTAAAAATGTGTAATTTTTTTGGTGTTGAAGTGTTCCTACTGTCCAAATCGAGTTACATGGTGCCAGTGAAGGCAATGCAGACCCACTCAGACCGTGACAGAGGTGTAATTCAACCTGTTGTAAGGTGATGTACCATCACAACAATTCAAGAAATATTATATTAGGGTGGAAAAAACTACTTTGTGATGGTTTAAGTCAATAATTAATGCTTTTGACTGAATTCCAAGATGTGAACAATGACTTACCAATAACAACTCTAAAAGTGGATTTTTTGTAAGTCTCACCAAAATCATACGGGTTACTTTGCATTATTCAAAAGTATCTGTAAAAGGATCTAATATTATCTATGCTTTTGAGAATGTACCAGAATATGGTGCAGTGTTGTATGATGCTCTGTGTGAGACACAAACACAAAGAGCATACCAGCCTGTCCAAGGTCCCTGTCTGATGTATGACTCACTGATGACCCTGAGCTTTTGAGCTGAAGCAAAGAACAGAAATGCTTTTCTACTTTGTAAACATGGTTGGTTTCAGGCTATCAGGTTATAGCTCTTTAACCACCAAGTGACATTTTGTTAAAGTCTTCTTGAGGCTAAGTCTGCAGAGTCTTCAGGGTCATCAAAATAAACATCAGTTGGAATAATAGTGCAATCTTTGATGTTATTTTTTTTCCAGCATTTTCTGCAGCTGTTTCACAACGCATTCAGAGAAGTTTTCCACAGATTCAAATTGGCATGAAGTTTTCTAATATAGAAGAAAAAGCAACTGCAATAAGCACCAGAATCACTGTTTGACATCACTAACCTGAATATGGGTGGATCAATCTTAATACCTTTTAATCTGTAAAATAAATAATAATGATAAAATAGTTTTTAGCTGAATGCCACATATGCGATATGGACAGTTGTAAAAGTTCAACAAGCTATACTAATATATATATATATATATATATATATATATATATATATATATATATATATATATATATATATATATATACATATATATATATATATATAATTTCTGGATCACTTGTGAGTGAATCATGAGCATCTTTTTTCAACATTTTGTGGTTTGTTGTGTTTATTGAAATCCATACAGTAACATGTTAACATAAGAGTGTATATTTAAAAATATATTCACCATTAATGTGTGTTATATAATTCGTTCTTCATTTGTAAAAATATTTAGTTTTCATAGTTAAGCTCCCAATTTTTTTTTAAACATTTTCCAAGGGATGTAGGCATATATTGGTATTTTAATCCCAGCAGAATACACACATATACCATAATATTTCGCCTTATCCCCACTTCATGTGTACATTTCAAAATCAATCCTTTTTTAAGAAATCAAAGATTTCTTGCTGCTTTGCATTTGTTCCTCACAAAAATAAACTGTCACACTGAAAGCAGCAAGTCCTATTTTTTTAAAGCAAAGACTTTGGGCCCTAAAAAAACCAAAATGGATCTGTATCAACAGGAATGAGTTTGGAAATATCAGAATCTCTACTATCAGCAAAAATCCATGTAGTGCATCATCACAGTTAATGTGTATGAATCTCAGTAATCATGACAGCAGAGCATATAACCAAGTTTGAATACTTTGTTTTGTCTTTAGATATGTTTAATATTTAATAAAAAAAATATATTTTTCTGGTGATTCCGAGTGCATTTTTTTTTGCCAAATCATCACAAGCACTTTCCAGTATTCATTCCTCAAAGCTTGCTGTCTGAAAAAAATAATAATAGATGTTAGAAAATAACACAAAACCTGAGTCTTAAGCACTATTAGCTTCTTAAAGGGGCCTTTTGTGCCCATCAGCAGCAGATGCCGTGATGGAAATCTCAGTGTAACTTTAAAGACAAACAGAGGTAGATCTGACGCCCTGCAACAGGTTGCAGGCCTGCAGGAGGATGAGCCTCCGTCTTACATTCAACTCTCTTTTTAAACTTGAAACAGATGAGTGATACAAACATTCACCCCCTGTTAGTGAGAGGACATGTAGAATGAACTATTCAGACTGAAGTACTTCTTGAACTAGGCTGTAAACACCTGCATTACTGTTCTTGAATTTGCCATTTTAAAATGAAGGATTTTATTAATTTGTAAGTTGTGCAGCCGGCCTCAGGCTGACACTTGGGAACAGTTTTTAGCAGTAGGCATGACTGTATGCAAGTGACTGTATACAAGTAAAGGCAGAAGAGCTGCATCAATAAAAACATCTTCAGCTGCATCATTATTAGCTACACCTGCAGGCTGATGTCTTTTCTTCAACAAGAATAAAAACATTTATCCTTAAACTGCATCCTATGCCTATTTTCTACTATTGACTCAAGTTGCAAAAATTTTTGAACAGTAAAATTCCCAAAAGACTTTGCAGCAGAGAATGGCTGCAAACATTAATGTTACTTTTGGATGTTTAAAAACTGAGAATCACAATGTTCCTCTCTCAGTTATAAGCAAGGCATGATCATGATTTCATGTATTACTTGATTACTCAGAAAAAAATACAGGAGTCACTTTAAAGGCAGAAGACAATGATGAATTTGAGGCATGTCTGTGTTCCCTTAAGTTTCTAATGGAAATAAGGGTTCATCATCAGGCCCAGGATTTTTTGGTAATTCTCTGGAAAAGCTGTAAACAGCAGAAAAGTGTCTTGGTGTTTAGTGCCCATTTGAAACACTTATTGACATGTCAAAATTCCTGAAACTAATTTGCTTAAAAGCTCTTGCTTGGCATTTGAGGTGTGAAGCTCCTGTTGTTTTACATATTGGCAAAGAGGGTGATGCTTTCATCTACTGTGCACTCTAAGGGAAGAATGATGTTCTGCTTAAAGCCATCAGTGCTCCTCCTGAAGAAAAAACATTTGATTGGGACGTCAGCTTAGTCTGGTAGTATGCTCTGCCATCAGTTGGAAGGTCGAGGGTTCAAGCCCTCCTCAGGCTGCCACATGCCAATGTATACTTGGACAAGACACGTAATCCCAAGTCACCCCAATTGCGATCTCATCGGCATGTAAACGGGTGTAAAAGTGCATAGATATGTCAGCTGATACACCTGGACAATCACAGACACTATGAACCATAAGTGACTCAACAATAGAGTTGTTTGGAGTGAATAGATAGACATGACCTGCACAGAGACTCGAAAAGTGTTATTTAAGCTCAAGTCTGTTTACCATTTACAAAGGACCATTGCTCTGCACCATTATTTCTCTAGTGGGTGGTTGCAGGAGGAAAAGGTGGAGGTGACCAGTCAGAAGTTGGAAGGCATACAAGCAAATTGGAAATGTATTTCTCAATCAGCTGAGATGGAGAGAGAAACAAGTATTAGATGCTCATCTCGTATTTAAATAAAGACCCATAGTTGCTTTTTCCTCCTTCCTGTTTGGATGCTGTTTGGTGTTGGGAACTGAATAGAAGGGGAAACACTGAGAGGAAATGTGCTGCTCTGATCTCAAAGTTTAAGAGAACTTTATCACGCCTCTGAACCCCGCATGCTGTAAAATTACTCTCTGAATATGAGCACAAGATTCTCATTAGATTTTATTGGAAAAAGCTATTTCACGAAAGCAATGTTTGTCTTATTTAAATGTAACCAGCACTACATTGGATTTTGTTTAAATGAGAAATTTGATAACAAGGGTGCTGTACTGTTTAGAAACAGAATTGGAATTTCTTGACTTTAACTTTGGCTTTTGAGATAAATCTGATCTAATTTCTTAATTTAATTTGTCTTCTTTGATGCAGTGCTGGCATGTATGTGTAATACTGGCTGAGGCCACTTTACAGATTACAAGTTTGATCCTTTTAAACTCAAATGTCTAAGTTTATCTGGCTGAGAACAAAGAGTGGAGATAACCAAGTGTGTCTATGAGTTAAAATGACATTCTACTAGTCATATTTCTTGGTTTATTTAAAGATGCTATGAGAAGTTTTTAAGTAATTACAAAAAAGTCTCAATTTTAGATATATGCCTGATCAAAATACACACTTTAAGATGAGTTTTATGTCATCAAAATAGTTTATCTATAAATGATATTCCTTAGCTCCGTGGTCGGGTTGGACAGGGCTGGACTGGCCTGGATACTGAAATTCGGGAACAAGACAATTAAAACTAGAGCAAATTTATATTATTTTATTATTTATATTACACGTCTTAGAGCACCGGGCTGCAAGTAGCAGTATATAGCCGGCTACAAAACTACGATACTAAGTTTTCCAAAAAGTGCTTGTTGTCACACATCAAAAACTACCGCTACATAACTAGAAAGAGATACATTACCTCGTCGCTTTGCATCCTGTAAGTTGTTGAAAAAAGGAGTTGCAAAGCAATGCAGAGTTCTGAGGAAGGTCCAAGCTGCATTCATTAGCATCACAACAAACACACGCTGTGGCCTGGGTCACGTCTTTACAACAGTCGCTGCGCGTGCTCCTGGGTAGCAGAGTGTTTATGTCACCGGAAATGGATTCTCCTCATAGCACCTTTAATTAAATAAGCATTAACTGTTAACTTTTTTTTTTATTTTATTTGTGCCAGTGTCCTCTTGCAAACGCACATGAAAGAGTTAAACATAAAAGCAAGTGCAGAAGCATCTGTGGAGAGAACACACGAAAATTAAGGACCAGTCCTGTCCTGAGCACCCAGAATGTAGTTAGGATGTCACATTAACAGAATAGCCACCTTTGATACAATGCCAGTACTGTTTCGATGCCATGGTAAAAATAAATAAGTGAATGAAATTACTAACCAGGCCTTAAAAAAAGAATTCAATTAACAGCCTGATGTTTTTCTAGTAAACCAACAATTGTGATTTAACATTTAATCTTATTCTGTTCCCACAAAATTCAAACATATTTGTAGTAAAAATAACTCATGATTCCATGCAACACATTGCAATCATCTCAGTTTATTGTTAATGCGGTCCACTTTTAATTATTTTTAGAGTAAAACAGTAGTTTCTACTTTAGGACAATACAATGAAATCTTTTTAGGTTATATTCATGAGCAAAAGTATTATTTAAAAAAAAAAAAAATCCATCAAGTCTTTGATGGAGTCAAGAAGCCCTGCTCTTATTTTTATTAAGCACGTTTTGTAAAAAAAAAAGAAAAAAGAAAAGATAAGAAAAGAAAGCTGCAATTCATAATAAAGTAGAAAAAATGCATCTATTACTTTAACCCTAATAATTCCTTTAACCAAATAGAAGTTTTAGCTCTGATTACAGTAATATCAGTGATTAACTCCTTTGGTTAGGGTTTTTAAACACTGTGCTTCTTCACTCCTCCAGTGTGATCTTGTACAGAATGTGTTTACCTTGACTCTAAACCCTCACAGGTCATGTAAACGTGGACCGTGACCACCTGTAAACGGTCTGTTTTTCTTTATTAAGCCCACATCAGGCTTCTTTTGTGAACCAGCACAAGTACGTTGAACAGAATTTAAGGGGGTAAAAGATAAGTGATGTCGAATTAAGACAATCTCTAAGCAAAGAGAACATGCTCTGTTATAAGTATTAGTCATCACCTAATGGGAAAATAAGTTTGTTGACTTCAAGTGAAAGATATCTGCCAACCTTGTGCTTGTCGACAGGAGGGATGTTTTATCTTGACTTGAGGCACATTAAACATCAGATGGTCCCTGGGCTGATCATGAAAGTCATGTTAACCATAATCATTCCATACTATAAACTCAACATTAATTATTTTTTTCTAAATCTAACTCTGTTGTCCATGGTTACTGATTTCCTCCCATTCATTTTACTTTTTCACTATGACCTCTGGGAATCTGATGCCTTTTCTTCTGCATCTACCTCATATAAGAGATTTATCAGATATTAATTCTTCTCTTTCCTCTTACATCTCTGCTCTGACCTCTGAACCCAGTCACATGACAGGTTCACAGCCTGCTCACAGAAACAGGCGGATGGGAAATTAAAATCTTATTTTGGATCAAATTTTTTAGCACCATTTTTTCAGTACTAACTAACTTTTTTTAATGATATTGTAAAGTTTAAAAAAATGTGGCATCAATTAAGTATCTAATGGCCCTTTTCCATTAGCCCTACTCTACTCTACTCGACTCTACTCGCCTTGTGCTGCTTTTCCATTAGCCCCAGTCGCCTGCCCAACGGGGTGCAGTGTTGCTTTAAACAGCTGAGCGGCACTGCGGTGACGTCATTTTGAGCGTGACACAACAATCTGTGGCCTTTTGTCACAAACCGAGTAAAAAAGGAAAGCAGAAGAAGGCTGCAGGTAGTAAGAAGAAATACCACTTGAGAAGCACGGGAGAGTTTTAGAAGCTATACAACAGAATGAAGCCGAGGACGAGAGCAATCGAGCTGCAAAGAAAAGACGTATGAGGGTAAGCTAATGGTAGCTAACGCTAGCATGCTAGGTCGTCGCGCTCATGACTCATCGATGACGACATTGTCTGACCAATCAGTAGCCGGCAGTCGGTGACGTCATCTTTCAGTATTGACTCAGCTCGCTTAGAACCAGAGCGGAGTAGGTACTAAAACTAGCTTGTTTTAGGAGGTACCAGGCTAGTGGAAACACGCTGCAAATCGAGTAGGGCTGAGTAGAGTAGGGCCAAGGCGTGCTAGTGGAAAAGGGCCAAGAGTGCAATTTCTGACAACCTTAAAAAGTGGGAAAAACTATCTAAATTTCAGCAAATAGTAAATAAGATTTTATCCAACCGAAAAAAGATTCTGTTCAGTAGTCCAGAAAGGGCTTTTAATAATAACTCATTTTGGATTAGTGCACACATACACATGGTAAAATAAATGATCTTCTCAAGGCACGGTTTTTATTGGACACTTTCACACAGTTTTCAGTTTTGGAGTACAGGCAGCTGAAAATTGGTACAACCTTTCCTGTGTGTGGTTTAAGTGTTTTTGAAATAAATGTTCTTGCAACTTTTTGTTTTCCTTTCAACAGTATATGCCATAATCAAACTTTACCTCATAGAATTTAGGGTCTCCCCATTTCTAGCAATTATAATTAGAGGTTTTGTGATCCCTGATCAGTTGGAAGCAGATTATCACCAGCTGATGATCATCTGACTGCTGTTAGGGAAGAGCTGTGCCCAGTGTGTGGTGGGGGTTTGAGGGTGGGAGTGGTTAAGTATCAGAAATTGGTTTAAACAGCCTTATTTGAAGTTTTATCTGTCAGCACTAGCAAAGCTGGAGAAACCATAAGACAACATTTTTGCTTTCTTTGTGTCATGACATTGCATGTCCTGTGATGTGAATATTACACATGCTCACATTGCAGTAACGATGTTAAAGCTGCATGTTGGTCAGCCTTACCTGATGTGATTTTTTTTTTGTTTTTCAGGTTTGACGAGACTGGAGTGTCGTCCTGAGAGAAGACATCTGCTCTGAGAGGTTTAGCAAGAGGACAGAGCTTCTATTTTCATCTTGACTTAACGTCTCATCACAGATTACTTAATAAGGTAAAGCCATATCTGATACAATCCATGATATGTTTTGGGATCTTTATAACTCATTGTAGAAGTTTAAGGTATAGTACTTTTAAGAAATGTCAAATTTCAGCAAGGGTGGACTTAACTGTAGTCCTTGACAAGGTTTCACCTCATAATCTTTGAAATGGTTATGAGTAATCAAATGTTGATTAGAACAACTTCTCTGAAGATTCAGAATGCTTGGATAAATGAAACCAAAACTAAAATCTCACACAGTATCTTTGAAAGAGTGCTTTGCCTGCTTCCATTTATCTTAAACATTTGAAATGTGCTGAATACCTGTTAGAAAGAGAAAAAGCACCATTTACAACAGAGAGAGAGAGAGAGGCAGAAATAATGCCTGCTACCTCCGCAGATAAAATGGCTGTGTGGGTGGATGTACATGTGAGTGCAGGCTGCTAGGAGCTGTGAGTGGGAAGTGGGTACTGAGTGGGAAGAGAAGAGCTGCTTTAGTGAGACGATCAGCACCAAGGCCTGCTGAAAGGCAGTCACGCTTTCATGGCTCCTCTTTGTTTTTGCACTCGCATAAAGGCAGAGTTGCACGTAGTGAGGTCGTTGATGGATAATAGATAATGTTTTTTTTTTCATTATGTTTTTTTTTTGGTTGTTGTCTTTGTACTATATGTGTGGGTCAGCTGATTTTTCTATCTATTACTCACAAGCAAAAATCAGGACATATCCAGTTACAAGACCAGACTGAACGGACTGAATAGAAGTGTGTTGGTCAAAACAGGTTGACTAAAGAACATTTTATAGGAGAGATGACTTCTGAAGCACTTTACAGAACTTGGGTTGAATTGTAGACTAACATGCCGAGAATACATTTGCTAATGACATTAAAAGAGCATTTGAATGAAATCCTAGTACACTTTATTTAACAAAAACAAGTGAAGCATTTATGGCTGTATCAACTTTGCATTGATATTGTTTACAAGAGCCATGTGATAATCTCAGGAGTAAATGGGCTTCTCTGCTAAATCTTGAAAAGGAGAGAGGATGAAGTCGGTTATTGCAGTGGAGTTTTCATCCAAATGTTTCCCAAAAATGTCCCTAACTTTTAAAAGTTTTGCAAGATAAAAGGTCAGTTTAACTCATTTAGAAGTGCTTATTTGTTAACAGTTGTGTATTTATCATGGCATTTGTATTTATAGTAATTATTATATAACAAGGGCGGCATGGTGGCGCAGCTGGTAGAGCGCGTGCCTTACAGCAAGAAGGTTCCCAGTTCGATTACCGGGTCGGGAGGGCCTTTCTGTTTGAAGTTTGCATGTTCTTCCCGTGCATGTGTGGGTTCCCTCCGGGCACTCCGGCTTCCTCCCACAGACCAAAAACATGCTCATTAGGTTAATTGGTGACTCTAAATTGCCCTTAGGTATGAGTGTGAGTGTGAATGGTTGTCTGTCTCTTGATGTTGCCCTGCGATCGACTGGCGACCAGTTCAGGGTGTACCCTGCCTCTCGCCCAATGATAGCTGGGATAGGCTCCAGCCCGAAAGGGATAGCCGGGTATAGAAATGAATGAATGAATTATATAACAATCAGCTTACATAAGGTATACACATGATGCCAGGGAAACCACCAGTGAATGGAATCCTTGTCACTAAGTGGCAAAGACCTTAGACTGACAACAGCCATAATTAGGAGGTGTCATCCTTCAGTTCAACGAAAAGGTTTTTTGTTGAACTTTGCTTTATGATACTGTTCACCACTGGTGGTTTATATCTTCAGTTTTTATTATAGATATGTTAGATCTGCAAATCACTGAATATAAGGTAATCATCAATATGAACCCTTCTGCTCTCTGTCCACTAAATTTTACCCAAAAGAAATATCAAGACATTCAATTCAGAATATCGTGTGAAATTAAAAGATCAGTATTTTTGATTTTGTGGCACTAAAGACACGCCTCCAAAAGTTATTTTGTTATTGTTTGACATATATATTAAACTAGAATCTACATACTCTGCAATGAGTATTGTCAAAATTCATTAGACTACCTGAAAACGACTAAAAACACTGCGCGTTTAACAGATGAATGGAAGTGTCTCCCCGTTTCTTACCAACTTTCCATCACTAGACGCTTTTCTTTGTCACTCAGCTGGTGAACTGCTTCTTGTGCTTAAACTGTGATGTCATTGCAAACTCTCTGTTCAACTCGTGATCAAATTAGTAAGAGTCAATAGGAACAGTTACATGTACAGAAAAAGTGCTGTGTTTCAACTTACATTTAATTTTTTTTCTTTTACTGTGTTAAAAATCATCCAAAAAGAGAAAATCCTAAAACAGTGATGTCTTAGGACTTTTTGGAAATGTCTATTTTATATTTATGTTTGTGTACAGAGTAAGAGAAGATAATGCAGGTTTCTGCCTAATCAAATGAAGATTAGCAGACAAGCAAACATTCGGATGATCATTGAGTCCCCCCCCAATTAAATGATTAATGTCTGAACTGTGGGAAAAGCTGTTATCATATCCTCTCCCTTTTATCCTCAGACCTTTTAAGACCCCTGCAGCACTAACAACATTATTCCAGAGCTGCGGTTGCTTTAAGGCAGTATTTCATGCAGTTTTGCTTTATGTCAAAATTTCACAAGTGTGCAGCTTTCATAAATGAAAGTCTTTGAAGTCCCGTTTACAGAATACCTTAACCATGAGCCTCCTCTGACTACTGCTTAATGATCTTCTTTCAGCAGCCTCTCAAGGCACGTAAGAGTTTGGCTTCTTTCTAACGTAACAGTTTACGTTACAAACACTGAAATGTTGGTTTTGTTAATCATTCCTCTTGCTGACTTTAGAAAGGATGTAATAAAGTCATTACTACTTTCAACCAACTGGACTTTGGACAAAGTAGGAGAGACAACAAGAAGAGATAATATTCAGTGTTTGAATTGAAGCACAATCCTGATGTACTTGGAGATAATTTCACTCCCAAGCAAGCAGTAATGTGCATCAATAGTTTAATAAAATGACACTCTGTCACAGCACCCAAGGGACCCAATAGTGATGATGAGCTCAAATGTTATTGAAAGCTATCTTTACCCACTAACACGACGGATTACTCTCATATATCTGCCTTGCTATTCAAAGAAGTAGTGAGATACACTATATTACCAAAAGTATTTGCTCACCTGCTGTGACTCACATATGAACTTAAAGGATAAGTTTGGTGTCTACAGCTTTCACATTGTTTATAGAATGAAGTAGATCAATATACTCACCCAGAAGGCTTTCCTGACCCAAACAGTGCTTCGGAAGATATTTAGATCCAAAATTGAGCGGCAGACATTCGTATAATGGTAGCACACGGGGCATACAGCGCCGCTCCTAAAACTGCATTACTCTTCCAAAAACTCATTAGTTTCGTCAATATTTCATCATGGTCTGCTTGGGCTACTCCTCCACGACAGTCTTTGTCGCTCCAGACATGTTGTGTGACTGTACTGACCTCTGAACTTAAGAAGAAGAGCGCTTGCTCCGCACATGCGCAGTACGGCTCATTGTTTCAGGGGAAGACGGCCGGCTACACAACGACTTTCTTCTTCCAGTTTTGTGTAGAATGGACGAATATCTATCGGATGAAGATGTTGTGGAGGAGAACTTTGAATATGATGGGGAGTCCTTACAGTTTCGAGCCAGAGTTTGCAGATGAGGAGCTCATAGACAGGAGGACGTGGAGGCAGCGCTCCAGAGAGTACTGCGCAGGTGCGGAGGCATACGTTCTTCTTCTTCAGTTCAGAGGTCAGCACAGTTACAAAAATCATGTCTGGGGCGACACGGACTGTAATGGAGGAGTAGCGTGAGTGGACCATGATGAAATATTGGTGAAACTGATGAGTTTTTGGACAATAAATGCAGTTTTAGGAGCGACGCTATCAGTGCCCCGTGTGATACCATTTTATGGATGTCCGCCGCTCGATTTTGGATCTAAGTATGTCCTGAAGCACTGTTTGCATCAGGAAAGCCTTCTGGGTGAGTATATTGTTCTACTTCATTCTATAAACAATGTGAAAGCTGTAGACACCAAACTTATCCTTTAACTTCATATGTGAGTCACAGCAGGTGAGCAAATACTTTTGGTAATATAGTGTACTTTGACCAGACTTTGGGGCATTGCTGCTAGCTGCAGGACTTCAACACACAGCAGAGCAAATATGGAGGAGAAGGGCAACGATAAGGAAAACAACAAGACAAACAGCAAATTGAACATATTTTAAATTGTGACTGTTGTGCCACAAGGTTACTTTTTTTTTATTGAGAATTGATTTATCCCTCCTGTTCAGGGATAAGTGTAATGAGAAACTTTAGGGCTTCGTTGGAGATAAAATCACTTAAATCCCCTCTACTCCCTAAAAACTGTCAAGCTATATCTGCAAAACTGTAACCATATCTATACCTGCAGATGTAAGAATACATAAAAAACCTCACACATGTGCAAAATGCACAAGCATATACAGGTATGTACATCATACAAGCACGCACACTTTTTCTAATTACATGTTATTTTATCGAGAAATTACATCCTGCATTCCAGCGCTCATCTTCTCCTTTCAGGCTCCTGCAGTGAAGCGGCCCTGAGAGGAGAGCCCTGCAATGCAGCATCTGTGTGACTCACACACACACGCACATGCACACACTCACACACACACACACACACAGACTGAGAGACGGTGGCGTGTGGAAGTGCTCAGATCGTAGGAGGAGGATGTGGAGGGAGCAGAGCATGGGAAAGATGTAGCCTGATGAGAGGTGGAGGTGGTGGAGGAGGAGTGAGTAGGAGGAACAGTGGAGGGGGAGGTGGTGGTGGAGGAGGAGGTGCAGGAGGAGGAGGAGGAGGAGTGAGTAGGTGGTACAAAATGATGGAGGGAGGAGGACCAAGGTGGAAAGGTAGGAGGATATAATGCGTGGTCGTAAGATCTATAGGTGAAAGGATGTGATGAAGTCAGACAAAAGAGGAGAAGAAGAAGCAGATAAGAGGCACAGGCTACATAATGGACTACTTAATTAGCTTTGTGATTACCTTGTCTTGGCAGAATTTTTATAAAACCTGTTCAAAGACAACTTATCAGTCCTGCTTCATCAGATACAGATGGACACACTGTGATAGAAACTTGACTTGACGAAGGAGAAAAGTATAAATTAAAATAAAACAGCTTTCTGACTCCATTTGCAGCTAAATGATGTGACTGTAAGATTTTGCATATGAATTGCTGTTTGGGTCCTGAAAGATGTTTGTTAGAGCAGACTGTAATTAGCCTTCAATCTACTGATACAGGCAAGCCTGCGCCTGATAATTTGTTGAGCTGGGATTATTCTTATTTGTCTATAAAACTCCTTAAAACAACTGACAGTAAACAGTGTGTTCATGCACTCAGCTGTGTCTACAGCATCAACTAACCAAACACATCAGCTTCCATCATTTACTATACAAATACAACAATACAACAGCACAATTCTGTCAGGCGTCGTTAGCTGTAATGACAAAGCAATCCTTAGTATGAGAACTTTTCTTTTTTTTTTTTAAGGAGATTATTATTGACTTTTATTCGTGTTTCCAAGTCACCAAGCAGTGACTTTTGACAGTAGGATGGCACAGGCTGTCAGAAATAGAAACTTTTAGCCTCGGGAATAAACATGCAATTCTACTTTGCTAAGCTCCTCCTAAAATGTTAGCAGTGGCGACTACTGTTAAGTTGCAGATCAAACTTTAATTTTTTCCTCTAATGGAAGGTGTTTTTGTTTCAGCCTGACAGCCCACCTACTATTTTAAGGCCATGGGAGAGCCAGTTTAATGCAAGTACTTTGTATTTGTGTGTGTGTGTGTGTGTGTGTGTGTGTGTCTGCATGCGTGTGTTTGTGTGTTTTTGTTCTGTTAAGGCTGCAGAAGTGACAGACTTGTGCTGTGAGTGGTATGTTGACAAATATCAAAAACAGAAACACAAACCATTAGCACACAGACAATCATGGTGCATTGTGTTGAAAATGGTAAAATTATACAACTCATTTTATATGTCATGATAAAATTTAAACATCTGTCAACTTATAGAAGAATGAGGTGCACATTTGTTGTATTTTAAGTGGACAGCTAAACATTGTTATTGTTTGATGGGCATATTTAGTTGGCTTTGAAAAGTTGTGTGCTCACAAGAATTACAGCAGTTCTCTCAGTTGTAACTTGTTTTAGCTAACTTGTAATTAACTGATAATTTTTCACTTGAAAAACACGCTCCCCTTCCGTGGGATTCAAACTCTATTGTTTGGTTTAGTTCTACCATTTAACCTCCGATGTATTCCTTGACTTACTTGCCACTGAATTTGCTCGACCTGGGCTCTCAAAGTTAAAGAGGACATATCATGCTTGTTTCTCCTTTTCACTATGCCAGACTAGGATGCTGTAAAGCATTTCTGCCCTCAGTATAAGTCATTTAGTTCCTTCATTGCCTCACAATAACGTTCTCAAAATCCTCATTTTAGGCCATTATGAAGCCCTCGTTGAAACACTCGGATCTGAGGATGACCTAAAGTTACCTTTCAATGTCACAGCCCTTTGTGCTCTGATTGGTCAATTCTATCGGGGGTAGAGCCAGCCTGTCCTTCTTCTTCTACTGTATTTTCCGGCAGGCTCAAAGCAGCGACGGCGTATTGAGTCCCCCTACAGGCCAGAGCTGGTAATGAGTGAATGTGAGCTAGGGACCTATTTACCCCTGCTGGACGGATGTGTTCCTCAGTGACGGTTTTGTGGCTAACGGACATCACAGAGGAGGAAGTGTTTTTATGTGGAAAAATCATCTTTTATTTTCAGACATTGTCATATTTTAGATAATTTTACATTCATGGTAAAGCCTTTATTTTTGATCTGGCCATCAGCTGTATCACTTACTTGTCTACACAGTTAGTCAATGACTTTCCCTAAAAAAGATCATAAATAAAGCATTTTTGTTTGATTGCAAATGTTAAGTTTTTCAAGAAAATGAGCAAAATTTGTGCCAAAATTTATATAAATTATTTTGAATGTTATATTAAAATCCTACCTTTGTTGGATTTTTAAATATTCTTATCTTAAAAATGTTGACTGATAGGTCTGAATTGATAACAGAAGTTAACATCAATGTTTTTGTCCACTCACATACATCTGTGAGCTGCAGGTTTTCATCCCAAATGTTCACAGTTAGCAGTGCCCACTACTCATCTGCTCACTATTCAACTCCATCCCATCCTGGCACAAAAAGAAATGTATCAGCATCAATTATTCCTTTGGAAAAGTGCCACAGGGCTTATGCCAAGTACAACTGACCTGCTGTCCACCAAGACGACCGACATTGAGCTCTATCGTATCTCCATCTGATACAGTCTCAGTCCTCACTGGGTCTGATCCTTTAAAGACAGCGCATCATCAGGGCAGTAAAGACTGTTTGCTTTCCTGCACCGTACGACTTTCCTTGGGTCTCTGTTGAATTATGTCATCCTCTGTTTACACACCTAACATAAACTTTGTACCATGCTTGTCTCCCCACTTTTCATCAAGTTAGTATTATTGTACCAAAGAGAATGCATGGCATATTAATTTACTGAGATGAGACACTGTGCTGCAATGCGGCCCCAGTAGATGCTTCAGGCTAATGAGGAAGGAGTATTCACATTATTCTGTGGCCTAATGCCTCCCTAAATGGAGCATGCATAGTTTTCATAATGATTTTGAAAAGCAAACCAGTAGTCCTTTTGGCTTTAACACAGCAGATGGTGCTGTTTTCATACATGTACCACATCCTTTTCCTAAGAAAAACACTACAGAAACCAGACCATCAGCAGCTCAACGGGCCTCCAGGAAGTCTGGCAACACCACCTTCCCTTCTCATGAACCACTAGTGACACCCTCAATCTGGAGATGGAAATCAGCCACTGAGCTCAATGTGACCTTCATCATCAGACTGAGGCAAGCAGCATCAGGACAGTCTCATCTCGGTGTTTTATGTCTTTTATTATTGAGAGTGCTCTTCAGTTGAGGCTAAAGCAGGGACACAGTGGTCAAACACCCGTTGGGTGATGTAAATATACTGCTCTACCTTTTAGACGGAGACTTTGAGCTTTTTTATGATGAAACTGAGCAGATTTGTGTGCTGTGGAGTGTCTGCAGAGACTTCATTCATACTGATGTTCCCCTCAGAGCTGAGTCATGCAAAGCTCCATTGACTTCTGACTCTGATCTCTTAGGCTTCAGTGGCTTACAGCCGTCATATATTCTCCTCACTTGTATTCTACTCTTTGAGTCTGTTAAATGCTATTCTGCTCCTCTTTGCACCAACATTTAGCATTCTGTTGTAGAGGTGCCTTGTCTCTTTTGTGTGATTTAACACCACTAACCTCCCTGTTGACCTGTTATTTTAATTTGTAATAATGAAAAAAAGATTGTTCTTACATAGTTTAAATACAAAGGACATCATATAGTATAAACTAGAAAAGCACTCGGAGAGCGCAGACCTCTGCCAGCGCCACAGTCCTTAGCCATATTGTGATTTTGACCATAAATATTAGTCCTACCTTTATTTCATCTAAATATTTGGATTCCTTGACCATGAAAACATACCATTAGCAACTGGATTCATAATGATATCTATTTTAGTTCAGTAGTTATTCACAAAAATCACATTTTTCGCCATGGCGGCCAGACGCTGATCCGGATCAACACCAAAATCGAATCAGTTCTTCCTTTTCCCATGCTGAACATTTCCTGAAAATGTCATCAAAATTCATCCATTACTTTTGGGTTATTTTGTTCACAGACGAACAGAAAGACAGACAGACGGACGGACGGACGGACAGACAGACATCAAACTCTCCCGAAAACATAACCTCGTTGGCGGAGGTAATTATTTGGTCATGGTTCGGTCTTCCTCCAGCCAAAAAAAAAAATCAGCTTTACCCCAGGGATGGGCATATTTAGCAGTTGTGCTGTCGTTACACAACTACTGGATGAATATGAATTCATAGTCACCCATAAAACCCCATGGAATTAATTATATTTTATTGGACCATTGAAGATGAAATGGATTACAGTAAATTGAAAACATTATTCTTGTTCAATGCAAAAGTGAATTTAACAACATTGTTCCCACAGTTGTGTTAATAAGTTTTGCACTTTGGTTTAAAAACATGTAACACTGACTGTGTTCCCATCAGCCACTGCTACACATAAGTATTGTGCTGATTACCAATGTGCACACACTCATATAGTAGCACAAGATGGTACACTTAGAAAATCCATTACTTAGCTCCTCCAAAGACCTAATTGGGTTTTGGCCTAAACAATATGGAATTACATTGTTTGGTAATGTGATAGCTAAATTGATTATTAAGATTTAACAAACTATATAGTGAATATATTTGTGTCCCCACCAATGCTATTTTGTCAGTTTTAAGCAGCATGTGTTGCTCAATGAGTTTTATTCTAAAACAGAACAAAAGCAAAGAAACTTTTTTTTTCACAGAAATGGAACAGGTAAACTTGTGAAAGCAAAGCTGCTGAAACATGAAAACTTGACTTTATTTAAAAATGTTTTTTTTAATTGCTGCAACAGCTTCAGTATGTTACTATGTTTACTGTGAATTATTATAGCTAAGCAATAATAAAAACTAGCAAAATTACAAATCCCTGGGGTGCTGGTTTGGCTGAGTGGTTAGCAACCAGGCACCCCATGTACTTGCTTCTGCCGGTCCAGGTTCGAATCCCGCCTGTGACCAGTTTGCAGAGTGTCTTCCCCTACTCTCTCACCCCCTTTCACAAGCCTATCCACTGTCTCTCTCCTATCAATAAAGGCACAAAATGCCCCAAAAATACATAAAAAAAATTACAAATCCCTAGGTTATGATATACTTTAGATAACACAATATCTGCTATTTGTATTTTTACATTTGATAGCACTTGTAATATCAAAATGATAAAGGAAAAGAACTGTTGTGTGGCTAAAAATTGCTGTGAGAAAGACAGATGACTAAAGCATGCTCAGGTGGGCAAAAATTGACGTACTTTGCCAACCTCCTTTTGTTGTTGAGGTACTAAAACAGGTACTTTAGTCAGTAAAATCACAT
The DNA here is from genome assembly GCA_036419115.1 of Scarus forsteni. Taxonomy (NCBI): domain Eukaryota; kingdom Metazoa; phylum Chordata; class Actinopteri; order Labriformes; family Labridae; genus Scarus; species Scarus forsteni. The sequence continues at coordinate 50,658,623 of JAZDUH010000098.1, forward strand.
TTTGAGTAGGGATGGGAATCGAAAACCTATTCCAGTTGGGAATCGTTAACAGCTCCATCAAAGAATCGATATCATTAGTCTTTTTGCTTATCAATTCCCTTATCAATTCCTTCCACTGACAGGGTTCAGAAGCATCAGAATTGTGGCTTAATTTTTATTGCACCTACTACACAACCTTAAGTGAGTGGAAACACCAGCAGCTTGCAGAAGCAGATACCTATGCTGTGACTTGTTTGACATTGTTGCCACTGAAAATCAGACCAACATTTGCCCACATGCAAAATCTGCAGGAATCGATAAGGTAATCATTAAAGAATTGGATCAATTAGCAGGATCGTTAACAGCATTGGTATTGATAAAATCTTATCAATTCCCATCCCTAATTTTGAGTATGATAGCATGGCTGCTAGTTTTCAGTTGTTTACAAAGTTATCTGCTCTTCTGTTGTTGGTTGTTGCTTACTAGTTTTCAACAGAGCCCTGTCACAGGAGTGATCTCCAGCAGACCTGATTAAGCAGCTGTCTTGCTGCTGCATTTAAAAGAAAATGATCAAAATGAGCCACCATGTGAAACACACTAAAAACTAATAAAAACTATTTTTTGTTGGGCTGATCAGTATGTTTTAACATGTGCAATGTGCTCATGTGCAATAGGCACATTGCAGGACTCACAATGTTAATCAAATGACTTAAAGTATTTCAAGCTGCTTTTTATGTGTTGATTGATGGAGAGCAAAATGGCCCGTTATCTTTTTCCTTGCCTGTGTACAAAAACATTTTATGTTACTATGAGTAGGCCTTCTCAGAGAACAGGATAGCAAGCTGCTTTACCTGCATGTAACATAAACAGGCCCACAGGTCAAAGTTGACTACTATGTTGGTGTTACAATTCATTGTGGGAATGTGTTAAATGGAGACTGTTCGTCTGTTTTCTTTCCTTGTTCTTTACTTAATTAAATTTATGAAAATACTCTGCATCTTTTTACGAAAAGAGACATACTTGATGACACAAGTATAACATCAGAAAAAGAATTGTAAGACAGGAGTTTTTCTGTAAAGCCTTTAATGACACATGCTGTTTCACTCTACCCCTGTGGGTATCTATGTGTGTAACAGTTGGTGTCAAAGAGGTGCTGTTGGGATTGTTTTTCCAGTTTGAATTGTTCTCTTGAAAAAGACAGCTTTTATAAGGGAAGTCTATGGAAAATACTGCAACTTATGTTGTGGGGGTAAAATGTATTGCAATATTGTTTTATTTTCCAATATTTTTCAACCCGTTTTGTATTCCTTACTACTCTTTTCCATCTTGTCACTTGTTCAGTGACAGTGAGTAGTAGTGCTCATAGTAAATGCAGTGACTAGTGCTCACTGTAGCAGCACGGTGGTCCCAGGCTGCAGTTATCGACTCCTGTTTTCTCCAACAGACAGTCTCTGGGTCTCTGTGGATTGCAGAGCTCAGTGACAGATTGCTCCTTCTCACATCCCCCATGCACAACTACACAGGCTGCACAACAAATGCTTCTGGAGCCCAAAAGCTCAAATCTCAGTACCAAACACTTAAATTCTTTTTGAACCAAGGTTGCTTAAATGAGCAAAAGTAGCATGTGCATTCCATTTAGTGCATTTGCCTGCATGAATATGCAGAATACTGTGAGGAGGAGATGCAAATGTAATCATTTAGCACCCACAATGTTATTTATCAAACCTCAAACTTATTGCACTCAGTTTTTTGGGGTCTAAATTTTAGCACATTTGGAAAGGCAGGTGCATACAGGCACAGCATTACAATCAGATGTCATTGTGGTGAGAAACAGGGGTTTCATTAACCAAGTATTTTCCAACATTGACAGAATTTTTTGATGAACAATGGAAAGATTTGGAGGCTGTCTGTCATCTTGCTGGACTGGAGAAAGAGGGACGATCCAGTATGCTATCATACTCATGCAGACACATGTGTAAAGTAAACCCTCTCTGTTTTGCTCTCTTAATATATCATGCAGGAGGTCATTTAACCTATGCTAAAAAGATCCCCTTTATAGTCAGAATCAATCCATTTGTCACTCAGAGCTGATTGAATCACACTAAATACACTGTGTGTGATCCTGTCAGTGTGGATAAAGGACATTAAAATAAATGCCCAGTCTGTTTGTGCAAAACTGTAAGACTGCTCTTCACATGAGAAGTTATTGGTAATGCAGCTGTTTAATGTGTGAATGCTGTCATTTAGGTTATGATTCATTGGAATCAGAAAAAATTCAAAATGCTGTATTAAAAGGTGGCATGAGGAAAAAGGGACAATCTTGTCTGTAAAAAAGCTTTGTGCAACCTCAGGTCAGAAATAAGATAGTAGTCTATCCTGCAGCACCACTTTTGAGCTGAGTGCTTTTCACAGATGGCCTCCCAAATTGCGTTTATTCTGGCAATGCTGAGATGTCTCTGCTGGTGTTCACCAATTTGTTCATTTGCTTCCAACTCCATGGCTTCAAAGTTCATTTTGCATTTACAGCCATTCTGCTCCCCCAAACTCTGCATGAGGACATTGGGTAGCACGTGCAAAATCCTCACTTAAAGAGGGCGGTCTGCACCACTTCTTCGCCTGTTGTCATTTGTGCCCGCAGTCATGGTAGATCACCCGCAGCATGCCCAAAAATAGCAATTTTATAGTTTGCACATGCAATTAAGCACTTGTTATTTGGGGTCTAAGTAGTTCAGGTCCTAAATGTTTGATTTTTGAAGGCCATACTGTTGTTGTTACTACAAGTCTTTAAATGCTTTGAATCAGAATAATGTGCATATGTTAATGCCAAGACAGATATCAGGATAACAGTCAGATAGTAGAATACTATCAAGGTTGTCAATGAACTTATCAAACAAACTTAATTACACTCAAAGGAGGAGAGCAGCATGTGTTAAAGGCTGTGAATGTGCAACCTAAGAGTATTGATTCCCTGCATATCCAACCCGTTTGTTTGCTTCCCCTGCCCCCAATACTGAATGATTAAATCTTACCGCCCACTGATCAATAATTCCCCTATGTTGCCTCTGCCTTAGCTCCAGTTTATGCTGCTCCTATCAGTTGTTCCCATTTAGATTAGAATTTCATGCACACATAAAAACCATCAAGGTTACAAACAGCTTTGTGTCAGCATTAGAAATACTTGTGTTTTGAAATACTTTTCCATAAGTCACAGCGGTTTCGAGAACTTGACTTAGATAAAATGGAAATGCACAATGTAGGCTTTCTAAAATCTGCTAACTGCTTACTGTTTTCGTCAGACTGATCACAGCTCAACTTACATCCACACAGCTCTGCGTGAGTCACACAAATCCAAGACATGCTGTGTTTTTTTTTAGCCTTTCGTGATTTCCACCTGGGCCAGAGGCTACATAAGTCAATACACACACACACACACACCTACACACACAAATCAATAGGGTTTAATCCAGTGGCTGTCACCTGCCCACTAATGTCCAAGGACAGTATTTACACAACGCAACACGCACACAAACTCACACAAGCATAAACTCTCTTTGAGGACTGTTGACAGTGAGGCTCAGTGAGGGAGCAGAGATTACAACTGACAAAAACAGATTTGTGAATGTTACTGATGCAGCGTGTCCCAGAGCCTCCTGTTCATTCTCCCCTACCTAACATTGCTGGCACTGCACTTATCAACACTGACATATCAAGTTTTGTCCATACCTCATTTCTTCTCTTCTCTCTTTTCGTCCTCTCGTGTCTTTCAGGCCAACAGAGAGGGCTAATCCCCTGTCCACCCTCCCCTGCACCAGCATGGCTGACAGTCAGCAGCCAGAAGATGGTGCCCCCCACTGGGACCCATCAGTTGGGCAGGAGCCAACAGGGGCCAATGGTTTCTCTTCCTCCACCTTCAGGACTTGTCAGCCTGGTGCGACCCACACACCTTACCCCTCCAGAGAAAATGGCTTCAACGGCGAGCTAACTGGTGCTCATGCTGTAACAGCCGGTAAGATGTTCACATATATTTAATATGTATATATATATATGTATATATATATATATATATATATATATATATATATATATGTGTGTGTGTGTGTATATATATATATATGTATATATATACACACATATACATATACATATATACATATGTATATATATATGTGTATATATATATATATATATATATATATATATATATATATATATATATATATATATATATATATATATATATATATATATATATATATATATATATATATATATATATATAAATTTTTTTTTTTTCTAACCTAAACTAGAATCCACTTTGGCAATGTGTTGTTTGTTAGGACCTTTGGTGGCCTCAGACTAAGTTTGCTTATAAATTTGGTGGAAGTTGCAACATTCTTGTAGTTTTCTTTTTCTTTTGGTTATCTTTCATACAGCACTTTATCAGGTTGACAAAATCCTGTTAAGTGGTGTGTAATGTAGCCACCTACCACTTGCCAGGGCTGTAGCTGTAGTCTTTGTTCCTGCCACCTGGTATATTGTTGCACTATGGCCTGGGAATACACAACTGGGCATTGAGGATAGCATTGTTAAGTCTGATGCAGTTAGGAAATACTTTAATCAATAATCTAAAATATAAAGATAAAGCTGATTTGAGTTTGCATCAAGGGACACTTGTGTATTGATCAGAGTAACGTCTATCCACAATCAGAACTAGAATTTAATCCATTAAGGGATCTGGGGGCTAACACTGTTAGTAATTCTATTATTAGCCCTCTGCTCCATAATGCACTGTTTAATGTTTTCTGACTTGTTTGGTCCTATTTTTGTTTAAATGGCTTTCATACCCATGGCAAACTGAACTTTGGTTTACTTGGAAGTAAACTGAGACCCCCGTTTAAGAGTAAACCAGAGTTTGTTTGGTTCGTACCAAACATGCTAGGTGCAAGATCAGTCCATGTATGCCAGACTTTTATAACAACAATGCCAATGCCAATTTGATTTTTTTAGAGGTTTTTTTTACGCTTAATGCATTTTGTAGGTTATGCATGGACAGAATTGCTGTCCTGATAACTGATGAGTTTGTGTTACATCCTTCATTAATATTGTGCCCAACTATCTACAGCAAGCTGATGGTAATATATTGCTAGTGTACATCATTGTACTGCCATTGTTTGTTGTTTTTGCCATGAGCAAAATTTGCTTATAAGGTTGTCAGTGTTTCTCCAAATTCATGCAAAATGACTCATTTTAACACACAAACAGCACTGAAGCGCAGAGATACTGTTTGAGCTGTGGTGCATTGGTGCTTTGAATACGCTTGTGCGTTAGACGAGTGTTAACATCTCATTTAAAAAATTTAGAGGGTTTAAAATTCTGTAAACTTCTACATTCTTGGAATTCAGCCCTGAGTATATTCAAGAAGATTAAACTGTAAATGTCAACATACAGTGATTTTACCTTGAAACACTCAACTACTAAGGCGCCTGGAGTCATATTATTACCTATTTTTTCATTTTTTGTCATTTGTTTATTTTGATTTAATATCAGTAAGGATATCATTACAAAAATAGATGCATTTACAATGTCTACAACCCCCTTCTAACCCCTCAAATCAAGCCTATGATTTCAAAATTTCACACAGATATATTATTCTCTGATTTCAGTTTTATTCTATTGTATATAAAAGTGATTTAGGGGTTTATTTATCTCCTGAGTAGTGTTAAGCCTGTATAAAAACACACAATTTCTTATATCAGTTGTTTAAATGTTTTCATTTGCCCATAAATACAAGAATCTTGCGAAAACCTTTTTAATAGTCAAAGAAATGTACATGCTAAACTTTAGCCAGCTTGCTGACCTGTAGACTCATAGGGTTGTAATTTCACAGACCATGCGCAGGCGTGGTGCACTGCGCTGCGCCTGGGCTGCGCCAACGGGGAAAGTCCTGGGCATTTTGCCATTTTTGTTCACGGTGCACTGAGGTGCAACCAAGCCTCCGTCCCACCGGCACAAGTGGCAGAGAGGGAGGAGAGAAGGCGTGAGTGGGTTTAACACAGCCGAGTGTCATTTTCACTTATCAAATGAACACCTCTCATTGCCATTTAATGCCCTCAGGGCAGTGATAATTGTAAGTGCTAATTGTCACTGCGCCAAGCTGAATCTGTCGACATCTCCCCTTGCTGTGCCGCCACATCCACCTCAGCACACCATACTTGACAGAATTACCACTGCGCTACTGCACCACACTCCGCCACTCTGCGCCAACCTGCACCAACCAGTGCTTGGGGACTTACACAGCTAAGACATCAGTCAAAACTCACATCGAAGCTGTTAATACAGTGGTTGAGATGCAATGGCCCTGGATCAGCCCAGCCTTCATTGATATATTCCAGTATGCCGTAACTAAAGCTTAAAGATGGACAATGATGCCTTACAAGTTGGTTGCACTTGTTTAATGTTGTTACCACTTATTAAATGTTGTTGACATCAAACTTACAGAGGACAGAACACATTGTAAATACACACAGGACTGAAAGTGAATATGTATCTCTGCTTCTGCTGTTTGAGTTGGAGAAATCCCTCTGCTGCGCTGCTCTGTTTGCCTGTGTCTGTGCTGGAAGGTTGAGCAGTCCCCTGTTATTAAGCAAATGGTCACATGGTATTGCAGTATGCCTTTTTTCATCTCCATTTTATATTACATTTAAACATAATGAAAGAAAAGAAAATTGTCATTATCCATGCTAGTATATGTCAAAGCCCTTGTGCAAACTTTCATGGGTGGTAGGGTGACCTATTAGAGTCTTCAGAGATTCTCAAGCTAGTTCAAGTTTTGCTGCAGCCTTATCATTTCTTGCAGAATGTTAGATTGGTTAGCCTAATGTCTTTATTGAAGCCCATCGATGCTGGGTGTATTGATGGGTTAAAAGCCAAAGTGCCATACTAATGCAGGGCAGACTTGGCAGAGGTAAGCACAGAAAATAGGCTGTGAGTCCTGTGGATTGATTGAGTTATAAAATGGCTAAAGTCAGGGGTGCATTCTGTGCATTTCAAGTTGTCTGCAGGAATCAATTTGTGGGTACATTTTGGCTGCAATTTAGCCCTTTTTTCATTGTCTTCAATCTTCCAATAGTTTCCCTTAAATATTGTTTACTCTAAAAGTGCTTTTATTGATTACATACTCTTTGCATGTTACTATGATACAAGCATGAGGAAAGGTTACTGTGCAAGTGGGCGTATGTTTTCCAACATTTTGTAGGCTATAAATCTTGACCTGAACCTGAAAGCACAATACATTTGATAGAGATGTTTATAACATTGTATAGCGTTTAGAATTGCACAATATCTAATGAGAAGTTTAATAATTTTCTGTTTCTCCAAGAAAACTATTTTATTTTTCTCTGTTTCTTTTATGATGCCAACATATTACTGCTTGAGGTAATGCATCACACCAAGCAAAGGAGGACTCATACTTCCTCACCCACAGTATATGTTCTCTACAGCCTTGCTCAGAGTAGCTTTGATAATGTGATTAAATCACTCCCAAGACAGGACTCTTTTTCTGGACTATTTTAAACTAAAATGTGAGGTCCCTAAGTTTTCTCACGATGTTGGCAAATAAGAGTCTTGATCTTGTAGCCTGAATGTAAAAGGTGATGCAGGAATGTGTCCAGAAACATGGATTTGAGCTGGCGTTTTAGCACTTCCAGCCCAGAGTTTACCAAACCTTAAGATAAATATGGAAATATAGTACTTGATGACCACAGGCATAAAATAGTTTAGCTCTTCATCTTTCAACATAAATTGTGTCCGATGTTGTTCCACTTGTAAATTTCAAGGCATTATTTTGTTTGAAGAATAGTTGTTATTCAACAGCTATGAAGGACTACTAAAAATGACAGGGGATTCCAGTCATTTCTGAATCTTTTTCAATCCATAACAATATAGACAATAGCCACTGCCACGGGCACCTACTTGATCGAATCATTGGATCGGGAAGAATCTCTAAAACAAGAGGTTATAATGTGACATTACGTACTGGAAGGGTGGTAGCCAGTTACTTGTTGGATTGCCATGTTGTAGTTTCATAACAACTTGATATTATAATCTAATAAAGCATTATCTAGTCTAATATTAGCTTTTACACCAGCTGATTATGTTTTGAACAAAAAGTCGTAAAAGTTATGTTCTTTGGTGAAGACTACCATGATGAACAAAACATTTAAGTTTCAATGTCTAATTTCCATGATTAAGATATTAAGCTACTTTCTAAAAACATAGTGTCAACATCCTATAGGCTTTTAGTTGAGGGAACCAGCACAAAAGATGTAACCCGTTCACCCCTTAAACTTTCAACCTAATGATGTTAACTCGAACATTTTACGGGCATATTCTAATCTTTATTATAACGTAATTTAAATAATATGATCAACTCCACTTATGACTATGTACGAAAAGAATGATTAATTGTTTAAAAAATAGCAAAGATGTTGCATAGAGATATATTCCAATGCATTAGCCAAAATGTAATTGTGATATGGGCCATTCTACTGAATTTGTCCAAACTGTGGTCCCACACTAAAAAAACTATATAACAAAACAATTATGAATTCAGACTTAACGTATTTACTAAGATTCTGTTATGATCTATTTATCACACAAGACAGCAAATAGATAGTAATAAGCTAAATATATACAAAATCATCATTTATAGTGTACTTTCTATTGGGAAGTGGTTGTCCCAACCCCTAAGCCCTAAATTTTGACCTATGAAAATAATACTTAAAACAATTTTGTATTTTTTTTCAATGATGTTTTTTAAAATATCTTGTTGATTTCTTTTAAACAGCATTGAAAAGATTTGGATGTATTGCGGGTTTATTTTTTTAATTTAAAAAGATCATTCAAAAAATGCTGTCCCACACTTCCATGTCACGCCCGAAACACAGATAGTTTTACCACATAAGTTGAGCCTGGTTTTTAGCCACACCCCTGCATTTTTGATCAGGCAGAGACTCAGCATCCCTCTACCTCATGGTATCATGGTGAGTAGTTACCTCTCATCATTTTGGAGTAAACGTGTTCCAAAATCTGAAAATCTGTCGGGAACATTTTTCGTTGTCACTACCAAACACATATTCTCTGCAATTAGGTAAACTTTTGGAGGTTTAATGCAACACATTATGTTTTTATGGGTGTACACCTGTTCAAACATCCATTTGCTGGCCATGTGGTTGGTAGCATTTTTTAGTTATTAGCTAAAATAAGCTAAAATTGTCACAACCGAAACAGATGGTAGAGTTTCGGTTGTGACAACATGTAATGGTCCACTCACTTAAGTCAATGTTTGATCATTATTACCTCTTAAAACATGTAGATAATGCTGATTCATGTTTTATATTATAAAGCATCAGGAGAAAGCAACAGGGAGAAATGAAAAAAACACCAATATGGCAAAACAAAATATGTGAAAAACTAGACTTTTAGCCCAAGGGTGTCGACCACGTTATTCTTAAGAAGTTGTTTTTTTTTGTTTGAGGTTCATTAAAGTTCTTGCATAACACTTTCTGGTGTGTGTATTCTAAAAAAAAAAGATGTTTTAAAGGGACTGTGAGGAGTTTCTAAATAATTATAAAAGTCTCACTTTTAGATATATGCCTGATGGAAATACACACTTTAAGATGAGTTTTATAGCATCAAAATAGGTTATCTATAAATGCTATTCCTTAGCCTTCTGGCGAGACAATTAAAACTAGAGCAAATTTATATTATTCTGACATGTCTTAGAGCACCGGGCTGTAAGTAGTGATATATAGCCAGCTACAAAACTACAATACTAAGTTTTCTAAAAATTGCTTGTTGTCACACATCAAAAACTATCGCTACATAACTAGAAAGAGATACATAACCTCGTCGCTTTACATCCTGAAAGTTGTTGAAAAAAGAAGTTGTAAAGCAATACAGAGTTCTGAGGAAGGTCCGAGTTTCATTCATTTAGCATCACAACAAACACACGCTTTGGCTTGTGGTGCGTTCCAGTTGTAGTCGGAAGTTGGAATTTCTGAGTTTCGAGTAGGAGACTACAACTGAAACGTCCCCCGAAGTGGAAATTTCCTGCTGGGAACTCGGTGAAACCTCGCCACCCCCGAGTTGACAATCAAAGATGGATGCCCCCAGTGTGAACAGTTATTTAGCTCTAATCAATTTATTTGCACTTCTGACTGGGGTGTGTTGCTCGAGATCAGCTGTATACATAGTATTGTTAGACTTATATTTACAAAAATGTTGCCATAGTGATAACCACATTCTTCATACAACAACACAGGGCGTGCTAACAACAGCTAACAATAGCCTGGAAGATCGGCATGTTTTTTTCCGACTTCAACTGGAACGCCGATAAGTCAGAGATGATGTCACTCCCAGTTCCGAGGTTACAGCATTACGACAGTCGCCGCGCGTGCTCATGGGTAGCAGAGTCTTTGTGTTTCCAGTAATAGATTCTCCTCATAGCACCTTTAAGTAATGTTACAGTAGATGCGTTGTGATGTTTGAGTAGGCTAATGCTGGCCTTCAAAGTAAATGTCATTTGATTGATTATAAACATTTGTGTTCATAATATTCCCAATGTAAGACATGTTTGAAGTTAATATTAAGCAATAAGGTGGAGGAAATATGATACAACCTTGCAAACAAAAAAATAGTGGTCACTACCAAAATAGTGCAGTCACAACCGAAACACTGGGTGTTTTGTAAAAAAATAAAGGATATTGAGTCATCAACTAACATTTTATGATGACTATTCTTTAAATGTATGTTCAATTTCATAACTCATTAACTCTGAGATCTATATAATCAGTGGAATTCATTTTACAAGAAAAGATTGGATTTTGATTTTGATGAGTCTTAGAAATTGAACTTTGGCAAATGTTTAAAATATCATTTTGATTGATTTTGTTGTAAAACCCTTAAAGAAAAATTTGTAAAAATATTCTTTAGAGGGGGCATGGAAGTACCATATGAACAGATTAATATAATACTTTTTATTGCAGTGTGTTGCTATGTTTCGGTTGTGACACATTTTGGGAGCGGAAAAAACATTTCAAGAACAGGCAGAAATTAAAATATGAATATTGACTGTACTATACAAGATATATGTACCTTAGATATGGTACAATATATGTATGGACAAAGTTTTGGGTAAAAAAAAACACTTAAAAAAAAAAAAATTCCAACCCTGCACTTTGGACAAATTCGGTAGAATGGCCCATATACATCCAACGCAGTTAATTCAGATGCAGACTTGTAATGGGTTCAAAGTTCAGAATATGGGAGGGGTTTTTATTTTCAATCCGTCTCTTTGGAAGACAGTGACATTACACATGAATATATTAAATCAGGCAAATGTTGGAAACAGTTTTTGTTTAAATGTTCTTAAGTCTGTTTTATGTTTGGATTGTTCATCTCTGAAATGGTGTGGCTGTTGTCTATGATTTTATGCAGTGTGTTGTGTGTCCTTTGTTGTGTATTATTTTGAGGGTCCTGTCTGTTCGTTTGTGTGGGTTTGCAGCACCCAGAGTGTTTAGAAGAATCACAAACTGTTATTATCCAGGCTATAATTAAAATGCTAAATCTGTCTCTCACCCCCTTGGAGACAAGATCAAAAAATGCACTGGTGGTGTAACCAAACTGCTCTTGTACAATTTTCTCACCAGGGCATTTGTTTATTGTTCCCTGTAGTTTGCTACAGTTATTCTGTGTGCAATAATAAGAGCCCTTTTTTGTGCATTATTAAGGCTTCACTGGACTGATGAAAGAATGATGGCTACTATTTATGTGTAGCCTCCCAATGCCATTTTACTATTTAATTTTACTTGCCAACCTTGACACCCAGCGTATTATCCAGTGAGATCATTCAACTGATTATATCTGTTCCAAGAACTTTTAATGTATTGTCTTTTATATAAGGTTTCCATGTGTTTATTGAACATTGGGATGGGAGTGAGGAGAATGTTTAGAAAGAGGTTGCCACTTAATTTGCTGTCAGTAATTGAGCTTTATAGCCTCACAGTATGGCTATAATTTGTACACATTTTTCAATGGAGGAGAACAAAGTCAGACTTCTCTTCGTTGTTATGACACTTAAATTAATACAAATTTAAGCTCAGGGTTTTATGTGAGTAACTATATGTTATATGTGAAAAATTTTTCATCAGTGGGGTGCTGGTTTGGCGGAGTGGTTAGCAACCAGGCATGTCCCATGTACAAACTTCTGCTGGCCTGGGTTTGAGTCCAGCCTGTGGCCAGCTCACAGAGTGTCTTCCCCTACTCTCTCACCCCTTTCACAAGTCTGTCCACTGTCATTTTGTATCAATAAAGGCACAAAATGCCCATTTATGAAAAAAAATATAAAAAATGATCCATGAGCTAATACCTCATACTTAACAGGGACCTGCTAAGCTCCTTCAGTCTGAGGGGGAAAAAAATAAAAAACAAGACAGACCATATGTCAACTAGAAAGGCACTCGGAGAGCGCAGACCTCCGCCAGTGCCACAGTCCTCAGCCATATTGTCATTTTGACCATAAATATTAGTCCTAACTTTATTTCATCGGAATATTTAGATTCCTTGACCATGAAAACATACCATTAGCAACTGGATTCATAACGATATCTATTTTGGTTCAGTAGATATTCACAGAAATCACATTTTTCGCCATGGCGGCCAGCCACTGATCCAGATCAACACCAAAATCGAATCAGTTCTTTGGTTTCTCATGCTGAACATTTCCTGAAAATTTCATCAAAATTCATTCATTACTTTTTGAGTTATTTTGTTCACAGACGAACAGACAGACAGTAATAATGTTTTTATGACTGTTTTTAATAATGCAGTTTTATGGCTCTCTGGCTTAGGTTCAGTAGCCTTAAAATGATTTGAATCGAGAAGATAAAGGACAAATTTTACTGCATTTCATCTTTAACAAACAACAAAGTCGTTAAAAAAACAAGACCTGTTGACTTTGTTAGAATATGAGATACAAGATCTCACTGCACAACTCTTTTATTAAAATTTGATTTATACACATAATTGAGAATGTGCTCCCAGAAGTGAGAATTACGTATTGCCCCTTTCCTCTTGTATTGATTTAGCCGCATAGGACCAGCAAATACAGAACAAATGATGTAAGTTTTGTTAGTGATATTTTCATTCATGCCATGTATATAGTAAATAATTTATCTTTATGTCATACAGTATGTTATGAAATCCTGTTACAGGACTTAAGTGAATTGCTACCTCTCACTCAGTTGCCATCATAATTAGATAAGGCAAGTGTGATCCCCGGGGTCATTATTACAGGAATCAGACCTGGGAGCTGTACACAGCTCCTTTCAACTTCAAAGTAAAGGCTTGAAACTGACGTCAACAAGAAAACAGTACCCTCTCCACAGAGAGGCTGAAGCAAGGGATTTCTTTAAGTCTTAACATTTAACATGAAAAAGAACCGAGTCAGATAAGATGGAAATCCTTCTGTCATTTGTCTCAAGGGTTTGTACTGAGGAAGGAAGAAATGCAAATATTTTTAAGATGAGGTTGGAAAACATCTCAGTCGCCAACATTAAGGCTGAAATTATGCCATTGTACATTTATTTCCTTTTACAATATATGTTGCCCTTTTTACTAGAAAAGGAAACTGCACTAAATAGATGCATGTTTAATTTTAAGTGAAACCTTTTGTTATTTAGATCTTATTTAAGTCTTAAGCTACTTTGTAAATAAAATGTAATCCCACTCCTTTATTTCACACCAAGTACAGCTCCATGACAGTCACACAGACACACACATGCACACTTAACAAAATAGTAGGGAGAAAGGCAATCTGGAGTCCTTCTGTTTTTCAGACTTATAATTTTTAAGTTCAGTACTGTTAACTACAGAAACTTGGAATACAACAAAAGTTCACTGTGTTAAGCTCTCTGTAACTCATACAAAAATATACCACTACAGTTCAGAGCCACGTGTTTGGCCTCAGCACAGAGAGGCAGCAGGAGAAGGTGCCGCTGATAGCAGGAAGCACACACTGGAAATCTGCCTCGCATTGCTCAACATCTTCATGTTGTTTATTTTCTGAGCCGTGTTGTCTGCAGTCTGAATGTGTTCATAATAGACAGACTTTCAATGATTTTAGTAATACAAATGAGGAGACTAGTGTGTAACATAAATGGTGTTCCCGGGTTTGCTCAGCACAACATGTTCACTCCCACACAGTTTTTTAAAATAAATCTGGTTGGATCTACTCACACAGTAGTGAACCATAAATGAAAATGTTCTGGTTCCGCTGTGTCCGGTGATCCAAAGTGTCCAGCCCTGCATTCAAGCAGTCCAAACACAAGAAAGCTTCTGCAACAAGAAGCACCAACTTGCTGTCAGAACACGTTTGACCTGGGTAAATTAACCTGGCACTGCCTCCATAAACCATCCCCTGTACCTCTCTCCCCTAATGCTGAGCTTGACCACATCCAGCTGCCATGGTGATTGCCATTAAACAATACAAAGGTATCAGCATGATGTGCCTTAGATCATGCAATGCTACTGCTGACGATGTGCACATTGTAATCTTGATGGAAAAATGATACATGATTCAGCCCGAATAAGTCCTGCTCCGTTTTGAGGAAAGTAGTGGTCTCAATGATTTTACATAGTTTTGAGATCACAATTGTAAAACACAGTGACTATATCTTTTTAATTAACATCAGTGCTTTTAAGATAAAGTAGGTCACCTTGAGGAGAAACCATAACTTTTCAGATATTATGAGTTGTCCTAAGCAGTCATATAAACAATTCTAATGTTAGAATATGCAAACATGAATATTAAGCGCACACAGGCTTAACCAAGGAAGGCAGGGGAGATGCTGTGAGGGAACGAAAAGAGAAAAACACAGCTTGTGGCACTGGGATCTTACAATGACTACTACAATTACTACACATACAATACAGGCCGTTCTGGGTGTGAATTTCACCTTAACAAGATGATTTAATCTCAGTTAGAGGGGCTACAACTCCATTCAATGATGATTTATTGAGATATAGAACCATTTGGTTCAACATGGTGATAGTCCATTAAAAAAATAGATTGATAACAAAATCTCAAGTTTTTCTCTTACCTAAAACTTTAGAGCATGGGTATTCAATTAAAAGTCACCCAGGTCTAGTTGATGAAATTTCCTCTAACTAAAGGTCCGAACCGGAGTCCAGTTTGTGTCTTATAGCCTCCTCATATGTCCACATTTTTATGGCTTCAACAATATTTAATGTCAGTGTTTGAATTGCAGGAAATGTTGTATTGAGTGCACAGCTAGCTCCTTTACCATAAATTAAAAATAGTCCTCAGAAAATTAATTAAAGGAGTTTGTTCCAAATTAAGAACAGGAAACCTAAAATTGAATGAATTAAAAAAAAGTGCAAACAGAGCCAAATAACCCTTTTTTTCTCTTAAATTAAAGAGGTCCCAGCCAAGTATTGAAGGCCTCCACATCAAGTAAAAAAGTTACATCTTCAGAAAACAGTTGGCTCAATTACAAGTGCATACAGAGCACTGGCTAAATATTTTCCATTTATTTTTATTAAATAAGAGAGGGAAAAGAATTGAAGTCCTCCACATCAAGTAAAAAAGTTACATCTTCATAAACGGTTGGCTCAATAACAAGTGCATACAGAGCACTGGCTAAATATTTTCCTTTTATTTTTCTTAAATAAGAGAGGTCACCGCCTGCTTTCTCTCTCTCTCTCTTTCATGCTGTCCTTAACTCTCTCTCTCTCCCTGTCTTTCAGTCCTTTTCTTTCTTCTCTTTATTTCTCACACACAAACAGCGGTGCACGGTGATGCTAGAACTTGCAAAATGTGAAACATTCAGAAACAGACTAGTGCTAAAAACACTGAAACAATGAAATTAAAACAGGAAAAAATGATCGACTTGACTAGTAAACAATTAGAAAGAGCACAGCATCAGCCCGTGAAGAGCGCAGTGACACTACAGCGCAAAAGCTCTCAAATCGCATCAGCATTTCCCACACACTGGTCGGTGGCAAAGCCTGCAGGTGATGAGGGTCTCATGGCACAGGCAGTTTATTTGGCACTGCTTCCTGTTTGCTGCTGCATGGCTGCTGCGGCTTGTGCTGCAAACACGATGGCGGCGGGTAAATCACCTCTGCTACATGTCTCATTCCTCTTTAGTGCTTCATAAAACAACCTTATAAGCTTCAGAAAACATAGCATGCACAACATATATTGAGGAGCACTCATGGCATGACCATCCTGTGATCAGAACATTGTAGCTGTTCTACTGTTAGCTGGATTAGCCGCGCCCGCTGTAGGCCCACGACAAAAAAAATGCTTCATTGAAATCTAATCTTGTTAATTTATTAGAGATGGGTCACGGTCTGGACAGAACCATCACTCGGTCCGGATCTGGACCGGAGTCTGCCATTTGGTGATGCCTGCTTTAGAGCTATCGTAACAAAAAATAATTGTGTGTCTTATAGCTCTTCTAATAAAGGCACAAACATCTGGACAAATATTCTGATCTTATGCTTCAGAATATTTTACATTTATTATCACAAACCTATCAAGGTGTCTCAGACTGACGGTGAGTTTGTAGAGCAAACACAGAAATGACTTACTGGTACAGAGAGCTCTGTGCACTACTTTTTTGGCTTCTTAAAGACCTATTAACTTTAAATACAAAGTTATGTTACCTAAGTGGACACAGAATCTTACGCCTTAACCATTTTAGCAAAGGTTTAGTCCATCTCAACAAGTGAGTGCAATGCTGTTTTACTTCATAGCTTTTCTTCAATGCCTACAGACTGACATATTAAGTCCATATGACTTGATTGATAATGCTGAGAACCATGAACTACTCTGGGTAGGTATCCTGTAGCGTTGTAAGCTAGATGGCCACAAGAAAGCATAGTATCCAGTGGTCACATACAGTAACCAAAAGATGATGGTAATTGATGAACTTTTTCACTGAATGATGAAAAGTGTTGGAGACTGTTTGTCATAATGTCTGATTAAGGGAACAATTTCATGCAACACTCACTCATTTCACAACTTAAAATGCATTTGAATCAGCCAAAATCTTGAAAATACCACGTCTTGATACTACAAACACTCTTTAAACAACAAACGATTGTATATAAATTTGAACATATCATCCCTTTCGTCGATGTGCTCCATTGTCAGTGTGGAAAAAATTACATCAAAAACAAAGGCCAGGCCTGTGTGTTAATTGTAAGGCTGCTCTTCATTTGGACTTTTTTTGTGATCAACTTTTTTAATAATGTAAATGTAATTTGGAAAGGAAAATTGAAATGATGAACAAAAAATGGCATGACAGAAAAATGTACAGTATTGTTTGTTAGTATCCTACCATTTACATGATTCTTGTGAAAAGGGTAAAAGATCAAATGTAAATCTCAAATACTTTGCAGTTCTGTAGAAAAGGATGCATTGAGACATGCAAAGGGCTTCAGTACACTTGTTTTGACTGAAAAATCAGGCCATCATCTGTTCATTTTTTCCATTGCAGAGCTCCACTTACCACTGCACTCAGGTCTTTGATGGCATGGCCACTAATAACTATAGTAGAAATCTTTTATAACTAGAACTTCCTGTCAGCTGCTGTGTAACCTGCTTAGGGTTTGTTGTTTGTATAGCACCTTGTCAGCATACATCAGCATTGCTTTGCAGTAGACCAGGACAGGGGTAAGTGGGGCAGGATGGGTGACAGAAGGGCTGATGCTGGCACTTGGTGAGCCCTCTCTCCCTGTGAAAAGCTCTCCAGACATGACGAGAACTACTGAAGCACAAAATTGCCCTCTTGACTTTCCTATGAGACAGAGTTGAAAAGGCCAGTCAGCCATGCAGGAAGTGGTCAAGAGAAGAGATGGAGAAGGGGAGACAGAAGCTGAGTGAGTTAACAGATAGAGGGAAGGTCCTTACAGCTGATTATGCAAAAAGTTTGGATTTCATAATCCGGGGATGCCCTAGTATTGTATGAGCAATGTTACACTGACTGATGTCCATGAACTGAAGCAAGTAATTGGAAAGATTTCCAGTGTTTAAGGCTCGCTACACGCTTGATGATAACAAATCTTGAACAACTTTATATACTTGGGAGACTTCATTCACAAGGGCAGTTTCATCCCCTTTTTAACATTCTGATCCTTGAAATGCAAACATTGGATTATTCAACCATGCAGTAAGACAACACATCTACCATTTGTAGTATCAGTTTTGCAGCTGTTTCCACTGACTTAAGATCTCAACGAATCTTGAGTGATCAAGCATGGCTTCTGAAGCAAAACATGCAAGTACAGGTACAACTCAAAAAATTAGAGTACCTTGAAAAAGTTCAATATTTTTCATCACTCATTTCAGAAGGTGAAACCCATATATTGTATAGATTCATTACAGATAGAGTGAAACATTTCAAACATTTATTGCTTGAAATTTTGGTAATTCTGAAATGAGTGATGAAAAATATTGAACTTATTCATGATATTCTAATTTTTTGAGATGTACCTGTATATGTAAGGATTATTAACAGCTTGTCAACTACTGTCAGTTGACTCCTTACCTGTCTTCTGTGTATCCCTGCTAAACAATGAAAAAAAAAGAATATAGATGAAACCCAGCCCAAACAGATGGCAAAGTTGTGTTTCTGTTTACTGCCATGCATGTTGGCTGTAAAATATTGATCACTGGGTCATTGATGATTCACCATCTTCTTACTCTCATTGTTTATTGTGGGTATGAGGTCAGAGCCAGCCTGATCTGTAATCATAAATATTAAGCATATTTGATATTTTGATGATTAAATCACACCCTGTCCTCACCAAACATGGGGCAACAGACTTCCCTCGCATCTTGAATTTTATCACACCCACTGTCCACACTGCATCCCTTGAATACTCATCTCTCCTTGTAATCAACAGATTAAGTGCTTTCAATATACTGGAGTAGAAATGGACAAGTAATGTTTTATGTAAACGAGTGTTTGGCTCACAGGTGGGTCAACCATGGTGTCAACACAAGGCAAACAATTTTCATTGCCATCAGTTCAATGAGAATACCAAACTCATTTTGTTGTTTCTGACTTCTAAAATTAAATTTGGCTGTGATCATCTCCATAAACAGACATGTTGGGGTTGAGCAGTCCCATACTTCAATTAGATACTGATGATTGTGGTTTTGATTTCACAGTTTACCTTTAAAACTTTGGGCCCTAATTTCGTGGCGCAGGGTGGCGCATCCTGTGCAGTGGTAAATTTGTCCGGTGCACTGCTGTGCGCAGCCAATTTGGCAATTTGGTAGACGTAGGTGAAGCGCATCCTCCACAGCTGTAATTTAATGACAGGTGCACATGTGCGCACACTTTACCAGTCCCTCAGAGGCAGGTTTCCAGATTGTCTGGCAATTAGGGCTGGGCGATATGGCCTAGAAAGAAAATCCCTGATTTTTTTCCACAACACTCGATTTACGATTTTAATCGATTTTTCCCTCCCTAAAAGAAACAAAACTCCCAGTGACAGAAAAATGAAACAAATCAAGTTTGCCTTTATGTTGTCTAAATGTTTCCCTCTTAAAGTCAAAGTCTGGGTCATAAAAGGTTGATTATGTAGTACAAACGTAGACAGGTTTGTCTACATAAACACTAAAAGGCTGAGGTATTTTTACAGTAATAGCATGGAACTCTCTCTCAATAACTTTATCTACTTATATAACAAATACAAGCCTATAAAAGTGTTTGTGCAAACCCTACAAGGCCAACCATCGGAGGCTATGATGCGCGCCCCGATGGCCCTCTGCTCTCTCAGTTGCTGTAACTGTGACAGCGGCTCTGACCGTCTCTGCTACCGGGTCTTTTGAGCACTGCCACAGTGGCAAGGATCAGTCAGACCAATCAGTCACTGCGCCTCGCCCACAGCACATATAAAAGGCAAGGAGAGGCATTCATTTTAATGGTGTAGGCAACACTCGGCTGTGTTAAACCCACTCTTGCGTGGGAGCCAGGGGCAGAGGCGTGGATGTGCCTTGGTGCACCATGCAGGAAACTTGCAAACTGCGCTGGACACACCCCATTGGTGGCGCAGTGCAGGTGTGCCGAGCCTGTAGGCAGAGGCAGGCTAGCTATACCCACTGACTTCCGTTGTTTGAGCTAAGCTAACTAGTGGTGGATGAGCTTTGGCTTTCTCTTTCATGCTACTGGACGCACAGTTGAAAGAATGGTGTCTTTCTGCTTGTCATGGACCCAGTATTGAAGCAAAACAAGAAAAGCCAAAAAAAGTTGTTGTATCCCTTTAAGCCTGTTATCGAGTATTACATATATGAACAAAATTGATGTCAATTTGTAGTTCCTTGTTTTAGAACAGTTAAAATTAAAATTGATCTGAAGCAAAGTACTTGCAACAGTAAAAGGAAAATATGATATTTAACTTTAATTAACATTGAGCAAAGTTCTTGACCTACCAATTGGTTCAGATCACTGAAAAGCTTTCTCAAGTGCAGCATTTAGATTCTGTTTTTTTAGGTAATTGTTTTCCACTGTCTGGGACCCAAATGTCCGTATGTCTAAGAGAGGAAAAGAAGACAAATTAGGATTGCAAACTTTGGTTTCATGCTTTTAGTATTGTATTGCAGCCCTTTTTAAAATGACAAAAATGGTCAGGGTAATTTTCTGCTAAACAAAGTGACTTTATATTTTTGCTTGCTAATTAGTGTCTTGGGATTGTGGTTGCAGGTTTTTATTTTTCTGTTATAATAGCTGGCAACCACACTGCTTATGTAATTTTTGTAATTCATCAATATCCATCTAAAAGACTTAGCATTGCCATCCAGTTCTTACTTTGATAAGATTCTCTGAAGAAATCATGTCAGAAGCAAAAACTGTCTCTCCTTATACGTTCTGGGATTTATGCTGCTGGAGGCTCGTTTCCGTGTTGTGTTTTGCTCTCCCAAGCCATTGTTTACAAAGGATTGAAGGCTAAAGGCAGAGAGGCTGAGACAACCTCAACATGGTGCTGGCATTTGAATTACATTGGGACCAAATTAATGCTTCACCAGTCTGTTGCCATGGCAACACCTGGCTTTGCACATTTCTGGTGCCGTCTGGTAATGTACCAAACGGCATTTCTGCTCTCTGTGTGCCCTCTCAGTCCTGCTGTGTGTGTGTGTTTTTGTGTATTTGTGGGTGTGTGCATGTGTGTGTGTGTGCACGCTTATCTGCGTGCGTGCGTGCATGCATGCGTGCATGTGTTTTTGCATGTGTGTGTCTGCCTGTATATTTCGATGACTCGGGGCTTCCAGTCATAGTCTCAGTTCAGAGAGGGAGCGTTCACAGC
>JAZDUH010000098.1:52635000-52950000 GCA_036419115.1 Scarus forsteni
ACTTATTTAAATCAAAATTACAAATATTCTGATAGCCCAGGCTGTCAGAAAAAGGAATCTTGGACTTGAGTGTTCTTGAAAGGGTTGAGATTTTCCATCCATTTGTTTCCCAAAAACAATCCAGGAAGAACATTAGAGGGAAAAAATGGCACAGAGTTTGAAGGGTTAACATAAGAACTCACCAATGCCTGGATCTGCTGCCAACTCCTCATAACTTCCATATGCTTGAGGGATGTTGTGCTTTTTGGCAAATTCTTCAGCATGCTGAAGGTTTCTTGCTGCAACAGCAGCTACCTGAGGAGGAACAGTTTATTAACGGAAGGACTTCTCTCATGCATAATTACTGAATCTTGCACGTTTGCTGCAGAAATACGCTGTTTATAGTAGTCTACTGAATTCAGGTGGTACTTTTTTACAAGAGTTTTTTGATCACTCAGTTGGTAGTCCTCTTTAAGTGCAAAACTTTGTGGCTGAGTTTCAGTCAGTGTTAATAGTTTTACCTAAATGCGGATGTAAAAACACTTCATATCAAAGCTATCTGCAATAGTGAATAAACCTATCGTATCTAACTAAAAGAGTAAATACTCAGTTCACCGCCAAGCAATGCGATTCTCACGTGCTGGTTAAAACATTACAAAACAAACTCACCTCATGATCCTCTGAAGACAGGGTACGTAAAGCAACCACAAAGTCATGACTAATTTTACCTGCACTGCATATTCCCCAACGTGTTGCCATTTTAAATCACTTTTAGCTGTGTGATGGCTGACGCTCATATATAGATATTGACTCTGTCAACGTTGTAGTTACACAACCCTGGCGTCATGTCGAGCTTTGTCCGCATGGAGCAACAGTATACCGCTGCAGCCAGCCCCTCAGCTCTGCTTCTGTCATCTCAACAGCAGCCACCAGGGGGCGCTGGTAAGATGACGGCTGGTTAAGAGAAGTTTAACTCTTTTTAATGATTGGACTTTTTATCTCGGCACAGACTAAGAGTCGATTCTTTCGGCCCCTGTCGGCCTCTCATTTTTGCACCATCATGACTTTAATTCATTCCATCAGTTTGAGCAGTATTATAACCTGCATGCATTTCACTGAACTCATTTTCTTTCATTTTCATTTTATATGTTTTGAGTCCGATCATAAAACATGGACCATTTTTATTTTTGTACACAGTGGTAACAGACCAGTGGCAGAAAGTTAGCCAGCAGTTGCTCTCAGTCCTGGACCACCTGAAACCTGCTGCAGCAATTTGAAGGATTTATTAAGACAATCCATAACAATATGGGAAGGGTTTTTGACGTAGGCTATATTTGTCACAGTGGGTCATGCATCCAGTTACATGGACAAAGTTATGGACAGTAGAGCCAGATGATTAATCAAGTTTAAATCTCAATTACAATGACCTTTTCCACAGTCAAGAAAACTGAGTAATAATTAAAAGATTCCTGAGCCACATGTTATGATGGGCTTGTTTTACCTTCACGTCCTCTCAGCTATTGTGTTTTGGAATGAATTTTTTCACAATAATTTGTGGTTGTGCCTGTTGATTCTGATTTTTCACATGATTGAGCAACCCTACATTTCTGTGTAGTTTGTAGAAAATTCAGCAAACTTATTGTAACATTTTGTTTTATATGTTGTGGTCAAGTTTGGAACATTGAATATTATATACCTGATATTTTTTGGTATTTATGACAGACACGGTGTCTAGTGTAACAGGTAAAAAAGTTGTGTTAAAGGGATAGTTCAGGTATTTTGAAGAGGGGTTATGTGAGGTACACAGCATAGCCTGAACGTGTGTCACAGTGTCATAGCTCAGTTCTATTTCTTTTCAGAAATACTCAGGGCAGACGCTAACGCCATACAAGTCAAAGTCAAAACCAAAGACGGTGAAGCATCCTTTCAATATTAGACCCCCTGTCTGTGGAACAGTCTGCCTGAGCACCTACTGTTCATATTTAAAAGCAAACTCAAAACCTACCTTTTTAGTCTGGCTTTTAGCTGAATTTTATATACTTTTAATTTGCATTGATGTGTTTTACTCAATTTCAGGTCCAGAGTTACTATTTCATGTTTTACCACTTTTTACTTATTTCCTTTTAATGTTGGGTTTCGATCCGTTTTATTATTCATTTATTTATTCATCAGCTTTTAGCACTTTAATATATCCTATCATAGTTTTATCCATTTAGTCTTAGCTCCTGTGTTTCCTCATTTTTAATTCAAGATAGCCTTTCCTCAGTCCTCTGTTGTTGAATAGTCCTGAGGGCTACTGATTAGATTCATCTTGTCTTCTTAGAACATAAATGTTTTTACTGTTCTTTTATTAAGACAAAAAAGGTATGGCTACCTTGACATGTTTCGACGTTACTCTGCCATCTTCTTCAGAAACTGTCATCCTGACAGCTGTGAAGTGTCATGTCAAGGTAACCATACCTTTTTTGTCTTAATAAAAGAACAGTAAAAGCACTTAAGTCCTGAGGGCTGTCTGTGTTAAATGTGGGATGGGAGGGTGGGTGGGATCTTGTATTTTTTAATTATTCTATTTTATTTTATCTTATTTTATTGTTTTAATTATTTGTATCCCTGACTATTATATGCTTGCTTACTTGGAAGTTCAGCACTTTGTGCTACATTTTATGTATGAAAAGTGCTTTATAAATAAAGATTGATTGATTTACATGGTTCCAGATTCTCTGCTTGATTAAAAGAATTGTGGGAGGAAACAAGCCACAAAGTGTGTAGTCATCACACACTGCAAACTGTTTGTATCCATGCTAGCAAGGACATGAAACACCTTACTTGGATGTGGGCTCTTATCAACATGTTCAACAAAGCTGATTCTGAACCAATCTTATTGATTATGTATAGCTGGATGAGAATTAATGTGTTGGTATTCAGTTGTTGATGAATGTTTCAACAACGTAAACAAAGTCATTGCCAACATGCAATATATGATTTATTACAATCTGAGACTTGCCTAAAGGAGTGTCTGCTCAGGGTAATTCAAGATGATATTTTTACGTTCCAACACTGACATCTTCTGGCACACTAAGACATTTTTTCCCTTTACCAAAAATCAAGTATAGCCATATTTATGTCTCTATACTAGTCCATTTTTGCCACCAGTATGAGTGTGCAACTGCAGGTCATGTTATTGAAAATAATAGAGCCAGAGCACTTAAAAAGCAATAAGCAAGCAATTCTGCCAGACCACACTAACCCTCTGCATACAAAGGCAGGCTGCTGCCATCTGGCTGAAGATGTATTGTGCCCAGGTGTAGGACAAATAGATTTAAGATTTTTTTTTTTTTGTCCCTGGTTGTGTTTGCCTCCCAAATAACATTACGTGACCTAATGCCTTTGAATGTCTCTGTTGAGTGTGCTCAGTTTTATTCTTTCTTTTTTATGGCGAATGAGACTCAGGGTTTTATCTCGTCTGTTTGCTGCTGCTGTAAAATAAATTGTCCCAAGGCATAATAAAGTTTACCTAGACCATGTGGCATCCACTCCAAAATGGCCTAGTTTCAGCATTGAATTATGTTTATTTTGAAGATATTACCAGGTGGCCAAATCATTAGTTTGTTGGATAAGTTCAACTTTACAATCTTACTCAAAATCCAACAAAAGGGGCAAACAAATAGTCTACATGTTAAAATATAACATCAACATACATTTCATCTAAAAAGCGAATGAGCCAGCTTGATTTTAATGACCTTAAAACATAGGCTAAATCAACCCAATTTCAGCTACTTATTAATGCAAGTAACAGAGAAATGACTAGTTATTAAATTGTATTTTACAAATGGTTACCTAAAAATAATTGCAGCCTCATCCCCTCATCGGTGGGTGGAGTGCCAAATGTAACTCTCTGCACTGAGGCACAGTAGGAAGTAAATCTTTGAGTTTTGAGTAAAGATCAGCTCGTATTTATTTAACACTTCATGGACTGCACCGTGAACGAATTCCGCCAGCACAACGGAGGTACCGAGGATTTAATGTGTTTTTCAATTGAGAAAATGTACCGAACATTACTGGAGAACTAGACAGAGAGCACGAGCCGGCATAAAGGGAGTAAAGCCGGGCAGGTTCAACCCGGACATCGGGTTCAATTTCTTCATGTAAGGCTCAGAAGGATCTTTGGATCATCAAATTGACGGGTTTCTATTTCAGATGTCCTGGGCTTTAGTTCGTCGTTTTTGAGAACAGGGGGTGTGTAAGATCCAGCTTTGGCTGATCAAGAAGACGCAAAAAGATCGTTGCGGTTGTAGACACTCCTCTCTCGTGCACGTCGGTCCATTCGTGGCGCAGCTTCACCTCAGTGAACACAAAATATCTGCGCAAAATGTAACCATGGAATTTCATTCAACTTTGGTGCGAACACAGCTTTGCAGGGAACTTCAACCAGTCAACAAATATGATGTGCATTAGGAGACAATACAGCTAAGACTAAAACAAGCTTATCTTTACTCAGTCAGTCTGGTTTGAGAGGTTTCCACCCAGTTTGTGATTGGTCGAGCTTTTCAAGACTCCCCCTCAGTCTGTCACACCCAAACCCGGAGGCGAAATCACTCAAGTACAGAATGTGAAGAATTCATCTACATTCTGGCAAATGCGATGATGCTGTACACCAAAGATATAAGTAGGATTGTTGGACTTCAACATTTATGCCATTTCATGACAGAATGCACTTCTGAATAGGTCCCCCGCTGCAGGGGTGTAGAATTGGGTAGGGACGCCAGGGACACCTATCAATATAATGCCACTACCGCATGGTCCTTAACCCTTTATTGCATAGTGTTGCCATATGGCAACAATTACTTTATCTTCATTTTTCTAAAAAGCTATGAAATAAAATGTATGTTTTTACATTTAGGTGTGAAAAGGGGGCTTCTGGTTTGAAGTAAATAGAATTTATGAGGCCGCATGACCAGGATATCTTGTTTGCCAGTCCTTTTTGCTAATGGACATTTGACATCCAAACATAATTGTCTGGGGCTCTCCAAGATTGTCTTTTATTTAGAATTTTTGGAGTATTTTCACCAAATAAAAATTTAAATCACTATTTGGGGTAAGTAAACTTCATTTTTTTTTACATGTAATTAAATTTTGTTGTTATAAATTTTTTGTAATATGCAAAAACAGATTTGTTGCCATATGGCAACAATATGCAAATACGGGAAATTCCTAGTGTATACAGCCTAATGGAGTTCCATTCATTTACATTGCATGAAACTATCCTGAGACTGTTTACACCTTTTGCTTATATTTTCAAATAACATTATATATTTTTTATATTTTGTAATTTAAGGTATGTTGCGGGCTATCTATAACATAGTATCCAATTTCCTCCATGCAAGATGCATCCCAGCTACTTCTACGGGGGAGGGAAAGAGAGCAGGGTATAAATAATTGTCAAACTAGAGGAGGAATCAGATCAAAATCAACTGAAATGAGTTGAAATCAAATGAAATAAAACAGAAAAAAACAACTGAATGAAATGAAAAAAAAAGAATGATAGATCGAACTTTACTGAAACGGGTTCAAGGTTTTGGGTTTCTATTAGCAGACGTTGAGAGGAACTGCTTTGCTGACTTTCACAAGGCATGAAATGAAATCAGATCAACTTAATGAAATCAGATCAAATCAGTTGAAATGAGTTGAAATAAAATGAAATGAAACAGAAAAAAAATGGATGAAATGAAAAAAAAGAATGATAGATCGTACTTTATTGATCCAGGTTCAAGGTTTTGGGTTTTAAGTAGCAGATGTTTTAGATAACTGTTGAAATTCTACGTTTTCACTGTACAAATGTTTATTTGTTCATTTTGAATGAGTATGACATAGATATGTTGAGTCTTGTTTTAAATAAAATGCCTTTTTTGTCAAAAATGTTGATTTATGGTACTTTCCACGATTGCATATTGTTGCATTCTTTTTCATTTATCTATTATTTAGGCCATTTTAAGTATAAAAGCATTCAAAACATTTTTTAACCTTTTTTAAGTAATAATTCATGCAATAGAGGGCTAACATAAAACACAAGCAAAATATATGTTATAACAAAAACTGCTCTTATTGAATGCCTACGAGATAAACACTTTGATTATTTTATTTATCCATATATTATTTGTGTATTGAAAGGCAGCAACTGTTTAAGACCAACAATGAAAGTTTGTGGTGAAAAAATACAATAAAACCTTGAAATAACATGACTTTATACATTCATGTTGTTGGGGAATACACTTATCGGTAGTCCTTTTTGTTTTTTGTCATATATTTATCAGACTATAACCATACTATCAAAATTTCTGGTTGATTCCAAAATGTCCTACTGATGTGTCATGCATCAATATATTTTTGTCAAGGAACAGACAGGAGAGGTTTAGGCTGTTTTTTTTTCTGAATGTGATACTTTGCTTAGCTCTACATGACAAAAAAAAATCATAAATGCAAAACACATCAACTTTCAGGGTGCCATCTTGGTGCACTTTTATGTCCCCACCAATGTCAAAATCAAACCTACACCCTTGTCCCGCTGTATTAGGCTACATATACACGTTGACTTATAGTCTGCAGCTGGGGCTGGGGATGTGTCAAAGCTTTGGAGATGAAGACAATTCCTAAATTTATGTCACTATGTCACAAAAGCAAAATAAATTATATAATTTCAGAAAAAGTCGTGGGCTAAACTGATTCTACATTTTGTGTTTCAAGAAAAGCTAAGAAATTCCATTTCAAGTCTCAGCTCTTAGAATAAGATATCCAACTGATTAAAAGCAGCATCAAAAGCAAAACTTGACAGAAACAATTAAGAGAATACAACAGCCAAGTTCAAACTCAAAACTTAAGTTCACTAGCTTATAGATATTTACATAAGATCTAGTCTGTGAAACACAGAATCAGAAAACAACCACAAACATGCAGGTTTAAATAAAAAAATTATTCTTTGAAGAAAAGCGAAAAAAATTAGATGGGGGGATACGTTTATTGAGCAACAACAGTCTTTCAGCTTAGGAAAATCTGGTCATTGCAAAATATTTTATCATTAAAAAGAATAACTCATATAAAGACAGAAAAAAAAGTTGTTTCAAACATCTTTCTTGATGGCACGAGATACAATTTCAAGACCGTAGCTGGTAAGAAGATACATTTTTCATTTAACACAGACAAAAAAAAACATTTTTAGAACTGAAACTAAAATGCAAAATAAGATATTTTCTTTTAGCATTATTTGTAAAATAAATAGACCGTTAAGTTCCAAACATTCACAAATGAAAACTAAGCCAGTCTAATATTCCTCCCCTTCTTCATCTTCTTCAAAAGAGTCAATCCCGACCTCTTCATAATCCTTCTCCAGGGCGGCCATATCTTCTCTGGCCTCTGAGAACTCTCCCTCCTCCATTCCCTCACCAACATACCAGTGGACAAAGGCTCTCTTGGCATACATCAGGTCAAACTTGTGGTCCAGACGGGCCCAGGCCTCAGCGATGGCTGTGGTGTTGCTCAGCATGCACACAGCCCTCTGCACCTTGGCCAGGTCTCCTCCAGGAACCACGGTTGGAGGCTGATAGTTGATGCCCACCTTGAAGCCTGTGGGGCACCAGTCCACAAACTGGATGGATCTTTTGGTCTTGATGGTGGCAATGGCACCATTGACGTCTTTTGGCACCACATCACCACGATACAGGAGACAGCAGGCCATGTATTTACCATGACGAGGATCACACTTCACCATCTGGTTGGCTGGCTCGAAACAGGCATTGGTGATTTCTGAAACAGAGAGCTGCTCGTGGTAGGCTTTCTCTGCAGAGATCACTGGGGCGTAGGTGGCCAGAGGGAAGTGGATACGAGGGTAGGGCACCAAGTTGGTCTGGAACTCTGTCAGGTCAACATTCAGGGCTCCGTCAAAGCGGAGGGAGGCTGTGATTGAAGACACAATCTGGCTGATCAGCCTGTTCAGGTTGGTGTAAGTGGGCCTCTCAATGTCCAGGTTCCTGCGGCAGATGTCGTAGATGGCCTCGTTGTCAACCATGAAGGCACAGTCAGAGTGCTCCAGGGTGGTGTGGGTGGTCAGGATGGAGTTGTATGGCTCCACCACAGCTGTGGAGACCTGGGGGGCTGGGTAGATGGCAAACTCAAGCTTGGACTTTTTGCCGAAGTCAACAGAGAGTCTCTCCATCAACAGGGAGGTGAAACCTGAGCCTGTGCCTCCACCAAAGGAGTGAAAGACCAGGAAACCCTGGAGGCCGGTGCACTGGTCAGCCTATGGAGCAAAAACATGCATAATGTCAGTTCTGGGGCAAGACTGCCCAGGTGTTTAGATTATAGGTCAATCTAGGTCAGTTAGGTTTGGTATTGTAAACAATTATTATGAGATACAAAACATACTTTTCTGACCCTAAAGGTCTGAGCTAGACACACCCAGTAAGGGTATGGCTAGCTGTGGAACTGCAAGTAATATCTGGTTTATATCCTGACAAACTGCACTAAATCAAACAAAAACAAATAGTGGAAGGCCAGAATGTACATAAACTTTATCAACATTTTGCAAAACCTGATGACAAACAGCCCTACCAGTTTGCGGATTCTGTCCAGGACAGAGTCAATGATCTCTTTGCCTATGGTGTAGTGGCCACGGGCATAGTTGTTGGCAGCGTCTTCTTTTCCTGAGATGAGCTGCTCAGGGTGAAAGAGTTGGCGGTATGTTCCTGTGCGCACCTCATCTATAGAATGAAAAAAAAATGACAAATGAACAGATTTGAGGAAATATTCTGAAGACTAATGGTTCGGAAATCACATCAAACCAATCATAAAAAAGTTTTCCCCTTACAATTATCTTGGGCAAAAGATAACACTATAACAATACTACTGCAATGTTTGTAGGAAACCGGGAAAAATCAAAGATCATCACTGTCAGTCTAAATAAACAACAGCCTAGTATCTTGTCCCTGCTTTGTTAAAATACTTCAAGAGCCAGTGTTAAGATTTTGGAATTTTATATGGCAGTATTTGTGTTTTGCATGTCTTTTATGTTTGATAGAGTGATTCTATGCAAAAAACAAAACGTTTAACTGGACACCCTCCTCTCCCCCTTTTACAGTGCCAGGAGCTATCTTGACAAATTTTATTAATTTAGTTGATGAGGATTATGACTAGAAATGTCTGATAATAACCTATATTCTGTGACAAAAACAAGACAACTAGCTAAAAATAAGTACTTTGATATTAAAAAATAATTTAACATGTATTTACACTCATGTCCTGCTGTGGTTGACTATCTTGATTATCTATAGAAACTTTTTGTCTCTGCAGAGGATCAGATGCAGCTCTTTTCCCTTCCCCTTTGGAAACATTCAGACCTTAGGGAGCAGGAGGCTATGGACAGCTATGATAATGAGCCTGATGAGAAGGAGGGAGGAGAAGAAACGGGCTGCTGAGCAGAGTTTCAAAACAGTCATGACACCAGCTTGTAAAGAGCAGGGAACACATGTAGGCAAAGGCTATCTCTGAACTGAGATAAAAGTTTGGGATCAGTTGTTGGTTAATCAAAATTTATGATATTCATGACATTTTCTTCCAGCAGCAGTATAAAAAAGTACACAGGAAAGCAATAGTCTCTCCTTCATGCAAATTATCCAAAAGTAAGATCATTCCCACATCTGACATCAGGAAAAACTAACCAACAGAGAAACCCCAAGTCCTTCATTCTCAGGGTGACAGTATTTTCATCTGTTTATTTTGACTTTTGACTTCTATGTTTCCTGTGGAGCGACCTCCCAGATATCTCCCCTCTTGAATTCTATCTTTGGCACTTGAAGGCCATTGTCTATCATGTGAAGACACAAGACATAAATCATCTCAAGGAACATATCACCAACGCCATTACAAGCATAACTTTAACTGTGCTAATGCAAGTTCATCAGCAGTGGAAATCATGTGGTATGTGATTTTCAAACAATGATAATAGTATAGACACATTATACAGTATAAATAACTCGAAAAGCACTCGAAGAGTGCAGACCTCCGCCAGCACCACAGTCCTCAGCTTTAATGTTGATTTTCACCATAAATATTAGTCCTACCTTTATTTCATCTAAATATTTAGATTCCTTGACCACGAAAACATACCATTAGCAATTGGACTCATAATGATATCTATTTTAGTTCAGTAGTTATTCACAGAAATAAATTTTTTTGTCATGGCGGCCAGACGCTGATCCGGATCGACACCAAAATTGAATCACCTTTTCCTTTTCCCATGCTGAACATTTCCTGAAAATTTAATCAAAATCCATCCATAACTTTGAGTTATTTTGTTCACAGACAGATGGACGGACAGACAGACAAACTCTCCAGAAAACATAACCTCCTTGGCGGAGGTAAAAACAGTTATCCATCATGAATGATTATTTTACCTGTGTATTGAAACTCATGGCCCACCCTGCATTTCTGTTGAAGACTGAAAGTGACTAAAAGAATAAAGTTTTGTTGAAAACTACGATGAAACTAAATCAAAAATAGCTGCAAACATTTACACACTGATTTCCAGCTAATTTGAAAATCTTTGTTGAGATGATTATCAAAACAAGAACTAGAAATTCATACAAAGCCTCCATGGCTACTGACCAATAACAGTGGGTTCCAGGTCCACAAAGATGGCCCTGGGGACGTATTTCCCAGCGCCAGTCTCACTGAAGAAAGTGGTGAAGGAGTCATCTTTGGTTTCTGACTTGTCGCTGGGCATATGACCGTCTGGGTGGATGCCGTGCTCCAGACAATAAAGCTCCCAGCAGGTGTTCCCCATCTGGACACCAGCCTGGCCG
Source organism: Scarus forsteni (assembly GCA_036419115.1). Classification (NCBI taxonomy): domain Eukaryota; kingdom Metazoa; phylum Chordata; class Actinopteri; order Labriformes; family Labridae; genus Scarus; species Scarus forsteni. Next base: position 52,645,830 of record JAZDUH010000098.1, read on the forward strand.
ACGTGTACAGAGATGCATTCACGCTGGAAAATAACCAAAAACGAATGTTAAAGAAAGTGGACAGGTCAAGAGTTTTAAGCCCAGAAGGACAAAGATAATGTGGTGAAATTATTAGGGAGGGAATGAGAAATCACATTTCTTAAATGTATGTTTGTTGGTTGTATAATTCAATTTTCCACAGTGAAAACATTTTTTAAAAAATGCACATTTGTTAAAGACTCTAAAAAAAGGCTGAAGTCAAGAGTTATTTTTGGGAAAGAGGGTTGAGAAGTGGAGAGAACAAAGAAAACACGATTATTGCAGCTATAAGTAGACTTCATGTGACTGTCTGAGGAAAGCTCCTGACCTGAAATGGAGGTTAGGTTTAGAGAACTGAGCTTTCAACCCTTTTACAACAAAGACCACCTGAGCATACAGACACTGCTAGTTTAATATAAAAAACCTTTATCCTATAAAAGGCTCCCAGTAATCATTGATAGTCCAGAATTATTTCAATGAATGAGGACTTTCTTTTCAGTATTAGTCTTTCAGAAGTGTTTGATTATTCAAAACACAAATAAGAGGATAATGTTTTACAAAACAGACTGAGGACACGAGTCATTTTAATACTTTGCTGTATTATACTAATTTGATGTTATTGCATTAGAGAACGTTTTGTGCTCAAGCTGAATCATTTAAAAAAAGGTCTTTGTATCCTCATGAGAGCAAGATTGAATAAAAAAAGATCACAACCAAAGTCAATTAATTTTTTCTTGTACTTGGTTGAGCACAACAAATCTTTGAGGAACTGCCTGAGGATCAGAACAAGTTTGAGCAATGTGAATTTCAGAGATACTTGTCAACCAGAAGAGATTTCACACAAACGTGTCTACTTGTTACACCACTGCAAATGTTCAACTATCATGGCAAACATTATTAAAAGCATCCTGGATATGTGAGGGGATGTTTCCTAAACTAAAGAAGAGAATAACCTTCAGTCAAAAAATGCACACAGTGGATTAGCCAGAAGGCGTACATTCCTGTCTGATCAGCATATTTCTTCATCAGTTCACAAGTGGCCTCCCTGCGTAGTGATATAAACTCACAAAGAGAGAGGAATGTATCCACCATCATCAACTTCTGCCTTTAAAATTTACAAGATCTTAATCACAAGTTCACAGATCCTGGGGAGAGTTCTTGTATTGCAAACCACTACATTTCAATTATCTAAAGATATATCTAACCTGACACACCAGATGGACTGTTCAGTGTATCAATGGGATAGATTCCATCTGCACATTGATCTATAGACAATGTTTCAGAAAGGTCAGAATGATGATGGAACAAATGTCTGTCACATAAAGTACAGGCCTGTCAAGGGCTTACTGTCACTTCTTGCTTTAAGCATGTATAAATATAAATAATGCTTGTAGGTACCACCTCTTTCTCATTAAAGGATACCAAAAGATTCTGTCTTTCTGACTGGAAACAAGTGTATCAGCTAGAAGCTGGAGAGGATGGATCTGCCTGATGACAGACGTGTGATCTGGCAGATCCCTTTTGCTTTGCAAAGATAAAAAAGAAAAAGCAGAATTTCTTTTATTTATACTTTTTTCTTCTTTTAGACACAGGGATTCATTTGGATGCGACAAAGTATATGTATGTTAAAGACTCAAAATCCAAAGCTCCTTTGAGGAACATTCAACTTTGGTGGCTCCTGTGGAAACATAACCTGACATACCAGATGGACTATTTCACATATCCTTGGGATTTACTTCAAAACCAACCAGCAAACATGACAAAGAAAATGACTGGGATACGCAGAGCCTTTTCAGGTGATTTAACAAATGTTATCTGCCTAACTCAACCCAGGCTAATCAGGTAATTGCTTATCTACCGCCTCTTTGTCCCTAAATGGATGCTGAAAAGCCTGCTCATTTTCTGACTGGGAGAGAAGCTTTAATCTAAAGCTTTACAGATCGACCGACCTGACGACAGACATGGAAGCAGGCTAATTTCACTGTTTTGCAAGGTTAATGTGTATATAAAAGTACTTCTCTTTATGCTCAGTATTTGCTGCAGCATTTTGTTCAGTTAAGTTGGCCACCTTAACATAATCCACAAAAACCCAAACAAGCATTTCTAAAAACTGTACACATTTTAGATGTTCTTGTCTTGAATTTATAAAAAAAATATACATTTTTTATTGCCCCACTTCAACAGTTCTGCTTTGTATTTGTGTGTGACATAGGGAGAAGATTTTTGTTAACCCCCAAACAGCAAATTTATTTTCAGCACACACCGTCTTTTTACTTATCTTGTCCTTGACCAAAGATCTCATCCTGACTTCTTTTGCAGTCAAGTATTTGACTCTTCTAGAAACTATCCAGTTATCCAGCGAAAATTTAAAGACAGGCTGTTTTCAAAATAAATGGTTGATTTCTTGGAATGGCACATACCCCACTGCAACAATTTCAAACACTAAACAATGTCATGAAAGAAAACTAATATATACAATCTTTGTCTTTTTGTGCTTTTAACATATATTGAGGTATCTGTATTGAATACATCTTTTATGAACAAAAAAAGTAGAACTAAAAAGTCCTGAAAGGAGCTTTAAACCAGTGGGCATGGAACAGCGAGGACTACTTTGAAGCAGTGCAAATCTTTGACATATTATACACCCCCAACCTGCTGCATGTCAGTTTGCTAAATATACATCCTTCTTCCAACTTTCCCCTTCTCAGAGATAAGTCAGACAAGTGAAGGTGATAGCTGAGACATGGTGGAGGATAAGGTGGACAGGGAAACGTCTCAGAACCTTGTTTTGGAGCTTTTTGAATCTTAATCTATGTAGGTCAAAAAATATATTTAGATCTTCTCAACACATCTGTAGAATCACTGCAGCGCAGAGGTGACCCTGGGTATCCAGGTTAGCAGAGCGCCCTGTGCAGCTGCTATTTTAGGTCCCTATGCTAACCTGACACCTAGCAGCAAAGGCCTAGTGTTTCAGTAAACACTGACTGGAAAGCTCTGAAATAGTAGTCATTGCTTGGCTGAATGTAAGATTGTGCAAGCAGAAAGCTCTGTAATATGGCAACAACTTATTTATGTTCAAGTTAAATGGGACTAACAGGTTATTACTCATCACTTGGTGTATGAGTGAGTAACCGTCATTTCAGGGCTGAATAAAAAGACTTAAGACTGTCAAAGGCCAAACTGTCTCAAGATCCTGTCCGGGTGTGTCTGAAAGACAAAAACCACATGCGAGTGCCACCAACATGAAACTTGTGAATCCTGTTTTTGTTGCCACCTAAAAATGTGAGCAAAAATGATCACCCAGAGTCCTCTCCGTGACACAGGGACAGATTTAAAGTAAAACTCACAGAAAACTACGCCACATTGTCACATTAATACATACAACCAACATGAGGTGGAGATGATGGTGGTACAATAGAAGCTTGTCACACCCAAACTGTCATGTTGGAGGGTAATTACAAGATAGCTATCATCCAAGCTACTGTTGTTATGTACCCTGCCATTTCCATGAAAAAAATACAAACTGTCTTAGAACACGTAAATATGTTAAAATATTATTCATGGACATTGGCACCTTAGATAAAGTTAAACTCTTAAAAGCTGTACGCATATGTACACATATTCTTTAAAACACATTTCCGACTTATACCAATGACCCAAAAGCAAAAAAAAACAACACTTCTATTTTTGCACCACATGACATCAGCACTTTTCCGAACTGGTGTGGAGCCTAACAGTTTTTGATACTCTTGTCCCATGTTAAAATGTGTTACGGTTTGCTTGTTGTTTGCAAATACCAACTATTTCCACTTTTTCTTTTTTATCTTCATTGAAATGTTCCTAAAACTTGCATTTTATCACATTCTTTTCCATTTATTTCCTGTTTTGTAATTTGTGAATGTGAACGTAGAATGCTGCAAAACAAGCACTCCAAATACAAACTGTCAGGTTTACTAGGATGTTTGCAACAAGCTGCACTGGTCCAAGATGTCCAAAGAACTTCTTTTTTTAACAAAAATACATTAAGATACTGGATTTTGCCGTACCTAAACCCTCCGATCAATCCCTGTTCAGAATAGGATGTTTTAACTAGGCCTGTGCTCAAAATATCGATACGGCAAAATATCATATCGCACTCCTTTGGGATACGTGTATCGATACGGATTCTACAGAATCGATACGGCCTAAATATTTTGACAGTTGTTGTAAATACACTTTGGGTAATGTTAACAGTGGCACAGTTCAAGGTAGAAGACGAGCGACATAATGAAGCACATGTTCTAAATTTGAACTTAGGTCTACCATCTTTGAGGATCTGAATTTATGTCTCTCAAGTTGTAGAACCACTTAAAACTCATCCTTGTTCTTTTTCTTCTTATAAGAAAAAAATAAACTTGTAAAGCATAGTCAATGTTCACAATTTATGTGTATCGGGATACGTATCATATCGTGGCCTTAGTATCGGGATACGTATCGTATCGTGAAGTTGCTGGAAATACCCAGCCCTAGTTTTAACTGTGTCTGATCATACCCGTCTGAAGAAGTGCATATGGTTTCAGCTTCCCAGTACTGTGCTCCAATGTTTACCATGGTGGAGAATGCAGGGTAATAAATGTGTGATGTTTGATTTTTTTTCTCTCTAAATTATTCCAACTGAGAAATGGAAATATTGAAGACTCTCTTTACCAACAAGTTTAAATAAATAGCCTATGACTGATGTTACAGGCTCAGTATTTGAACAAATAAAAAAAAAGTTAAAAATAAGAATAAAAAGAACTGTAATAAAAATCTACATTTTTTCCAAATGCTCACTCCTGGTCTAGAATGTGAGAAAAGTTGGGAATAAAGCTAAATTACAGGCAAGTTGAACCAGAACTTAATCTACCATCAGACAATTCCATTTAATATTTAACTTCTGCCTTTAAAGCTACTGCAGTGATTGCATTTCTTTTTTTTTTTTTGACTTGTCATTGATTGGTAATTTAATTATTAACATTTCTTTTGATGCTCAAAACCATAGCTTCAGGCTGGGTGTCAAATGACAGACTCTGCTATGATGAATGAACAGAATTCTGCACAGTACATTATAATGGCAGGTGATCCAAAGGCTGTTGAAGGACAGACAAATGAGATTCTCTGTTGAAAAATATCTGTCACATGTATGTCACAGAATCAGCAGAAATTTGGAGGCAAAAACTGGTCCACAGGCGGTGCCAAAAACACCCCAACATCACAAATCTTTACAGCAGCTCAAAAGCCTTTTTCCATAACTTAAATCCATTATGATGTATGCTGATGTGACATTCTTCAGTTGACTTTGACTTGCAGCCTATTGTGTTATCGGCCTGGATTATGGCAATTATAGAAATACCTTCTCATTAGTGAAGCAACCATGTGATTTGATTTAGTCTGTGATGTCCTGATCCTTCTTTTTGTATTAACTATAATTTAGTTCCCTTAAACAAATTAAACAATGCCTGTTTAACTCTGTTGAATGCATTATATTATCTCTGTAGATTTGAACTCTTGACAGTGTAGGAACTAGATGTTGCTGTTTAGAGATGTTTGATCAGGGCGGGCATACTGCAGTCTGTACACAATGACAGCATTTGGTCTCCATAAACAGCAGTGGCAAAGCTCACAGGCTGTGTTTATACTACTGAGCAAACAGTACAAAGATTAGATGTTTGGCAGCTGGTTCCTGCCCCTGAAATGTAAGACTTTAAAACAAAGTTATTACGATCGACTTCATGTGGCAAGGATTAGCTTTTAGTCCGATTTCACTATGAAACGCATGTGACTTTACTTTCTACTGTATGCAAACAATTACTGCTTTGTTGGTTGATTGCAGGGGGGACTAAAAAGAGAATTGGGAAAGTTTGCAGTTTCCCCATTTTTTTCTTGAGTGTTAAAATTGTTAATTAACAATGTACACAAAGCATTGAGTATTCTGCCACAACAACTGGAGTGCCAATTCAACCACTATTCATTTTGGTGTATAATGGTAATGTAACAAATATATGCGCATGTAGATAAAAAATCAGTCTTGATAAATATGGGGGGTAGGACAATTTTCAGAGGCCATGACTGACGGGTGCCCTGAAAAATAAACAAATTATTACTTTGTCACATTAGAATAATAACTTGTTGCTACAAGACAAAACTCATCGACATGGCAGAAAAATTGCAACTTTAAGTAGGGATGGGAATTGAACAGATTTTACTGCAGATATTAATTCTACATATTGCTCCAGTTCTTTTCTGAGTTCCCTTTTATTTCCGGCAAATACTCTATGTGGCAAAAAGGTAGACCTTCGACAAGTTTTCAGGGTCAATAACATCAAACATGTCACTTCTGATATTTCCTGCCGTAATGCATAAACAGATGCTTCAGCAAGTTGTTGGTGTTTCCACCCCCACATTAAACCCCTCATGCTGCGTTCACACGGCAAGCGACTCTGCGATCAAAATCGCGTCGCCCACTGAAGTATTGTCATGTGTCCATAAATACCTCATTTTGGTCACAGTTGCCGTCGCTCGGTGACACCACGTCCGCTCAAGTTTTACCACGATCATATCATAAATCATAAAATAGGATGTATATGTGGCCATTATTCCAACTGTATCCTTTTCATTCACTTATCAAACACAAAACACTGCAGCTGATGCCCTGCAGTCCGTCTAGGCAGAACTAATGTCCTCACTGACTGTTTCCCACACGGACATGAATTGTTCCTCCGTAGTCCGGATGCAAAACTGTCCGTCACAGGTACCGTCACACACGCACACACCGCTGATTGGCTGTTGCCGCACAGCCACACACGACATTACCTGAAAAGATCAACTTTTTTAAAACTTTGACATCGCGCGACAAGTGAAGTGATTGTCTTGTACACAGCAAACGCATTGCGGGAGGTTTAGCCCCGCCCCATCGCGGCTGTACATTGACTTTGCATGGAGAGTGATCGCCGAGGTAGTACAAGTAGCGCCCGATGTGTAAGCACCTTCAGGATGTTGTGCCGTCGGCTCAATTTTGTGTAAATGAAGTCGCAAATTTGACCACTTCTGTCCCCTGTCTACCACGATCACATCTGTGTTACTATTTTAACTGACTGCCTCTGATGAGAGCGTGATGTCCTGGATTTGGAAGGCAAACAGAACAAAGTGGGATGAATTGATAAGACCATTTTTAAGCATAGACTAATGTTATTGATTAATTGAACTGGTTGCTATTGATTCTCAACTGGAATTGTTTTTTTTAATCCCATCCCTATTTAAGTTTTCTTTTTAAATTGCCACCAAAGATGGCGTAACGTTCAGGTGGCCTCCAATATTTTACGTTTACAGCAGATTAAATTAATGTACAATGCAATTTAAGCCCCTGTGACGTTTCACCCCCACTGTGAATGTTACATGTCTTTGTGTATATGTGAAACACCCAACAAGTCACGCTTCCATGCCTCTCTCAAGGTTAATCACACTGAATTGACTTAAATATGTCTTGAGATGCACTGCTGACAGAGGCGCCTAAGCAAAAGTGCGCTGTAAAAAGCACCTTAACATCAAACTCGACAAGAGTATGGGATATGTTTAGATGGGAAAAATGTTCTTTTAAACAAAAAGATTAAAGTTAAGCACATTACATTTTTTGTGTAATGAAGGTGTGGTTTATAGAGCCCATATTTTGTCCCAACTCATGTATTTGATTTACAGGACTGCTGCAGTATGTTCTGATTCACTGATGTTTTAAAAAAACTGCTTTTCACACACTTAAGTTGATTAGTGTACTCTGTGGTGATTGGTTAGATCAGTGCTGTTTGTTCACATCTACATCTATCTTGTGGTTTATACCCTGCAGTAGGCTGCCCAGTCTGAGGCAAAGGGCTTTAATGGTCTCTAAACAATGTTAGGACAACACACTTTTAGGGCTTATTTGCATTGAGAGTGGAGGAATGAGCTGTTTCAGGCAGAAAATGATGATGTAAAGTGGAGACTCTTTGTCTTGTGCACAGAAGGGTGCTATCATATAGCTGAGGCATGTGAATACACTAAAAGGCATGTAAAAGACAAATAAGGATAACACTGGCTCTTTCAAACATTGTGCAGGGTTGGCATGGGCTGTGGTGGCAGCACCCAAAGGGATATACTGTATTTTCATGGGGTCCACAATCCACAAAGTTCTATCCCTGCTTTGGAAGACCCCGTTTCTGATCCACTGGGTAAGTATAGTGTCAGATCAATACAGGTAATGTACAAAAACAGGTTTTATAGTATGAGGTGAGTTTTGGTAATTGTGGCAAAAGCAGATTTTAGCTTAAAATATCTGAAGTTTTTATGTGTTAAAATTTAAACCTTGTGGTTCAATGTTCATAATAAAGTGCCAACAGCCTTTTAATTCAATGAAGGCATGCAGCGCGTGTTGTAAAATCACTGCTTAATCTTGCTTAATAGTCCAGAGCTCAATACCTACCAGGACTGGGTAATATACTGATGAAATCAATGAATTCAAATTATTTTCTGAAAAAGGTTTAAAAATGAAAATCAAGGTTAACTTTCTTAAACTACTCCAACTGTAAATTGTTGCAATGACTGAAAATATAAATACTGAAAACAAAAATATTGAAAATGTCCAGTTTTCATGTGCTAGGCCCTGTCAGGTTTTGCAGAAGCAGTTTTATAGGTTTGTTTGTTTTGTTTTTAATGGAATTCAACTGTGATCAGAGAGTTTCATGCTAATATACTGTGAAAATACTTCAGCCTTCAGTGTTTATGTGACACACTTGCCTACATTTGAACCACATAATAAACATTTTACGACAAACTTTAACTTAAAGAGGCAAACTCTAAATGATTAGAATTAGGGCTGAACAATCAATTGCAAATTAGATTAAATCACAATATGGCTTGTTGCAACTTTCAAATCGCAGACGGTGCAATATTTTTAACCCAAAATGTGTTGAACAATTTGGTATTGTGATGTAGTTTCTTGCAATTTCATGCCTATTTTAACCTTTTAACCCAGTTTTCACAACTTTATGCCTATCTTGCTCCCATTCCCTTTTTTTTTGGCCACTGTCAGACCATGTTTGGAATTTTTACATGGTTTTTGACATTTAATCCCAATTTTGCTGCTATAATCAATTTTCCTTAGTCGCTTTTGAATTTTTTTGCCTTTTTTGGGGGGAATTTCCAACCTATTTTTTTCACCTATTAACTTTTTTTCCATTTTCGTACCATTTTTTTTACTCAGTTTTTACAATCTCATACCTATTTTGCTTCTGTTCTTCACTTCTCCACTTTTTCTCAAATCTTTTATCCTTAGATTGATTTAATGTCATTTTGGTTACACTATAAAACGATCTACTGCTTACGTTTGTTTAAGAATACAAAAGATGAGGAACATTAAAACAATCGCAGAGTAAATCGCAATTGCAATATTGGGGAAAAATATCGCAATTAGATTATTTTCTCAAATCGTTTATCCCTAATTAGAATATGCTTTGACAACATTATAAACATCATGTCAGTTTTCTGTCAGGGTTTTTCTTTATTTTTTTGAGGGAATAAATGGAAAGAAAAACTTACATAGAGTGTTGAGGGGAAAATGGGGATTGTATTTTAAGGCCATATTGCCCAACTCTAATATCTGCCACAACAATCACAATTGTAATTTTTGCCACAACTAAGCTACCTTACTAAAATATGTAAAGCTTTGAATGTGAACCTTTTCCCTTTTTCTTTTCTTTAACACAGCTCAAGGATTCTGTGACAAATACATTAAAGAACAATATTAAAAAATAACCTCAGTAAAAACGTGTAAGCTCATTTCAAATACCACTGTAAAGAGTAAAATTCACAAAAGCTACTGTGAGTAGATGTAATAAGTAGCTTTCAGCCTCTGGTCTGTTGAGCTTGATCCAGACTTTCTAAGTCTGTCAGTCACCTTTTACAACTCACACTGAGTTTGCAAAGTAAAGCTGCCGCCCTGGAGGAAAACTGGCCCCAATCTGTGCTGACATGTTGATAGTTTATGAGACACACCTTAATTCCTCACTGAGACCTGCTGCTCACTTTCATAGCCTTGAATATGGCGCATAGATGGCCTACACTGAAATTAGGCGACATGGTTAGCTCTCTTTGGTTTAGAAAGGAAAGTAACACCTTATATCACTAATGCTTTAGTGTTTGTTTTCCTGATGTGCTGAAAATGTAGGACTAATCATCAGCACCTGCTCCTCCAGGCCAGCAGCCAGCTCAGCTTTACTGCCAGTCAGGAGTCTATTTCTGACTTATGAGAGCTGCAGCAGGAGCGCAGAGGGGCACGGAGCACCTTCAGTCTGACACATTTTCACAGAATTAGAAACGGACTTTTTAGAGACACGTGGCGTGGAAATGAAACTTTTTAAAGCAACACGCATTTAGTTTTGGAAACCCGTAAACCGAACTCTGATGACACGTTAACTCGACAAATAATAATAAAAAACACAGCATATGCTTACCATTTTGGCTTCTTTGTTTGGAATACCTGAAAAGCAAGTTCTATGCTAACGTAAAAGTTGCCTCTAGCTTCTCACAACCGCCGTCAATGTGGTCTGACTGAGTAAGTACTGTCAGGTGGGCGAGGAGCTGTCACGATAGACTCGGCTAGACCACGCCCACCTGACGCTGACGTGAGCGCGCTACGTGAACGCGCAGGCTGCTGGAACTGAAAATCCGGATGTGGCTCAGGTTGCTTTGCAGTTTCATACTAATGAATAATACTGGCTCATAAATTTGAGTCTTTTAAGACTTTTTTTTTTTTAATTGACGAAAAAAAATAGACAGCGACTCTAATAGACATAAGTATGCATTTCGTCGCCATACACGGCGAATGAGAGTTTTAATTTTATACTGGAAATGTATAATGCTACTAATTTGTTATGTGTTTATATATTCATTTATGCAGGCTATTTTTTCTACCCGCAAAGACTGTTTTGCTGATTAAGAAAAACAAAAATAAGGATGAAATAATTAATAATGGCCCTAAAAACATACAAACTACACAGGACATCAACAACCACAAAGGACAGCACATGATAACATGGGACAGAAAAAAGGTCATTAAAAGTGCAGAATGCCAAGTTCATGTTGACTTTTTTAAGCAGTTGGATGCTCCATAATACAAAGCATGTAATGCCTCTTGTAGTATTTGCTCTTGGCATCCTGTAATACATGGTATAGTAACACCATGTCCAGCAAGAAAAAATGTGGCATCCACAAAGCAAACATGTCAGCTCAGGGGAAAGACAAAAGGAATGTCCTGTCAGCATTTGGGTCTGTTACATTGACTTTCAAAGGGACAGAAGAGATAAACGGAACACATGGGACTTTATTTCAGTTTAATAAGAACAAAAACCTCTGAAAAAAATAAAAATAAAATAAATTAGTAAAACAAAGCTAAATAACATTTTTTCTTTTAAAGAGGTCCTAGCCTGAAAATTGAAGGCCTACACTCCAAGTAAAAAGTTCAAATTCTTTAGAAAACAAAAATAAAAGGTGTCTGGTTTTAGGGAAAAAACAAGTGCATACAGAGCATTGGCTAATAATGTTTCTCTTATTTTTTCTAAAATTAATAAGGGTCCCAGCCTAAAAAAAGTGAAGACCTACACCTAAAGTAAAAAAGACATCTTCAGAAAATAAGAAATCAACACTTCTAAGTACAGTCATGTTTCACCTGTAAATGCTTTTCTGCTGTAATGTTGCAATGTAATGTTACAGATGAAGATGCAAGGCAGTGATAGGAAAATAATTATTATTATATGCAAAGGTTCTGGATTTTACTCTTTCTCTCTCTCTCTCTCTCACACACACGCACACACACACACACACACACACACACACACACACACACACACACACACACACACACAAACAATCTGGCCTACACCTGTATGAACCCACACTCAAAATAACTAGTTCAACAGAACAAGGTTGCCAGAATTTGCAAAATGTGAAACATTCATGACCAAGCTCACCCAAATACTGTAGAACTGCAATAATGAAAATAACATGAAGGAATGATCAACTCAATTTGTAAACGATTAGAAAATGAAACAAAAAAAAATGGAACTTCAGTGCAAAAGCTCTTGCCCCTTATCTTCACAACACTTGAAGGTGACAAGGGTCTTTTTTTTTTTTTTGCACAGGTTGTTTATTTGGCACTGCCTCCTGTTCGCTGCAGCTCATGCTGCAAACACAATAGTGCCTGGAAAACCTCCTCTCCACTAAATGAATCATTATGTCTCATTCCACAGCCGTCTGTGTGACTGCTGCATAGGTTGGAGTTAGAGAGGCTAAGAAATCTGTAGTGCTTCATCAAACAACCTTATAAGCTTCAGAGGACATACAGATTATGTATTTAGGAAAACTCATGGCATAACAGGCTTTAATCAGACCGTCATTACAGTTCTAGTGTTAACAGGAGCAGCGACAGTAGCCACAACTGTCAGAAAAAAAAATGAAAATCTACTTTTGTGAAACTTATCAGAGATCAGAGATGGTCATGGGTCCAGACTGAACCGTCCTTCTGTCTGGATCCAGACCCTGAGGTCCACCACTGGTGATGCCTGTTCAAGGGCTCTCTGATGGTTGGCTTGTGTAGGCTCAACGCTGTCACCATCAAGTGGTCAGTATGAGCAATATTTTTGTTGGGACAATTTCCAGTAATAAAAACAATTATACCTGCCATTTTTCAAGGCTATGTAATTATTTTATAACAAAAATCAAAATATCCAGTTGTTTTTCTAGTTTTTTTAATATATTTTCTGAACATATTATCGAATTCCTAAAAAGAGAAAAATCCTGAAGAAAAGGATGCCTGAAAATTTATTTCCAGTTTTAAAACAAAACCAGGTTTTTATTTTTAGTCGATTTATCTTGGTAAAGTGTTAATCAACTGATATGTGAAAAAAACATGCTGATGGGGTCCTCTGTCAGCCATGAACCCTCAGAATCTCCCCAACAGTTCTCCTTTAACACCCTCTGTGGAGCTGTAAACCTCAAACCTTTTTATTTCAAAGATCAGCCTGAGCTAATCTTTGGATGAAGCTCTAGTCTGTCAAGCAAAAACACACATTTTATTTTTTACATAAAATGGTTTTGTAATTAAATATTTCAGCTAGAATTTATATAGGCATACATAGTAGTTTTTTTTTAATTAAGTCACCTAAAAATCAATGCCTGTTATGAATTTAATGTTTTTGAGTTGCATGTTTTTAGCTTAACTTGAACCCGCAGTTTCCCGCTAACCTCTGGTTGTCATGGTGATACGTTCCAGTGCCTTGTTTCAATCACGCTAAATCCTTTGCAGAGGTGACCGCTGATCAGAGTTTCTCGAAGTTGAGATCTTCATCTTTGGAAATTTTTAAGGCCTGTAAGGTGATAAGAAGTGATATTAAACATTTGTGAACCGACAAGATCTTCAGGAGCCATTAAGGAGAGGGACAACATGACCGCCGCGGGATTGCACCGAGAGAAGGTGCTGCTGAAAATGGGCGTCCTGGACGTTCTGGACAAACGCTACGGTACTTCTCAAATTTAAGTTGTTTGTGTGTTTTCCTTTGCAATAAAGTGTATTAACTGTGAGATGGTAAAAATAGAGACATAAATAGATGAAGTTGTTGTGACAAAACATGAAGAAGTGAGCGATTTTAGCTTCATTTTGGTTTAGTATGCTGTTTAGTGTGGGTCTTATTGCTGTTGGAGATACTGTTCCAAAATGACTGTAAATTGCAACAGATGATAAGTGTGGACACCACAGGTAGAAAATATAAGACTTTGGATTTTACTGGCCGAGAAACAAATCACTTTTATCATCATGAATTTTCTCGGTCAGTTAACATTAAAAGTATAGGACAAAGATGGCGCTGGGTCAGCTTGGTCTCCATGGAGACGTTACTCCGGGTTCACCATTGGTGTAATCCAGGGGTCGGAAACTCAGGTGTCGAGCTAAGAGATATGAAAAGACACATTCATGTGGAAAAATGGTGAGATTAATGGTCACTGTAACTCTTGTTACTGCCAATAGTGTCCACAATTTAGAGGAGGGTATTAAATAATGCTGCTAAACTGATTTCTGTCTGAAAATCTAATGTTACAACATCAAATAGTGTGTTTAACTCGAGTGAAGAAAATTGTTGAAAAACGTTATTTCAACATGTGAATAAAATGCCATTTTTAAAGAGCACCATAAAGACTCTGAAATTCTTTGCTTCTATTTTACAGACTTGTGAATAAAGTTTTATTTTAGTGACATTATGTTGTGTTGTAGAGTTGTGAAAATCCTGCACAATGCACTGAATCTTCTTTTTGTGCTGATCTTGTCGTGTGAATGTTAAAAGTCTGTCTAAAGCCAACTCCCAGGTCACAAATTCAGGCTGAATCACTTTGCATTGTTTGTTGTTTTATAGAATTTTTTTAATCCTGCCGAAAACAGAAGCACCCGTTGATTCATATTTTATCAAATAGTTGGACAATTTTTCACCAAAGAGTAGGACAAACTATTGATAAGTCAATCAAAATCAGTCAGACTTTAATCGTTGAGCACTTTTCATACAATGTCTTGTAGCACAAACTGCTTTACAGAAAAAGAAATAAAATAAAACAAATAAAGAAAAGCAGAAAATTGAATACAATGAAAAATAAAAAATCGCACCCGGCAGACAGAAAACAGAATTAGAGAACTAAGCAAACGAGGTTTATTGTTGCCCTGGCAGGTGCTTTATAATAATTGCATTAAACACACTGGACTCAAACAGCAATATGTAAATAATGGAAGAAATCAAAAACTATGTTGCAATGATTACAAGTCTACATCCACAACTGATAAATATTATTTGTACGAATCAGCTTGTCACGGTCAATCAGTCTGAAGTGAACTGTGTTTAAAGTCATGGATGCTGTCTTAATCCAGTCTAAAATGTTTTTATTCTTTGAACAGTCTGCTTGATACTTCCTTCTGTTTTTTTGCTCTCCCTCTTATAGACCTACCGAGACCAGGCGAAGTCATTCAGATGTTTGCAACCAACCTGAGGAACAGGCCCCTGAACAGTTGGGGCGCCGTGGCCCTGAAAAAGACCATGTACAGCCTGTACTATGACCTTGTCACAGGGTCAAGGGTGTACCCTGACGTTGAGATCAAGGACTTCTTCAGCGCTGCACTCATCAGAGCCCCATTTGGACCACCAGACATGCAGGAGAACCGCAACTCTCCTTTACTGCAGGAACCAGCTGGCGTGATGGTGCCCCCTCCAGACTCGTACCCTCCTCCTCCAACCATCCGGTCGCCAGTTCACCCTGAGAGTTTGGACCTCTACCTCTTAAAATCGAACAGAGATAACAACGTCAGTGTTGTTACGGTCTCCGGCAGACGAATGACCAGAGTCATCTCAGCTGTTTACAGCTCTGATGGCACCGAGCTGGCCAACCGCTGGAAGGTGACCACCTACAACGAGGCCGGCCAGTGTCTTATGTCTTTCCTTTGTAAGTTTGACCGGGAGTCAACTGTTTATGCACAGACTCCTCGTCAGATGAAGAGGAAGAGTCCAGATGACGAGAGCAGCAGCCAGGCTCCACCCAGGAAATGCCTGAGACTGTGAGAGCTTTTGGTCCAAGTCTTGAACTCCCCCTGCTCCATCAGAAGAACCTGAGGGTTTCTGCTGATTGATTTATTAAGTTTATTTCATCGTGGAGGTGGCAGTGATTTTGGTGCGTCTTGCACCTTTCATTATTTCTTGGCACTGGCATGTGTGTCCAACATGGTGGAAACTTTTTTGGAGCTTTGGGAGCTGTGACTTTATTTAATATCTTCACCTGCACAAGAAGACGGAAGAAGAGGCTGAGAGGAGAAACAGAGAAATACTGTAACAGCAGCTTGTGGTCAGTCCTCTACGGAGGAGGATTAGGGCCACTGAAAAATTTAGAGGCTGAAAAAGATTTTTGTCAGGATTCTGAAACTTTAATTCTTGAATTATGACTTAATTCTCAAAATCTGGACTTTTCTCTAAAAATACTAGTTTGTATCTAAAAATATTGTCTTTCTTCTCAGAAATACAATATAATACGATTTTTTCCACAATTTTGACTTTAATTTGGCATTTTGATTTTCTCAAATCATTATCCTGACTTCAAATCAGACTTATGATTTTAATTTAATAATTCTGACTTTATCCCTCAAAAATCTTACTTTCACCTCAGAACTTTTCTTATATTTTTTCATTTTTTAAAAAAATTGGATTTTTTAAAATACAAATTTAGACTTGGATCCCTGACTTTAAGTCTTAAGGTTCTGCTTCATATTCTAAAATTCTGACACTAATTGAAAATTGTGGCCCTAATCCTCTTTTGAGTCAAGATCTGTTAAGTCAACCAGCTCGGTTTATCGTGACCTCAGAGGGTGAGTCATGGCGTCTGGCTGGACTAACACCACCCCATGGTCTTCCACCTGGATCCATGATGCTCTCTCATCTGTAAATACTTGTCATCATGGTGGTGGTGCACCGGTCAGTGATTTTAGTGCGTCTTGCACGTTTTTTTGTTTCTTGACACTGGCCTGAGTGTTGACCATGGTGGATACTTTGAGGGAGCTTTTTGGAGCTGGGACTTGATTTTGATGTTGAGGACCGAACACAGGCTCCATCAGCCTCAGACTTCACTTTAGATAAAGTTACAGAGAGATGGACCTTAATGGCTGCAGGGCTCGTATCAGAGATGGAGGCAACGAGGAGGAGGAGGCTGACAACGATGAAGAAGAAAGGACCAGACTATCCAGTGGGAGAAGAGGAGAGCCCTTACACTAAGACCTTTATCATTTTATATTTTAACAGTAAAACAGACATCAGAAAGATCAAAATGAGCAGGTTACAAGTTTTCACTCAGACTTACTTTGTCTTCTAGGATGAGGAGAGGAGCCAAGGCCAAGACGCCAGAGGAGGACCAGAACAGAGATGAAGACCTGAGGACACCAGAGGAGGACCAGAACGGAGGAGGCACAGGATCGCATACACTGCAAATTTTCTCCAAAAAAAAGATAAGTATTCATTTATTTGCTTATTTTCATTGTGACTTGATTAAAGATGAAATACGTTTACTTCTAAATCATTTGGACAAAGTTATTAACATCCTCACTCTGTTTACATTCTCAGGAAGAATGGCCCCTCTTGAACAAGCTAAGTATAGATTTTTTGTTTTATTTGAATTTTCATGAATATTTGGTTATTTCCACATTTTTTTTTTGTCCACTTTGACTCTTCTTGTCCATCATTTGTCTTTCAGAGAGAGCAGAGAAAAGGACACAAGGATGGAAAAAGATCACCAATGTTGAACCAGTCTGCCATTCCTGTGAAACATCTTAACAAAAGAGGTGAGATATTTCAGATGAATTTTGTGTTCTAGGAATCGGAGAGGAGCCATGACCAGAGCAGAGATGAAGACCTGAGGAGGACACCAGAGGAGGACCAGAGCAGAGATGAAAACCTGAGGAGGACACCAGAGGAGGACCAGAGCAGAGATGAAGACCTGAGGAGGACACCAGAGGAGGACCAGAGCAGAGATGAAGACCTGAGGAGGACACCAGAGGAGGACCAGAGCAGAGATGAAAACCTGAGGACGCCAGAGGAGGCACAGGATTGCATACACTGCAAAATTTCTCCAAAAAAAGATAAGTATTCATTTATTTGCTTATTTTCATTGTGACTTGATTAAAGATGAAATACATTTACTTCTAAATCATTTGGACAAAGTTATTAACATCCTCACTCTGTTTACATTCTCAGGAAGAATGGCCCCTCTTGAACAAGCTAAGTATAGATTTTTTTTTTTTTATTTGAATTTTCATGAATATTTGGTTATTTCCACTTTTTTTTTTTGTCCACTTTGACTCTTCTTGTCCATCATTTGTCTTTCAGAGAGAGCAGAGAAAAGGACACAAGGATGGAAAAAGATCACCAATGTTGAACCAGTCTGCCATTCCTGTGAAACATCTTAACAAAAGAGGTGAGATATTTCAGATGAATTTTGTCTTCTAGGAAACGGAGAGGAGCCATGACCAGAGCAGAGATGAAGACCTGAGGAGGACACCAGAGGAGGATCAGAGCAGAGATGAAGACCTGAGGACACCAGAGGAGGACCAGAGCAGAGATGAAGTCCTGAGGACACCAGAGGAGGATCAGGGCAGAGATGAAGACATGAAGAGGACACCAGAGGACATTTTAGATAAAAGTCAAAGAAGCCTTGTCATTTCTGATCACTGTGGAGAGAGCCTGAAGTTCAGAAACTCTGTCCACTTTAGTGATGACACTGGTGGGGAGAGTTTCAGTAAACATGATCAACATCTGTATCTGTAGTTCAATGCAAGATGCTTCATTGGCATTTCTTTATTTATATATTTTTTCATTTAAAAAGATGCTGTATTTAGAGTAAAACTTACTAATAGAGAATGATAAATGCTCTTTAATATTTACAGATTATATAAGATTATTTATAATGTTCTACTATCAATAACAGTCATTGATACCACCCAGTGGTTTACCTAAAACAAAACCAAATTTCTAAGGCAGTCCACATTCATATCCACACAATATAAAATCATTCATGCTACAGCATCTATCAGTTTTACATATTTGTCTACCAATGCCTAGTGAAAATGTCATACAGGTGGATTTTTTGCTTAATGTTATCAGTTATCAAATGTTTTTATTCAGAGTAAATTCAAAAATCATTCAAACGTTGCTACAAAAATCAATAAAAATATTGTTTACAAACATTTCTCTCATTTCAGTCTGTTGTACTAAAGTTTCAAAGAGGCTGTAGAGTTGTCAGCTTAAAATGTTGCTTTTTTGTATGTTATTACAAAAGTCAAATATCCAATACCGTAGGAGACGGACCCCTCACTATGTAACTTCTTTTTTTGTTTTGTGTTAAACCAGGCTTTTCGTTGCTGTACTTCTATCTGCGGAGATAGTATTTGCTAGTATAATTAGCAAGTTGATGCCAAAAAAATAGATCTTTTGTTTTTCTTCTTAAAAAACAAAACAATTTCTTATTTTAAAGTGAAGTTAGTGAAGAGCTGTCCAATTAATCTGATGAATTCCTTCCAAAATGTGGAGTGAGCAGATCCAGAAAAGGTGCTGATCAGTCTCTGGGTGGCTTCCACAGAAAGAACAGTTCACATCAATGACCCTAATAAACTTTGTCATGAAAAGCTTATTAATATTTATGAGTAGTTTTTCAGGAGACTCATTTCACCTTGTTTGTGAAAGAAAACTGTTGGAAATTGTTCAAACTCTTTTCCAATTAATATTCCTGTAAGAAACCACATATGAAACAGATGAAGATTCCCTCAGAAATAAAGTACGACTATGCCTCTTATTGTTTGTGCAGTATGTCGGACAGATTCTCCCTTTGTCTTTATCTCCATTAGTCACGCTGTGTCACAAGTCCCGCTGTGAGTGAGATCACCACTCACGAGCCCTCCTCGAGCCAATATTATGTCCCTGCAGGTCTGGAGGCTGCACTTTCAGGACCGCAGTTGTAGGACCCTGGTGTTTTTGCCACAGCGCCCCCTCCCGTTGGAGGCTGGTTACATGACCGCAATTTCAGGACCCTGGCTTAAGTAATATTTTGATTAATTATTTATATTTTTAAAGGTTGATTCCAACTAAAAGAAAATCGTTCTTTATAATTGTTAAGGTTTATTTCAGCCAAGTCATATTTTGATTAATTCTTCGCCATTTTAAAGGTTGATTCCACCCAATTAATACTTTCTTCCAAAGACTTAAATACATATTCCATACAAACACTACTTTGCCATGAAATTGACCTTAGTTGTAAAGACTTGAAAATTGTATTATTAGCAGAATTAGCTCATGATACTCAGGGAAAAAGTGAAAGCACATACAGACCTCCATGTAAAAATGTGACTTAATAGACACAGACTTCTGTTATGATTTGGTGGGAGATCAACAGAACTGACCTATCTATATTTCAACCAGATATTTTAAAGGTTAGAAAGAGGCAAGAAACAAGAATGACTCTACATTTTTATTTTATCCACACAATGAACAAATAGAGCTGGAGCTGGGATGGTTGGGGTTACTGTGGCTGAGATGACTGTCGCTGTTGGAGTTGAGTTGGTGGTAGTGGTAGATGGAGCTGGGATGCTGGTGGCCACTGGAGTGGTAATGGTGGTGATTGCTGGAGCTGGGATGGTTGCAGTTACGGCCGAGGTGTTCTTATTGCAAAGAGACAGATGATTAATGAAGTCCTGTTTACGTTAAACTGTTGACTGGCAGTAGATGCAGAGGTAATGCCACTGTGGTCGGCAGTTTAACCCACATCTGTGAACAGTGTACCCTGAAACATAAATTATTATATTAGTATATTATTCAAAAGTGTGTCTCAGACTCATTTTTAATAGAGGTGTATGATAAATATTGATGCTGATAAATATCTACTCAAATTGTTGTTGAACTTAAACATGATGTCAAAGGGCTGAATTATAATTTTGAGGCAACATCTTATAAAAGTTTAGGTATGTTTGTGAAGTTTCTGGATGACCAAATAAATGAGCATTTGAAGAGTCAGAGTTAGTGTTTGTTTTCATTGTAATACTGATGTCAGATTTACTTTCTTCAGAGCTTTGGAAAATTAAGTCATCCATCTTTACTCACTTCATCAGAGCCCTGCCGATCCTTGGATTTGCATGAACTACATGTTAGATGAAGTTATTTTTAAAATAAAATATTTTTTCTAGAAAATCGTATTTCCTGTGAAAATACAGTGAGAAGGCTGACTGCTGGAGTGCACTAAAATACACTGCTGAAAATTTAGAAAAGCAAATGCAAACTACGTAAGATTAAAGTTCATGGCACAAACATTGTTGATTAAGAGCCGAAACTTCAAAAAGCTTGTACGTAAATGCTAAATATAGTATAATAAAACGAGGGATATTTGAAAAAGTATAAAATGAAGAAAAACGTGCATTACAAGCAGATAAGTTACAATGCAGGTGGATTTTTTGACATTTGCAAGAAAGAGGAGAGGTTTTTATCATCATTTTAAGTTGACTATAATTAATTATAGAAATATGATTAGTCACAGACAATTAGGACTTTCCAAATCACGCCTTGGTTTCACAACACAAATGTTAATATACAGTCAGCATTATACAGGTGAGGTTAATTATAGGTGACCACAACCAGCTGCATAGTTTTAAGTAATCCTACCTGTTGATTGTGAAATGACAGTTGTCTAAAAGCTAAATAAAATAGTTGTATCAAACAATAGTCTTGGCCGAAAGGACAATATGGCGATATTAAATAGTTAGTGTTAGCTAAATACGATATATTAAACATGCTCACACAGTTGCAACAACCTCTCATAAAATGTTGCATTAAGCTAAACTTGTGCAAACTGATTACATACTTTGTTAAGCCGACGTTTATTTTCCAGTTAAATTCATGCCAAGGACTTAAAGGATAACTTCGGTTCCTGCAGCTTTTACATTGTTTATAGAATGAAGAACAACAATATACTCACCCAGAAGGCTTTCCTGATGCAAACCGTGCTTCGTGAGATATTTAGATCCAATATCGAGCAGCGGACACCGATATAATGGTAGCCTGTAGGGCATGGATCGCCGCTCCTAAAAACTGCATTAATCGTCCAAAAACTCATGTTTTTCACCAATATTCCATCATGATACGTTCCGGATGATCCACCATTGCAGTCTGTGTCTCTCCACACAGCGCTGTGTGGCTGGACTGACGAGTTTGTTTACGTGCCCTTTGCGCATGCGCAGTGCGGCTCATTGTTTCAGGGGAAGACTGGCAGCTACAAATCGACTTTCTTCTTCCAGTTTTGTGCAAAATTGACAAATATCTACGGGATAAAGATGTTGTGGAGGAGAACTTTGAATATGATGGACATCCTTCCAGTTTGGAGCCAGAGTTTACAGATAAGGAGCTCATAGAAAGGAGGAAGCGATCGCAACGCTCCAGAGAGTACTGCGCATGCGCAAAGGCACGTAAACAAACTCGTCAGTTCAGAGGTTAAGTACAGCCACACAGCGCTGTGTGGAGAGACACAGGCTGCAATGGCGGACCATTCGGAGCGAATCATGATGGAATATTGGTGAAAAACATGAGTTTTTGGACGATTAATGCAGTTTTTAGGAGTGGCTGCCCTACAGCTACCATTATATCGGTGTCCGCTGCCGATTTTTGGATCTAAATATCATAAACGTTCATCAGAAAAAACAACAAACAAATAAAACTTTCTCAGAATTCACTTCTCAGTTTGTTGCTCGTCGTCTCTTTGTACAAGTAATGCAGCCTCCTAAGGTGAGTGGCGCTGTTTGGAGAAACCAGGGGTCCTGAATGTGCGGTCCTGAAACTGCGGTCTCCGAGGCTGCAGCTATACCATGGATGTATTATGAGAACATCCATGGGTGCTTCCCAATGTGCCAAAATGCAGTCTCCTCTCTCCTCTCTCCTCCGCGACACCGGAAGTACTTTGTGAGCAGCCATACTGAAGGACATTCCAAAGCGCCAAATGCGCTCGGAGGAGAGAGGAGAGCATGGATGTATTATGAGAACTGGATACCAGACCGCCCCTCGGCGGCACGCCGATTTTTCCCAGTGGCCACTCGTGGTATTGCAACGAAAAATCCCCATTGGGCCCAAAAAGCATTTTTCCCATAGGCGGCAATAGTAAAAGAGACGGCTGTAAAACTGTTGACAGGACATCTTCAGCCATAAACACGGTCAATAACTGATCTTTGTATTTTATATTTTTAAGACTTGGACTTTTGATCGGTCAAAAAGTGTTCAAAAGGCCAGAAAAGCCAGAGGAAAGTCGCTATCTCTCTGATGACGTCACAGCTGCACACACGCACTCTCAAAGCGCGGTCATGCTGTGTCTCGGGAGCGAGGACGCCAGCTAACTTTCTTCAGGCTGTATGGAGCAAAATTGTTCTGAAAGTTGGGAAAACGACTAAACGGTGAGTTTCTTTTTGACATAGAGTGACTTAACACATGTATTCTCTCAGTGTTAACTATCACTCACTTGATAGTTGTGGTTTGTAAACGTATTTAGACTTTATATTTCAATTAAATCCACGTCCACGTATCTTGACTGTACTTACATTAGACTGCTGTGTATTGGATAATATACAATGAAATAAAGAATAAGGTAAGATACATTTTACTAACACGATGGTCGTACATTCCAAGTATATTCAGTTGAAAGAAAGTTTAAAAAACGTGCCCGAATAACTGTAGCTAATGTGTAGAATATGTGTCAGGGGATCACGCAGTTGTGTTTGGTAGATGGATCTTTATTCGGAATAAATGTAAATGTATTAATTGTTTTATAAATAATACATTCAGATAATGTAAGTTTTAGACTGTAAAAATATTAATAAAAGAGAGACTTTATAAAACGAAAAACTTTACTTGAATAAATTGATAAAGTACAATAAAGATCAATAACAACACAATTGTCATGTTCCAGTTGATTAAATAAGATTTTTAATTTTTAATTTAAGATTTTTCTCTCAACAGAGATTGGAGGTAAAGGAGCATCATTCCAGGGAAAAGAGGCTGAATGTGTCCTGCAGCTGTGGAGGATGGTTTAATAAACAAGTTTCATTAATGACAGTATGGTGGTCATTCTGATTTATCTAATGTATTTGTCATATTTTATGTATCACTCATGTATTACACCATTAACTCTATTCAAATAAGATAATCTTAATAAAATACAAACTTTTTGGCCTACCTAGAAGATTGGCATTTTTTTCTGAGAATAATTCATTAAAAATTAACGTGAATAACATTTTTTAAGTAAGACTCAAAAACATTTTTTAAACATTTCATTATATTGTGTTTTTATTTTGATTTCTTACATTTTTATGCCATTCATATTTTATAGAAAATAAAATATAACAAATACAACCCTTACCCCATAACATTATATATAAAATATAACTGTTTCAGATAACATTATATCTTAAAAATTTAAGGCTGGGAACATACATGGAACAGGTTTTCATATAACATGAGTATTTAACCACTTAAAAGTGAACATCTTAACTGAAGTTATCATTAGAAATTGACAAATCAAACCAAACTAACCATTTATATGAGTGTGTGTGGCTTAGAGGTCTTGGATAATTTACTCCTAATGTTATTAATGATAATTATGTATTTGTTTATTTCATAACCTATATTTTAGTTCACATTAGTTCACTTTTAGTTCAGTAGTTCCATCACACTGTTCACTCCCAGCGCTGTCTGTGTTTGAATAAAGTACATTTTTTAGAACTTTTATTACAAATTTAGTATTTTGATTTATTCAGATAAAATATGAGTGATATTCCTGAAACATCACTATCGTTGACAGTTTTACTGACATACACTGTTGTCGACATATTTTTTTTAGTGTTTCATGACAGTGACACCATTTTGAATCCCAGACAGAAAATAGACACCAGGACAATATGGCCTCATAATAAATACATAACTAAATACATAAATATAATTGTGACCCACATACAGTATTCATTAGAACAAGCAATTTGATTATTCAAGAAATTAAAAGAAAAACCTCTTGTGTACCAATTTGATTCTTCTCATAAAAGTTTAATAAAATTGATAAATCTTAATATTGTTTTTTACTTTTACTGCTTCAAATCTTTTCCACATCTTCCTACTTAACCACAGATATATAGTTTTTAAATGTTTTTTCTGTATATAATGTTTTTATCTTTTTGCCATAAGCTCTCTGATGATCAAGAAAACACAGACAGAGCCAATTTGACCTCTGATGACTTGAACTTTGCCTCAAGGGTTAACAAAGTAGATAAAAACCTATAAAGAAACAGAACATTATTAGAGAAGCCAGTCTTAATCTGGGTCTCATCCCCGGGATCCATCCATGGTTCATCTAAAGACTATCAGATTGCCTATCAGCAAAATAAAAAGAGAAAATGAATGGGTAGCACAAGGACTTTATGCATTAAGAACAGTATGACACTTACAGCGAAAGCCTCATTAATATGTCCATGAAAAAAGGTAATACCTTTGAATCATCATTGAAACTTGATCTGATAAGCAGTCATCTCTCAAATATGGGATTAATAAAATGAACAAATTACTCTGATTTATTTGGCTGATGGACTGCTAAAGTCCACGACAGTTTTTCTGTTGTTTAATCCCATGGTTTTAGAATACAGTCAGCTATAGTAAGTCATCAAATAAAAATCACTCGTCTTAACCTCTTATGATGAAGACTTATTACGTATGTAATGTCATTATATTACATCGTAGTCGGATCATGTGCCCTAAAACTCATTATTTGAGTTTGTACACCTCTCATACTGTAAATTTCACCCGCGGTAGATTTTTATCGTGGCCGCGCGTCATTTCATTAAGACCGCGCTTCGCTCGTTCCCATTGACGTGAAGCATTATGGGAGATGACTTTACTGCGCCTGCTCTATGGGCCCAATGATCAGGAAGTAAACCCGGAAGCCAGAAACTTTTTCGGCGTATGCGCTGGGTGAGCAACTCCCATAGAAATGAACGGGCGCCATGTTTCCGTCCGGCATCCAGTTAAAATAATACATCCATGGAGGAGAGAGGAGAGAGGAGACTGATCTGGAGGAGGCATCATCGAGGAAACACAAGTGCAGGCTTCGCGGAAGTCTTTTCACTGACAGACACGCCCCCTTGTGACGTATCATTGCCTGATGTAAAGCGTCAGCTGCCCACATGTGTGAAATGTAAACACCATGGAGCAAAAGAAACTAGATCCACATTTCACACAAAGCAGCCGATGTGTAGATCTAATGTTCCCTCAAAATGTGAGCAGGTACTAAATTTCAGTGTCTGTTTTATCTCTTTTTTTATTTTATTCACTGTGCAAAGAAATATTGACTCATCATTTAGAAGAATTCTAAGCTGGACATATTGAAATCACAGGAAATATTGAACACTGTCATGGGGCAGTTCTTCCAGGTTTTCCATCTGTTGTCTGTCCTGATTTATTTGTGTTGTTTGTGTTTGTGTCTGTAACTGTAAGGCTGCTACAGTAGACAGGTCTGTTCAGGAAAACACATTTTACATTGGATTAGATGAGACAACTTTAATTATTACAAAGGCCAATTCAGTTTTTTCAGTCTACCCAGACCATACATACATTTACAAACAGAAAACATGGACAATAATAAATAATAAAAAAAGAGATACTCATTGACAAATATCAGCACCCAATAGACCCAGGGGTCAGGCAGATTATAATGCACATTAATGAAAAGCATGTAGTTCCTGATATAACCAAGCATAAATAAGGAGAGAAAGTAGTTGTACATTGTTATCTCAGGCCTTTACATTTTTTCTATATAAATGCACAGAGAGGGGGTTTAAGGGCTTATAGCAGAGTAAACACATTATTTATGAACACAAAGTGGCCGCAATACAACAATTTAGAACTCCTATCATTCTGGGCCTGGGAAAACGTGACATTTTTCTTTTTCATTCATGAACATATTCATGTTAAACTGGTCGAAAAGTGGATATGAATTTACCACGGTCGAGCGCCCTGGAGTTTACATTATTTTCCTTAATTCAGTTTCTCCCGTGCGCTCAGACCGGTTTATCCAGCTGTGACGCCGTCATCACTAAAAGACGTCGCTTCATGTGACGCTCCGGAGGAGAGGACATCTCAATGCTCATAAAATGAACCTCCTCGTCTCCTCTCTCCTCTCTTCGTTTCCTAGGCGGGACTAAGACGCAAGTGGAGGAGGCGAGGATGCAACTTTGGAGCTTTGAGAAGCACCCCATGAGCTATACCCTACTCCCTCGAGCAGCCATTTTGCTGAATGTAATGTCAGTGTGGCCATTTGAAGGCTAGAGGTCGCTGTTGCTTCGCTTTGAGCCACTGAATGAATTAGATTGCAGTCGATGTCAATATCAATTTTACTCTCACCCACACACCTTTGAATTTTATGATGTGTTTTTATGATACATCGACACTAACTTTCTGTGTAAACCTGACCCTTAGACTATTTTTTGGAGAACTTAACCATACAGTTGTTTTTCACCAATGCAATTTGGGAAGATATATTTCTTTTTATTTGTTAAACTCTGCAGCTGTGTATTTTCCTTTTTGTCATCTATTGAACAGCTGAACAAACGTTTATTGTCTGATAATGGAAGTAGGACAAAGCTTTGTGAGGCACTGAACATCAAAAGAACAACAGGGAGGTGTGGCTCCCCCAGTGACCCTAAACAATACTTCAGTGCATAGAAAATGAACCAGACCAAATATAGTGGGACATTTTTGTATTTGCTATGATCTGATGTATGTTAGCTCCTAGTATGTATAAAAATCCATGACCACAGCATGACAAAAAGCATGTCCAGTAAAAGTGTGTGTGTAAGTGCTTTACAAATAAAGTTTGATTTGAAGTGTTCAGGAGCACAATGACACTGTTGCCTCCCATAGAGACAGCGGGTCTTTGTGCAGTTGTGCTGAAAGGACGTGATACTGACACCATTGATCATATTTGTTACTGATGACACTCGTTGCCTCGGGAGAGAAGCTGACCTTAAAATGTGTGGTGAAGCTGTAGATACTGCTGTATCATATGCTTGCTGCATAAACATAACATAACTGCTGAGTAGATTTTTCTGCATTTCTTCATTTTCATTAGATTTTCCATTCATCACTTTTATTTTTGCTTGATTAATTTATGTGAAAAAGCTTTAGGCCGTGCAAAAATTCACCTAACATCTGAGAACTGAGTGAAATACGGAGAGGAAACATGAAATGGTTGAAGTATTGCATCAGCTTGGGTTT
The DNA here is from genome assembly GCA_036419115.1 of Scarus forsteni. Lineage (NCBI taxonomy): Eukaryota > Metazoa > Chordata > Actinopteri > Labriformes > Labridae > Scarus > Scarus forsteni. The sequence continues at coordinate 52,673,744 of JAZDUH010000098.1, forward strand.
CTCAAATTAAAATTCAGACTTCAATGCTGATACAAGTCTTGAGACTTAGTATCTTAATTCTTGTTACCTAACAGTATTGGTTTAATACTCATTTTTCAATTGATCATAAACACCATCTCCTTAGGGGTTGAATTATTTTTTGGTATTTTCAGTTATTTTTGAATAAAATTAAGTGTAAAGCAATTAATATTCTGAACAAAACAAAACTGTGTAGTATCTTTCTTTTTGCTGTTGTGAAGTGTATATATGACTGAAATAAAGTAAACTAAAGATCTGTTAATGTCTCCACAGCTGATAAATGATCAGTTCATATTGGGCTGTGCAGTGAGATAGTGAGGTTGGTAATCATGAGGTTTCAGGTTCAATCCCAGCTCTGGCTGTCACATGGCAATGTGGCCTTGTGCAAGACTCTTTCCTCTTAATTTGCTCCCACTGCTGTGTCATTGGCCTGTAAATGGGTAGTTTATGATAGGGTGTCAATGTGTTATTTGACACTGATGGATAACTGATATAGAAACTCCAACCATCAGTGTGTAAATGTGAAAGTGAGTGGATACATGTGACTAAAGCTGCTTGGATGAGTCAACAACTAGAAAATTGGTATATAGTTTTATTTGTTTGTTTCTTCTTCAGCAAATCCGTACACACACGTGCACATAACACCTTCAAACAAACACATCCATGATAGGAAAAGAGCAAGAAGAAAAATGTCTCATATTTGTCTGTCCGCCTCATCCTGAACTTTTAACGAAATACAAAAAGATTGTCTGACATCACATACAGGTGATTTTGAATAGCCTACAACAGGGATCATCAACTACATTTGTACATAGGCCAATTTTTTTCTTTGCATATGCTTTGGGGGCCACATTCAAGAAACCAGTAATAATTAACACAATAATACACAAACAATTATCATGAAATAATTGGTCCTGTTGAAATATAATTCATTATCAGTCCCATTCTTCAGTCCTGAAGCAGCCACATGGGGTTTCCACTGACAGTTGTGGGTATTTGATGACAAAGAAATTCCTTGAAACACATTTTTTCTCTGCACATTTTCTAATTTTGCGAACACTGAATACCTTAGGGGCAAGAAAAGGCCGACAGAAAAGAAGAGAAAATCCAAGGTTCACGTGTTTAAAATCTGTAAAAAAGTCAAAATTTTAAGATTGAATTTAAAATCATGATTAAAAAAAGTCAGAACTCTGAAATTAAAGTATGAATCATGTGGAGAAAGTTAGAAGTCCAAGAAATATCTAATACTTTTTATGAAATTTCTTACTTTAGTTTTAGAATATGATTTTTTTTTAGCCATACAAAGTTTCATCTAAATATAAATATATATATTTATCTGTAGTGGTCCTTTTGTTGTTTAATAATTATCACAGGGCCAGATGAAAAGCTTGAGGGGCCTGATGTGGCCCCCGGGTCGCCAGTTGGTGATCGCTGGCCTACACCAACAACTCTGATCAAAACAACAAAAAAACAAATACATAAAATAAAGAACCTATACATTTCAAATTTACAGCTCAAAACTATTGATACTTAACATCTAGTTTTAGTTTCAAGTGCATATTGACATTTTCTTTTAATATGTACATTTTTTTAAATTAATGAATTCTGTACAACCCTTCAAGTCCTGTAGTTGGGAATTTCATTTGTAAGCTTATATACAGTAAGCCCATTTACCATTTTACTATTTATTGTATTCTTATGTATAGCACTATGCATCTTTTCAAATGTAGTGTGCCTTTGCAAAACAAAACTCACAGAGCGTGCAAAAAATCCTTTTTGTGAGAAGAGAGGGACTTGGTACCAGAATGTTTTATGAGGTAGAACGCTGTTGAGGACTTTTGATTGTTACTTAAATCTACGTTGTCTGGGTTAAAGGGGCTCATCATAAGTCCAAACTGATCAAAGGTTTGCTCGTGTCCCTTGTTTAAGATGTCGATATTTTTCAGAACATGGGGTTAAGAATCTTTAAGTTGGTGCAGTGAGAAATTCTTTTCTCCCACAGCAAGATGCTCGCTGCACAAATGATCTGTGTTGAGCTTGAGTATTCTCCCCTGCTTATTTGGGTCTTCAAATGGCACAGGCTTTAAACATGGGTAACAGGTCACATGACCCACAGGTGTGAGTGCGTGCCTGTGTGTTTGTCTCTACATGTTGGCCTTGTGATTGATTGACAGCTAGGTAAGGGTGCATCACCCTTCCCATCTGTTTATGTTTGGTTTCTGTGTTCTCTCCCTGCATGTGTGGGCTTCCTTGGGCACAGACATAACACATAGGTCAAAGGTCAGGTTGCAGGTGGGCATGATGTGTGATTGGTTGCTTGTCTATAGATGTCAGCCCTGTGATTGACTGGTGGGCAAACCAGAGTGATCCTAGCCTCTTGCTCAGTGTCAGCTGGAATTGGACTCAGACCCATGCAAATAGATCAATGGGCAAATGATGTGACCTTTGGATCTTTACAGTTGAGATATCTGAGTTACAGATTAGCTTGATTAAGTTCAGTGGAAATTCCCACTCTGAACTGTGGATGACCGTCAGTTTACTGGCTTGAAACATTAAGCTTAATCTTTGAGTGGTAAAGACTGCTTGCATGTGACCATTTTACCTTTTTAAACCTGCAATGAAGCTCTGTACTACAGAAGTTCTGACTGTCACTGTTTTAACTGATGGCTTTTTATTGTTTTCCTCACTTCTTTGGACCGTATTAAGTCTGTGTGACTGTTTGTTGAAACTGCGTTTTGCTGCCATTCTTGGTCAGGTCTCCCTTGGAAAAGAGATCTGCTGACCTCAATGGGACTAACCTGGTTAAATCAAGGTTAAATTATAAAAAAAAAAATGCAGCCAAACTGATCCCAAAATACAAAAATAATGCTAGCAACAGGGATTAACTTAGTGCACAGTGTCTTTAAAATTGCAGTAAAATTATAATATAAGCATATTCATAAATTGCCCACATTTAAATTAATTTGGCATGAATCTGATGTTCATTAGTCTTAATATTCAGACATATATGAGTCATATTATTGTTAAATGATGTGGCCAAACTCAGTAACAGCTTCAAGACAGATGCCTCATGAAGAAGCTTTTGAACCATTAATGCTGCAAATCTAGAGTCCTGTCTCTGAGTGCATTTGATCAAACTTTATTATTTTCTGGTTACATTCTTGTCCTTTTGTAATCCTATGATATGCCAAAACAAAAAGTTTAACTCATTACACCTCTGCTCCTGTTTTTGCACAACACAGAAATTGTTACTATAAAAAAATAGTAATTTTGGATAATCCTGAACTCTTTTGTTTCCACATAAAGACGCACAAGGTTCCATTCTCTTATGCATCAATGAAACATAACTTTTGGCTACTTTGTTAAAATTTCTTTGAGCTCTTTACAACCCTGAGTGAAATAAATGATCCGTAAGTGTTAGGTTTCTCTATTTCTCATTTGTGCTTAATTTAATTTTTCTTTGGGGAGATGTATTTTGATGGTAGTAATGCTCCATGACATTAGGAAATAAAGGCACCACTTGGCTTCAGTGTTATGACTTCAAACATGAGATTATAGCACATCAACAACTCCAACTGACTGTGGGAACCTGCTGCTTTTAAAAGTGGTTTTACTTGTTTCTGATGCCACGGAACAAAACACTGTGCCTTTGGGCCATGGCACTGTATGATCAGCTTAAGTTATTTCTGCCGACTGAGACACGCAGCTGCATAGTGTAACCAAACTCAAACTCACTTCAAGACACTGAAGTGAGATAAGTGCAAATGAAACACAACCTGGACATACTAACTGGATTTGGATTGGCTTTAGGGTTAGATTAAACAGCAAAAGAGAATCATTGTGCACTTTTGTTCCAAAATAGTAGACTTTACTGTCAGGCTTCCGTTGTTTGCTCTCGTCAGTCAGAGGAGGATTTCTAATGAGGCGGTGCCCATGCATTGTGTGCCTTTTCTGTGGGTGAAGAGCTAACTGACTGTAAGGCTTAACAAAAGAGAAGGACATGGGCAGAGGGAAACAAACTATTTTTTCTTAAGTATCAAAGTTGACATTGTTTTCTTTTTCAATATAAAAGGCCCATGGATGTTTCAAGCAGAAAAGTTTGATGCAGATATGTAGATTCATATAGATCTCATTCAGGTAGGCCATTTTGAACAGGCCAGAGATCTTTTTATATTACATCCTTTACTGCATGGTGCATCGATTTACAATTGTAAGTTCAACTTACAACTCAGAAGCACATAATAATCTTTTTCAATCAAGCCAACTCTGATGTAATAAACAGAGCTGGCTTTGATTTGGAAACAGTTTCCCCTTTTCCACATTTTGTTGTACTTTAAAAGACATTAAAAAAAACAAATGCTAAACTTTCTTCAAATTTGACAGACTAGCACCTATTACTGAGCTGATTCAACTGACCCAGAACACTGAAAATAGTTTGAATACCCAACACCATGGGGGGCTGAAGAGTGAAAACGGTAAATAAAAGAATGAATGAGCAAGACTAAACTTTTTACTGGTGCATTTTGCATGATAGTAGATTACATAAACCGAAGACGCATTTGATATACATGCTATATATATAAATAGAGTTAGATTTCTGTGTTGTCTGCAGGACTGTGAAGGCAGTTCATGTTTGCTCCCAGTTTTGCTGTTTGCCTTGAGCAATTGCTGTCATGTGATGTTGGAAAAAAGGTCTATACTTAAAAAAAAATGAAGTGCTCCAAGAGCACAAACTTCTGCCAAAGTATTTCCACCACTACTGAGTGAGAAAAAAAAATGCAAATGTGCCTTGACAAATCCTTGAAAAACTGAAGGAGTCACATCCAGAAACTGATCACTACAAAAATCAGATCACTTCCTCCAAGTGCCCTGTCATAAAAAAAGGAATAATAATACAAACAAATCAATCAGTCAGTCAATCAAACTTTATTTGGATAGCACTTTTCATACAGGACTGTGTAATACAAAGTGCTTTCCATGAGAAATAAACTAAATAACAATAAATAAAATAAAAAGTAGAAAACTGCATAAAATGAAAATATAGGACATCCCTCCCCATTCCACATTCAATACACACACTCACTCAAATACACAAAGACATAAAATGGAAATCTGAAAACAGAATTGGAGGAATGTGGAAATACTATCTTGAATTGAAAATGAGGAAACACAGGGGCTAAGACTAAAATGATCATTAAAAAAACATGATAAGACATAAGATAGAAATACAGTGGTATAAAATATGTAAATAGGTAACAAAAAATTGATAAAATAAAATTTAAATAATAATTAGTGCTGTCAGACAATTAAAAAAAATCTAATTAATTACCAAATTTATAATTGATTAATCGCATTTTAATTTCATATCTGCCTAAAGTACCCAAAAAAAGAATTTGAATTCTAGGATATTATAAAATTGTAGTGCATGACTAATCAAATGAATACACTAAAAAGTGAAGATTTGTAAATCCACATTTTTATTGGTGACTAAATAAAACTAAAGTCAGGGCAACTTGTCCAGAAAATTCTAAGCTCAATCAGGCAACTCAAATTACACTTTAAGTGTGTTTCATAAATCAAATTCAAAAGAAGAAAAAGGTCGAGGACATCCAGCAAAACACTTAGGCCTGATGCATTATTAAAGAATGTAGTGCAAACACAGATAAATAAATTCAAAAACAAAATAAGACTAAGTCTTAAATATGCCATTCCTTTTGTCACCTGGGCTTTGTTTGGTTTGATTAGAGACGCATGTGTGAAGTGACGTGCCATTGCCATGTACGGGTCCTTCAACTGGACAATATCAAAATGTTTGTGTGCTATGATTAATCTTGTGATTAATTTTATAACGCATTAATTTGTGGTGTAATTAATTAATCTAATTAATGCACTAAAGTGACAGCCCTAATAATAATATTATAAAACTGGAAAGCCTATGACCAGGTTCATAATAAAATCAGCTAAAATAAGATTATAAAAAGAAAGGCATTTAACAAAGATTAAAATTCCAAATAAACTATATGAGGTCACATGTAGAAATAAAACAGAATGAGTGGGTTAAAATAAATTCAAATATAATGACAAATAATAATAAATATAATCAGCTAAAAGTCAGATTAAAAAGGTAGATCTTGAGTTGTATTTTCAAAATATTAAAGTCAAAGACACAAACCAGCGAACACCAGCAAAGACATTCTCTCCTTAGCAGAGGTAATGATCACAGTTTTTATTTTTTTGTCAGTGTTAATGATAATGCTGAAAAAAAGTCTGATGAAACTGATGAAACCTGCTACATAACAGCAGTTAAAATTATTTTAAAAATACAGCCAAGCTAGTCAATCTTTTGCTGATGATCTGGTTTGCCTTTGCAGGTCATTAAGAAGCATCACTCTAAAATTCATTCTGTTTTATGACCAATTTAAAATTCACAAAATGGCCTCTGATTAAATCACCATCCAACTCAAAGTGTCCTTATGTTGTCCTTTTATAACAGGATAAAGTCATTGAACAGAATCAGAACTATGACATCAAAAGAACACATCGATTCAAAGGGACACATTCATTTCTTTTTGTCTGAATGAACAAAAACTTAAATGAAAGGCTTTTATTATCCTTTTGCTTTGCCATAAAGTCAAATATTATAAAAAGCCAAGGGAAACTGCATTATTTTACCTTTCTTTTATCTACCTTTCTGCCTTTTATGAGTTTTACATACACACCCACTGAAAACTCTCACACAATGAATAGGGTGGTGACCTCCTTTGGCATTGTATTTACTTCTGTCAAGCGGATGATCTTATCCCAGCTTCATCTGCAGGTTCTCTCATTACAACTCAGATCAAATCACTGTTCACCTTAAGCTGCGGGTTGGCTATAAAAAAGCAGAGGAGCACAAGAGTTTCCAGAACCACTTCTTTTCCGGACACCTGAACGCTCGAGAAGAAGCAGAAACAATGGTAAGACAGAGCATATTTACAAGAGATGAAATTAATTTTAAAAAAGATGAGAACATATTTAAATCAAGAATTACTACTACTATCAGATATTGCACTGTATCTTCTTGTTTGGGGAATTCTGCATTCAGGAAGTCAATATTTTGAAGGTAATTTGACTGTAAAATACTCCCCTCTGCAGCGTGAGTGTATCTCCATTCATGTGGGCCAAGCCGGGTCTCAAATTGGCAATGCATGTTGGGAGCTGTATTGCCTGGAACATGGGATCCAGCCGGATGGACAGATGCCCAGTGACAAGACAATTGGAGGTGGTGATGACTCCTTTAATACCTTCTTCAGTGAAACAGGGGCAGGAAAACACGTCCCCAGAGCTATCTTTATTGACCTGGAGCCCACGGTTATAGGTCAGTTCCTACGATTCATCTAAAAGATATATTTCCTCACATACAGTAATTTGATGTCATGATAGTATTTTTGTTTTTTAAAGTTGTAAATGTGCATTGGGTTTTTAGGATGCAGTAATTTCCCGATCATATCAGAGTGATGAAACAAGGATACAACTTGCAACATCTCAATTGTGTTTTTATCATATTTCGCAATTATAATCATTTTAAAAGCACCCCCACCACAATGCATGAATATAATTTTCAACAATTAAAATGTAATCAGTTATGTCTATTATAATTTAATCAAGGCATCTGCTGTTAAAACAGCTGTACAAAAAATTTAAATCACTCAAGCTTATGATCATAACTTAAATTAATCAGGGTGGTTGCATTTTATTCTGCAGATGAGGTACGCACAGGAACCTACAGGCAGCTGTTCCACCCTGAACAGTTGATCACAGGAAAGGAGGATGCAGCCAACAACTATGCTCGAGGACACTACACCATTGGAAAAGAGATCATTGATGTAGTTCTGGACAGGACTCGAAAACTGGTATGAATATTTAAGAGGACTTTTTTTTTGTTTTATTTGTTCACTTTCTGTTATTTGTGCTAGACTTTATGTTTTGCCATTGATTTTCAGGCTGACCAATGCACCGGCCTGCAGGGATTTCTCATCTTTCACAGCTTTGGTGGAGGCACAGGCTCAGGTTTCACCTCCCTGTTGATGGAGAGACTCTCTGTCGATTATGGCAAAAAGTCCAAGCTTGAGTTTGCCATCTACCCAGCCCCCCAGGTCTCCACAGCTGTGGTGGAGCCATACAACTCAATCCTGACCACCCACACCACCCTGGAGCACTCTGACTGTGCCTTCATGGTTGACAACGAGGCCATCTACGACATCTGCCGCAGGAACCTGGACATTGAGAGGCCCACTTACACCAACCTGAACAGGCTGATCAGCCAGATTGTGTCTTCAATCACAGCCTCACTCCGCTTTGACGGAGCCCTGAATGTTGACCTGACGGAGTTCCAGACCAACTTGGTGCCCTACCCTCGCATCCACTTCCCTCTGGCCACCTACGCCCCAGTGATCTCTGCAGAGAAAGCCTACCACGAGCAGCTCTCTGTTGCTGACATCACCAACACCTGTTTCGAGCCAGCCAATCAGATGGTGAAGTGTGATCCTCGTCATGGTAAATACATGGCCTGCTGTCTCCTGTATCGTGGTGATGTGGTGCCAAAAGACGTCAACTCTGCCATTGCCGCCATCAAGACCAAACGCACCATCCAGTTTGTGGACTGGTGCCCCACAGGCTTCAAGGTGGGCATCAACTATCAGCCTCCAACCGTGGTTCCTGGAGGAGACCTGGCCAAGGTGCAGAGGGCTGTGTGCATGCTGAGCAACACCACAGCCATCGCTGAGGCCTGGGCCCGTCTGGACCACAAGTTTGACTTGATGTATGCCAAGAGAGCCTTTGTCCACTGGTATGTTGGTGAGGGAATGGAGGAGGGAGAGTTCTCAGAGGCCAGAGAAGATATGGCCGCCCTGGAGAAGGATTATGAAGAGGTCGGTGCTGACAATATAGGAGAGGATGATGAGGGAGATTTGTACTGACTCTCCTGTTATGCATGCATGATCAATTTAACATTTACCAACTCTAGGGTTAAAAAAATGTATGTCTATTTTGTATTAAACAATGTTTTCTGCAGTAATCTCTAAAAAGTTTGATGCATAATAGCAAGGACTATCAACTTAAAAAGTCAGTGAAAATGACACAATAAGGATTTCAATCCTCCTGCATCTGTTTTTCATTGGTGGTTAGGAATAATATATAAAATTCTCTGGATATATCCTACTAAAAGGTCTGCATCATCTATGTGATTGTAATGTGTTAGGTTCGAGTATAGGCATTGAGATAAAAGGGCTATGGAAAATGTCCACCTTGGTGCTGGTAAGTTTAGGGAATGGGTTAAGTTCAGGTTTGGATAAGAGCTTGTAAAATTGGCTTAAAAATCTGGGCATTGAAGTACTGGCAAGGTAATGTTCAGGTAAAAGTTTTTAAAGAGTTAAAAGAAATGGCCGCAAAGGCAAAGTCAAGATCAGGACAGAGTGAATGTTGAAAAAATATCTAGGAAGATAGCTTTCAAGACATGGGTGGAGTTAGGTTTGCTAGAACTTGAAAAAAGGCCTTTGGGAATGCCCTAACAATGCCCTTGCATGGTGTGGTTAGATCGTTAGGTTTAGGTGAAAACATAAATTATAAAGCCAAAGGAGATGGCCAACATAGCCTCAGCTATGCTGTGTAAAAGTCTAAGCTGATAGGAAGAAGGGCTAATGAAGGTGGCTACCAAGACACTGGAAAAAGTTAAGGGTACATTTTAAGAAAAGCGCGAAGACAGATGGCCATCAATGCCTTGGCAAGGTCAGGTTAGTAGGAAATGTAAGATTAAGATAAAAACTCTAAAATAAAGGGTCCATGGGATATGACTGCTGAGGCATTAATGTTGTCTTGTTTTGGTTAGAGCTTTAAATCAAAAGGGACAAAAGAGATTACTGCCAAAGCACTAAGAAGACCCAATTTAGGTTAAAGAGAAAAGATATCTTTGGGTAAAAGCATGAAAAATGAAAAGACTAAAGGTGATGACTGCCAATATGTTGGTAAGGTTGGGTTTAGGGGTAAGGGTAGGATTAGGTAATAACTGTAGAATAGATGGTTAAAAGAAGATGGCTACTAAAGTGCTGACAAGGTTAGGTTAGAGTAAAAGCTTTTAAATGAAAGGACTTTATGACATGTCCACTGAGATGCGACCAAGGCTTGGTCAGAGTTAAAGCTTTTGAATTACAGGGCTGAAGAGGATGGCACTGAGAGGCTGGTTATTAAAGAAAGAGCTGAAGGAGATGGTCACTAAGGCACAGGCTTTCAGTGGTGAAAACACTAAAAGGTTACAGCTCTGATAATCATACACACAGTCATGTACTAATAACAATGTATCAGGGGAATGACAATTTTAGAACCTATATTTTTATGTAGAGGTGAAAAGCATGCAGGTTTGTTTTCTTTTTTGTATTACAATTATTTAATCTACCTACTGTAAACAAGTTAATCACCATCTCTTATGGCATATTAGCTGTAGGAAACACAAGTGAAGAAAAGAAATTAAAAAAGGGAGCAAGTCCCGCCTTTATCTCCTCTCTTTATAATAGCCTTTTCAGAAATGCTCGGAGACTGATCCAACTTTGACAACATTCCAGTCGGTTGATGAAGTATTTCTGCACTGAGGTAACACTTTAATTACATTTTAGGATCCACTTCAACAGAATCCTCATATCATATGGAGTAAAATCTTATTTTCAAATCCTCCACTGGACCTTTGCTCTTCTTTTTTGTCTTCCTGTATTGACGGAATGACTTAGACCAAGCCCCCTCCTTTGTGCACCTCCCCCCTCTGTACTCTCCCATGTGGAATGTTAGTTATGAAAGAGCTCCTATGTCAGTTTCTATATACCATTCAGCTGTGACTCAGTGAGAGCGGGAGAGAGAGAAAAATAACTTACTAGCTCACAGACTGGAGTTGTTTGTGTAGCCTGTATGCAGACAGTGGCTTACAGCAACAATAGATCCTAGTTATGCATGAATTACTGCTGTGGGATCAGAGATTAGCAGCTGAATAAAGTTGTAATGGGGAAAAGCAGAAAACTTGCCCTGGTATTTCTTAAAGTTTGGTTTGTTTGTTGTTTAACCTGCTTCCTTGTAATCTCTGGCGTGTAATGACCGATGTGAAAGTTTCTTTGTTGGTAACTCTTATCAAATCCTCCTTAAAAATGTCTCTTTGGGATCTGAATTTGTTTTGTACCTCATGAACATTAAATGATGCAAAATAAAAATGTCATTGACTTTTTCCATACCAGCATTGTGTTTGTATCCTTTATTGTGCCTGTTCACATAAGAGTGTTTTTAGATGTGTTGACAAGCATAGTTATTGAGCCTTAACAGCCACATCACATGACATAATATTTCTGAAAAGTGTGCATATACAACAGTCTTTCATGTCTCTAGCCATTCCTCAACATAACAGGTTTGTGTGTAAACACCAGCATTGGTAGGTTTAACAAACACAGTGAGAAAATGTGGAAAAGATGTTCGACATGAAATAAAAAAGAGATTATTTCTATAATCATAAGCTTCTAACCCTCTCGAAAGACAGGGCAGATCAATATAAGGGCGTGTTATATGACGGACAGCACTAGGGACTTCCCTTCTTTTTTCCTTTTCTTCTTTTTAAGCTGCTGCTCTCTCCCGCCAATGAGCAATGCAGCTGCTTGCTGTGGTTTCCTGCCTGCCCCCTCCACATCCTTGCCTATATAAACCCTGACTCTCCCTCTCCTCCGCACTTCTGCCTTGTATCTGAATCCTCAACGTCAGTCGAAGGACAAGAAGAGAAAATGGTGAGTAACTGCTCTGTTGATGACGTAGTCTGGAAATTTCCTCTGTCTATCTCCCCTACAGCCTCTCTTTTGTCTCTATCAGTATTATGCAGATCACAGGCAGGACTGTTAATTACTCACATGGATTGTGCTGTGGATATGAGGGTTGCTGATGTATAAAAGAAGCTTAATCCTATTATGTGACAATAAATGACAGTTTTTCCTGTTATTAAAAGTTTTCAGGTCATGTCTGTTGAGACTCTCGAGAGGGAACAAGGCCATATAAGTCATTCTTCCTCTCTTGAACAATCTAGGTCAGATAGCTGGCACTTTATGTGTCTGGCTGCTTTATTACTTTGTACCTGTTTGACACTGCAGCCTGCCTTAAAGCAGTAATGATAAGTATATCAGGAAGAACAAAGGCTTATGTGTGTTCGTTAAAGATATGGGGTTATAAAAACTGTAAAAGAGTGATTAGGGAAATCGTGGCAGTGGGGGATGGACAGAAAGAGAAGAAAAAAGAGGAGTGGTCTGGCCTAGGCCATATGAGTTTGCTGGCAGCCATTTTGCAGCTGTTGGGAGTTTTTTGGTTAGAGAGATGTAAGGGGAGAGAGAGAGAAAGATCCTGGACTACTACGCAGCACTATGCAGCTGGACAGGATGGGGGAGGAGGAAGATAGAAAATGGGAGGAGATGAGGAAAGGGAGGAGATACAGGATGAAGAACAGGGGGAAGGCCTTCCTACAAACTGGAGCCATGGCTTTCCTGTCTGCGTTAGAGTTTCTTTGCTTCTATGTTAATCTCTTGGCATTTCCTGTTCCCTTGAACAGCATTCCTTCCTTAAAGAAACACTGCAGACTCTTGGTCTCCGATGACTTTCATTTAAATGCTGGCTTGCACAAACAAACTGCACCCAAACTCTGCTTTGGCACGCAGTGTTCTGCACTTCACATTTCTCTGCCAGTTAAGGTGTTTACTTTCCTGTCTTTATGCCAAGGGCAGTCAACAGACAGGATGTTCCAAAGCAGAGCATGAACGCCACATAATGAAAGAAAATATTGAGAAATATCATGTTTAGGATGTTCACTGATGTACAATTCTGCATTATTTAAAAGTAGACTAAAGCATTAACACTTGCAGAAGTAATTATTGAACAGTAAGTGTTTTACCAACAAATGAAGCAAACTCATGATTGCTTGCATTTCAAAAGTTAAAGCAACAACATCAAACTTTTCAACTGTAAGATCCTATTTGCACAGTCAATCTTGATGTACAGTAACTTTCAACAGGGAGAATAAGGTAAATCCCTGTAACACCCAACATGGCTTTTTGTCCACACACCAGACCTTGGCTAACAAGAAGCCAGTCGGCCCATCCAGGTACTGTTTAATACAGTAGCTGAGATGAGGCAATGGAGGAGAAAGTGGTGGAAATCTAAGAACTGTTGAAAAGACAGCGTTAGAGCATCAGGAATACCAAAACATGCAATCCAATGGCAGTAATTGTTCATACCTGCTACTTAACACATGAACAATTAGATCATCTTTGAAACCGTTACTTTGAAGAGGAAACATCATACATATTGTAGATTTAAGTCTGGTAAGTAACTGAGCCACTTTCTGAGCTTTTTTTTCCTTTTTGTCTGTTCTACAGCGTGAGTGTATTTCTATGCATGTCGGCCAAGCCGGAGCCCAGATGGGCAATGCCTGCTGGGAGCTGTACTGTCTGGAACATGGGATCCAGCCGGACGGACAGATGCCCAGCGACAAGACAATTGGAGGAGGAGATGACTCCTTCAACACCTTCTTCAGTGAGACTGGAGCAGGAAAGCACGTACCCAGAGCTATCTTTGTCGACCTGGAACCCACTGTCATTGGTTAGTAGTGATTAAATGTAAATAAACAGCAACCTTAACACAGGGATGACTAGTATAAATGAGCTAGGGGTAATGAGCACAACTTTTTTCATACAGTTGGAAAATATTCTTAAAATAACAAAGTCAAACAGATTCTTATATACGTCAGGTTAACCTCGTAAAGAGTTCAACTAAATTATCTCTCAAAAGCCATGACTTTTAGAGCCCAGGAACAAAAACTTCATCTTTCTTTAAATTCTACTAATAACTGGCTGCTGCCGTAGTCCATTTTTGTCCTTTTGGGCCAAATGAATTCAATCCATGGGCTATCTGATGCAAGTATCAGTCCTCCTGGCAGAGGTCCCCCTCAGAGAAAAGTGCTCCTGTGGCTACTGGTTTTTAGAAGTCATTCTTTAACATGATCAATAAGCCATTTCAATTTTTTTCCTTTGTGCTTGAACATATAAGACACATAATACTGAAGTCCTCAGCCGAGGAACATGCACTTGACAATACAACCTTTAGCATACATTTGTATGCTGATGAAATTATGTTCTGTAACTCAGAAAAACGGGATTACTGCATTCAAATGTTTAGATGTTGACCTACAGCATAGGGATAATTGTTCCACTAATAAAATCCATACCTATAGACAAAGGCCCTTGCACTTAATGTTTTAATGCTCTCTCTCTATATAGATGAGGTACGCACAGGAACCTACAGGCAGCTGTTTCACCCTGAACAGCTGATTACAGGAAAGGAGGATGCAGCCAACAACTATGCTCGAGGACACTACACTATTGGAAAAGAGATCATTGACCTGGTTCTGGACAGGACTCGCAAATTGGTGAGAAGCTCAGGATTTTCTATAGCAACTTAAGTTAAACATATGCTGATCTCTTCATTAAAGCATCACTTCCTGTTTTAAATTAAATACAAAAAAAGTAACTCTTATTTTAGGTAGCTGGCCAGTCTTGATTTCTTGTGGTTGTATTTTTGAGATTACACAGCTAAATTGAGATTTTAAGTACTTTAACTTTTTTTTTTTCAGGCTGACCAGTGCACAGGCCTGCAGGGGTTCCTCATCTTCCACAGTTTCGGTGGAGGCACAGGCTCAGGTTTCACCTCCCTGTTGATGGAGAGACTCTCTGTCGATTATGGAAAGAAGTCAAAACTTGAATTCGCTGTCTACCCAGCCCCTCAGGTCTCCACAGCTGTGGTGGAGCCATACAACTCTATCCTGACCACCCACACCACCCTGGAGCACTCTGACTGTGCCTTCATGGTTGACAATGAGGCCATCTATGACATCTGCCGCAGGAACCTGGACATTGAGAGGCCCACTTACACCAACCTGAACAGGCTCATCGGCCAGATTGTGTCTTCAATCACAGCCTCACTCCGCTTTGACGGAGCCCTGAATGTTGACCTGACGGAGTTCCAGACCAACTTGGTGCCCTACCCTCGAATCCACTTCCCTCTGGCCACCTACGCCCCAGTGATCTCTGCAGAGAAAGCCTACCACGAGCAGCTCTCTGTTGCAGACATCACCAATGCCTGTTTCGAGCCAGCCAACCAGATGGTGAAGTGCGATCCTCGTCATGGTAAATACATGGCCTGCTGTCTCCTGTATCGTGGTGATGTGGTGCCAAAAGACGTCAACTCTGCCATTGCCGCCATCAAGACCAAACGCACCATCCAGTTTGTGGACTGGTGCCCCACAGGCTTCAAGGTGGGCATCAACTATCAGCCTCCAACTGTGGTTCCTGGAGGAGACCTGGCCAAGGTGCAGAGGGCTGTGTGCATGCTGAGCAACACCACAGCCATCGCTGAGGCCTGGGCCCGTCTGGACCACAAGTTTGACCTGATGTATGCCAAGAGAGCCTTTGTCCACTGGTATGTTGGTGAGGGAATGGAGGAGGGAGAGTTCTCAGAGGCCAGAGAAGATATGGCTGCCCTGGAGAAGGATTATGAAGAGGTCGGCACTGACAGCATGGGAGAGGAGGATGAAGAAGGAGAAGAGTATTGAAGAGCCAAATCATCTGGGCTTTGCCATCACACATTCCAAGTTATCGTGAAAGCTATACATTCCCAGCAACACTGATAATGTGGTGGTAAAATCATAGTATTACCAATAAAAAATTCTAAAAAAGCACAATGAATGAGCTTGAGTCCATTTTTTCAACAGGTCTATCAGAGCTTTGCAGGCCTTAGGGACTATTTCAGACTTCTTCTAGAATATTCAGACACATTGCTGGCAAAAAACAGGTCATTTCGTTCTTTCATCTGGAGCCATTTTAACTTAACTTTGCATTAAACTTTTACAATAAATCAATAACGTGTTATTTGTACTGTGGAGAGAATAACAAGGTACATGGAACACATAGGTGAAATACAAATCACAAAAATTGAGTTAAACTATTTCATAATAAACAATTTGTCACACAGGTTTTCCTGAAGCATTTTGGACTTGGCTAGCAACCTGCAGTTACCCCATTTAGCCACTAGAGGGGACTATTGTAACCAGCCTAAAATGTATGCATATTTTTAAGATACTGACATAATTGCTGCATAAAGCCTTAGACTTTTTAAACAAACAAAAAAAATTCCATCTATTATCCGTACCGCTTCTCCCTTTTCAGTTTAGAGGGATCTGGAGCCTGTCCCTGACATTAGGTGAGCGTCATGTTACACCCTGCATCTGTCACCAGCAGATCACAGAACATAGAGAGAGGTAGATAACCTTTTCCACTCACCTTGAAGCCAATTTTGTGTCAACAATTTATCCCAATGATCATATGTTTGTTCTGTGAGAAGAAACCATCAGAGAAAAGTCATACAGGTATGCGGAGAACATGCAAAACCCACATGTGGAGTCTTAAACGTGGAGCACAGAGACATAACTGTCCATTATAATGAATACAGGGTTCTAATTAGTCTCTTCCAAACTGCAGTTGTATTAACAGAGGAAATATTCAGCTGTTGTCCAATAATAAATTTGGCCATTCTCAATCCATTCCCCTATGGAACACTACTGAGCATGACAAGTGTTACACATTTTTTTTAGACTTACCTTATAGCTACATACATTCAGACGGTAACAAATAATATAATTAACTTTAATTTAACAAGTTTCAAGACAACTTTTAATTAAAAAATTACATTCTGCAGTTACCCTGAAGATTCAAACATGAGGAAACTGGACTGTGTTGAGTTTTGGAAAGATGTTTCATGGAACTGAAGAAGCTTCTTGGTTGAGAAGTGAAACATCTTCCCAAAACTCAGCACAGTCCAGTTGCCTTGTTTTTCAATCTTCTGCAGTTACATGTCACCAACTAGCACATGAGCTGTTGTGAGCAAATTGGCTTTCACCCCTTGTTTAGACATTTTTGGGATTCATGGTGACTCAGTGTGTAGACATTTAGGCTCTTTTAAAGTTTTAGAGGTCTGATTTGCAAGCAGTGCTGCAGGTTATTGCATTGCATTGCATTACTGTAGTGAGTGTGGGTCACGAGCCTTGTGTGTATCAAATCATAAGCTTTGACTGACTCTCTAAGTGACAGACAGGGAGTGCGTCAGCTGGCCTGAGGTCGTCCGTCCATCAGTCCACTCGTTTGTTATTTTAATCCTGAGGAGGGGGTGCATTTTACACAGTTTATTGCAGTAGGTGATAGCAATGGTCTATTGTAGTACTCTGTGCTTGGTTATGCCGCACGCCTTTGAAGACAGTTAGATTTAACTTGTGCTTAGGCAGACCAGGGGAGTTGCTCTAAATTTTGAATATGCAGGGGCTGACTCACTTTGATCACTGGGGGTAGTTGTGAGTTTCTAGTTGGGTACTAGTTGATAAGATTTGTGTTACACCTCCACAGTTCTAACTTTTGTGTGTTAAACAGTGCCGGTGCAGTAAGGTGGTAAGGTGGAGCTTTTATGTGTGTTAACTGGTTTCCTTCATTTGTTTGTATCTTAGCTCTGTTTGATTACCAGCAGATTATATTTTGAGTAGCTTGTGAGGGTAGTACCTTTGTGTTTTGAAGGGGTAGTATTTAGCTGTGCTTTTGTGAAGGGTTGTCTCAGTTTGGTAGGCAGTTGCATCAGTCACAATGAGACACAATTGGACCCATTTGTATGTGTCTGTGGACATGTTTTATTTACTATTAATAATTCAGTATTACTGTCTAATTCCAATAATGCTATATCAGTCAGTATCTCGCGAGATACTGGGACCTCAAAGTCCATATTTCTGTGCGGGGTGATACCTTTGTCAGAGAAAACCTTCCTTGGTGGTGAGGCATTAACACAAGGATGTAAAATGTCTGATCTCAGACTCTCTGCACACAGGGTATTTAAAATGCGGTTTGGTCACTGGATTTTTTGCGAGTCGGTTTTCCCCCCTACATTCTATTGATGGTGTTAGTCTCATATTAGGTAATGACCTTGCTGAGAAAAAGTGTTGACATGGATAAACCAGTAACAGATGCTACTTCAGTTGCTAAGTCAGACAACAAGGGTAGCCAGCATAATCCATCAACTCTTTCCAGAATTATTCAGTTGACTTGCAGCTGGGTAGAAAACAGTCTTTAAAAGCACAGAGTGGTGATCCCTCTTAAGCTAAATGTTTTGCAGCTACTAAGTCACAAGACAACTTGTCTGTTCTGTTGGTTATGTTGATGGTGATTTACTGTACTTGTGCACAAGTGAACCCTGTTGATTACCCTGACTAGAGTGCTGCCTATTAAGTTGTTGTTGCTCCTGTTTGCTGATGTCTGTTCACTAGGGGATTAAAAAGGCCTACCATGAGATACTCTTACATTTCTTTTGGCTGGGTTTAAAACAAAATGCTCTGTAGTTAATTATTGCAGAACTGGGCGTGAACCAGGTGGTTCCACCAGCACCCCTACAGCCCATTCAAACTCTTTGAGAGTCATTGGAAACTAATTAAGTTTTCAATAAAAGAAACCTGTAAACTTTACATTTTTGTGTTGTATTCGTTATTATGTTTGTCCCAGGAGCCACTCATAACAAGCAATAAGAAACTAATCATGTTACTGAGTCTGAAGGTCCCTTTTAATATAGATCATCAAAAGGGTCTAAACTTCCTACCATGGTGATTGATCCAATGTTTTTGGCAGACCCAGCAATTTTCATTTCAGTGTATCTACCTCCAGTCAAAATTGTAACATCTTTTAGCTACCTCAGAAGTAAAAGTGGCCTATTTTGGAGGCGACATGCATTTAAATTTCTTGGCTAACTGTCTGTTACTCAAACAGACATTTAGTACCTACAAACAGATTATTGTTAATAAAAACCATTATCAAATGACGTTATCACACAAAGGCATGGGCTACAGTGATTAAATAATAGTTATCATTTGCCTTGGGATGCAGTCAGAAAGTAACAGACTGCTACTACATGAGAACAAATTCAGTTATTAAATGACTGACTTTGTAAAAACACCCCGCTGTCTCATTATCTCCATGCAACAGGCTGTTGAGCAGGGCTGGTCCCGTGACGTCACAACGCTCGTATTTTCTAGACGTTCTATTTTTTTCTATCAGTTGGGCGTGACGTAGCGCGTGCGGCTTATCCCAGCAGCACTTGGGCCGACGGTCAAACAGTCTCCTGTTTTCCCGACAGCACGCCGCCCAGACATAACGGTACCCTGCGGACATACTGTACCAGCCCGGGGGGAGAGGAAGGCTGAGGGAGGAGGCTGTCTGTGCGGCTGTCAGGGGGAGAGAGTGGGGGACGCATTCCAGACCCACCCCAGCCCTGTACTAATTCATTGTTTCTCCAAACCTGTGGACATTCTGGTAAACAGCTCACAAATTACACCAGAGGACACCGACGGTGAGTATACCGTATACACCGTATATATACGGTGTTAGCTGAAAGTAGTCATGGCTGTCCGCAACGTAGCCGCTCGTGACTGTTACTGTTTGGACTTTGCATAAATGGAAAAACGCGTCGAACAAAAATACTAAAGTCGCTTTGTCTGTTTAGTCTGCGTCTTGTATTTAAACGTACAGGTGCGTCCCCATTTGTATTTAAGTTTACGTAGGCCCACTGTCATGTCAGCAGCAGATGTCAGATGCCATGTCTCTAGAAATAACATACTTGTGTGGGCGCACGGCTGCTTCAGGGGAGGCTATAGAAAGTTGCGTTAAGTCATTTCGCTCGAGTTTGGACGCCCCCCTCAGCACTGACACTGTTAGTTATTAGCATGGTTGTTAGCACGCTAACTTCTGTGACAGCTCTCCGTTGTCATGACTACGGCTGACATGTTGATACTCAATACATAGATGATGTAAATACATGAGTAAAGTGTATATATTTTTCTCTTAAGTCCAACATATTTGAGGTTAAAGATATGAAACACAGGGCATCCCTGTTATTACAAATGTGTGTATTAGCAAGAACTTGCTAATAAGATACATGTAGCGATACAGGGTCATAATTTTATTATTAGCATCATATATCAGTCTCCCAGGGAGCTTTATCCTGATAAGTTTTACAACTTTTTAAAAGTTTTATAGTATAAGGAACCCACAGTATAATACACGTTACTCTTAAGTGTCGGTGTTATTTATACACAGCGTGGTCCCTACAACATAGTTAAATGATGTCTGTTTCAGTTAGAATAAAAAACAAAGAAAACAAATGTATTAATATATACACATACATAGAGACAGAGCCAAAAATGTCTGCCAACCAGCCTAGAAACAACTAGCTTACAAAATGTTGATTATATGCCACACAGCAATTAGTATTTTCTGACATACCCCTCTGTAAATGTGTGGGTCAGTATTGCTGACCATTTGACCTATGTCTGGATATTATCCTTACTGTTTTACTATCTTTCTTTGCTTATTTTTTTATCCTCAGCATTTTACTTATAACAAAAAATAATTTTGTACAAAAGACTCATCATCAATTGTAGTCTTTATAATTATATGCAGTCACAAGACTGCATGCATTTATCTTTTACCTTTTTACTACCTTTTATATAGTCTTTGTGACATTGTGAACATACACAGTCACTATCTTGCATTAGTGAAATTTACTTGTCTTTTAATAAGATATGAAATGGCAAAATGCATGGTTATTGAACAGATCAAGTAACAACTCTCTCTAATTACATGGGCAAATGATATTTTCACAGGTGCTGTTCAATGATGATATGCCCTGTAACATCTTCTTCTTAGTATTATCAGTGTTATTTATGTTATAAATGGATTTGAAAAGATGGAACACACTACCTTATATTTTAGTTCAAAGATAGCAATTTTGGGGTGGACATTAGCTCAGTTGGTAGAGTGTTCGCCCCATGTACGGGGGCTGCCAACCCCCAGCGGCGGCTGCTGGTTCGAATCCCGGCCTCAGCCCTTTGCTGCATGTCATCCCCCCTCTCTTCATCTGCTTTCCTGTCAATCTACAGCTGTCCTATATAATAAAGGCCATAAAAGCCCCAAAAAATCACTTAAAAAAAAAAAAAGATTGCAATTCTAAGAATGAACGTGGCTCTAAGACTTCTGTATTTGTTTCAGTCCTTGCCAGTGACGATACCTCAAACCTATTTTGTAACATGGGCAGGAAGATATCACAGGGGCTGTCCACTTCCTAATTTAGAAGGGTATTATACTGTATCTCATCACAACTGAAATGTATTTACTGCTGGTGTGACCCAAATTATGAATCAAAGTTGAAAGAGATGGAAAAAATACTGATAAAATCCAGTCCAAGCCATGACAGTGGATAGAGACCAAGTCAATAAACTGAAAATAACTTGGATCCAATATGAAGTCTTACTCTAGAAATAGTTAAATGACATAAGTTACAGAAGGAGATTAACACTTTAAAATTTATAGCATATTATAACAGCTTTAAACCTGCTTAACAAGAGCTGGGATTTAAACATTCACCAGCAAAAAGAATTACAACATGGAAAGTTCTGGAAGAAGATGGGAGACTGATGGGTTTTGAGGAAATGAAAAAACACTTTGGTCTGGACAAACATGATTTTTTTTCACTTTTTACAAGGAAGGAAACATGATAGTAGGGAAATCAGTGGGGCTGCCTCCATTGATGAGAGCCTTGTGATAAAAATTATACATATAGCATACAAGGGTAAGTTGATGAGAGTTTTATTAAAATTTTATCATCCACTTTTAATGACCAATAAACATTCAACTGAACACTTCTAGATGAAGTGGAGAAAACAATTAAACGTTGAATATCGACTTAAGGTTGGCATAAAATGTGGAAGAACCACCAAACAACCACTGATTCTCAGAGATGGAGGGAGTTCTCATGGAAAAATCGTATCCCCTATTTCATAACACCTAAAATCAAAGGTAAATGTTTGAACCAGCCTCTCCCATGTTGGAGAGACTGTGGTCCAATAAATTTTTTTTTATCATAGCCCTGCATTTTGGGAGTGTTCACAGGGCAGATGTGCATGGGAAGGATAAATACCTAGTCAATATTCTGACAGAGGCTTTTTAAAAAACAATAACAAGGAAGTGGGGAAAAATGGACCGTTTTGAAGTGTGGTTGCTTGAGGTCCATACTTCTAGTAAATATAAATGCCAGTAAAGCAACTGGCTAACTTGGATAGCGGGACAGGTAGCTGGGTACATGAAGCTAGGCGATACAGAGCAGTCAGTGGTGCCACGGAAAGCCTTGTTATTTCTCCATATTACTCCAGAAACTATGAATTACTTTATATATACTTATATATACATAATGCTATCTAAAATAGAACTGTGTACTACTATTCAAGGCTACTAGAATCCTTATTTCCCTGAAGGAGTCTTCCCAAGGGATTAATAAAGTTCTATCTAATCTGAGCTAATAAACTACATTGGCCCAACTAGGCACTAAGGTGAGAACCTTTATAGCATTTTACTTTTCCTTGGCAAAGCCCATGTGTTTTACCACCTTAATGGGATCTAACATAAGGATAATGTACTTTTATACCAGTAACATACTGCTTTCTTCTGATTAGCTGTTAAGATGTTTTGTCTCTGGAAGAAACAACAAGCACTAGCTTCACCAAAACTAAATTAAAAATGAGCACTTCTGACCCCAGTGATGTTGTAGGTGTAGGAGGGTACCTTCATGGACTGTGATACACAGTGTAAAATCTTTTGCAGATGGAGTCACAGGTAGAAAGAAGGGTGGGAAAAACTGTTGTGGAAACTGAGTAGCAGAAGAGACCACAAGTTACCCGCTGATGCAGATGCATGAAGTTTGAGCCCATGCACATGAACCTGGAGACCCAGTGCTGTCATGAGTGGAACGTTCTTCCCCTGAGGCAATCCTGAAGTCCATATTAAAAAATCATTAATATGAGTTTGTGCTCCAGTGACCGCTAACTGACCCCACTGAAGCACGCTGTCCTGAACAGCTGATTAGAACTGAGAGGATAAGCAGGGTGTTCCTGGTGGAAGGTTCATTAGCAAATATTCTGCATCACAAATAGTTCCAAACTCAGGGGAAAAAGTAAAGTGCAAAACTGTAGAGAATCTAACTGTAGCATCTAGTCATATAGCTTAAACCACAGATGGGGTAATTACAAGGCCTTTGGTGGGACCACTAACTGCTACGTATTGGCTAGCATCAGTCTTTGGTCATCTGCCCAGAGATGGAGAGCTGGACGGTTGTTTTATTGGTAATTACTGTATATGTACTAGTGCCATGGGCCTTGAGTGACCCCATTTAAGAACCCAGAACTATCCCCTTGGAAACCCTTAGACCCAAAAAACCCGTGTCCAAAATGTACTTACTCATTTTTTGACCAGTCTATTCTTTAGAAGTTCAATTTAGCTTGTTGAGCTTTTACTACAATAACAAATAAAAGGACATATTTTCAAAAATATTTGATTTGTTAATGACTCCTGACACTTAAAATCACAAGCTGCTCTGCTCAGGATCTAACCAGTGATTTAATACCAACACGTGGGAAATGAAGTCATAAGTACTAATACCCTTACATATGCAGCAAATCTAAAGGAATAGTGAAGAGAATGCACTTTAGTTTTCCTTTAACACAACCAATCCTGTGAATCTGAATCCACAAGTTTGTATTTCCTGTATTATCAAAACCGAAGAGCACTTGAATGCAAACAAGTGTTTTTGCACAAGTTTCCGTCTTTGGTCATTCTTCAAACAGCCTGGGGGGCTTTAGCGCTAGGAGTGCAAATAGAAAATAAAGCTAGAACTATTTTTAAAGCTTATTTGGATTTAAAAAACTCAGTAGTTACAGGTAGACATTCATTTGATAACAGAACATGTTTGTACAATCAAAGTTGAAGAAAACTGTTTTTCCCTGCAGCAAAGGTGTAAGCGGTGACAGGAGGGAAACATGGTGGATTACTATAACGTCCTGGGAGTGTCCAAAAATGCCACTCAGGATGAAATCAAAAAAGCGTGAGTATTCTCTCAAATATGATGGCTTAAAATGTGCAGAAATACATTCTCTTTTGTTCTGTGTCTTCTCTGACTATATTTTTGCCTAATTGTATATTTTTTTCCATTTTACTTAAGTAAAAACAGTTAAGTATTTATGTTGAGATCATAATATTCACAGTTAACTGTTTATTTGCAAATCCAGTGCAAGGTGCAACGACAATAATTTATGGGAGGGTAAGGCCTAAGGCATGGAATGGGCAACTTTCATTACCAAGAGGGCCACATAAAACCATTTTTCCCAGCCTGAGGGCCGCATTGTTACAAACTTTCTGAAATTCTCCAGGGGAAAAAGTATGTTGGATAAATACCATTAGAGAATATTGATTAGTCCTAAAATTGGCATACCAATATTAACATGTTACATGACAAATAAAAGTTATTGTACATAATTAAATTAACTTGACACAGAATTCAAGCAAATTTAGCCAAAATATATGGAATTAAAGCCGATGAATCTATTTTCAAATCAATGAAATGATAAGTGTTCCCACATTTTTAAATCTCAAAGACTTTACTGCTGCCATATTTTGAATATAGTCTTGAGTAATACTTGATATAATGTTCCAGTGCTTCATGAAAGAGATTTAGAGACACTGTAATAGCAAAGTAGGCCGCAAATAACATACAAAAGCCAATAAAAGTCTCAGTCAAGATTATATGAAATTATTTTGATTAGATATTTGACTTTTCTTCATATTTATAATTGCTGATTTGAAAATGGCGGCCTGGGGGCTACATTTGGTTAGGCAGAGGGCCGTATGTGGCCCCTGGGCCGCCAGTTGCCCGCCCCCTGGCCTAAGGGATTGGTGAGGGGGAATCTGTGAGAGCTGAATGGGAAGTGAGATCCTGAGTATTGCAGAGTTTGGTTGGGCTTGCAGAGGCACTGAAAAGTGGTGAAGAAACAAAGGTAATTGTTCAAAGTACAAGCACAAAATCTGATGATGAGAGATCAGTGGGATCACAGGAGTTGGCCAACAACACCTCGTGTAGGTGTGGGAATCATCTGGCACTGGTGACGAGTCTGCAGGAGGCTTTTGAAGGTGCAGGTGATTGTGGGGATGAGGTGTAGGTGTGATCCAGCACAGTCTCAGCTCCGGATAGACACGCCCCTCACCAAGAGCAAGAGAGCAGCAGGAGCAGAAACAGTATAATGTATAATAAACAGCTATGGTATATGAGGGTTGAAATTGGTATTTGACCTTTTGTAAACATTTTTGGTGTTAGCAGAGTCTATTTCAATGCATTTTGGTAAAGTAGTTATCCTGAATTTGTTACTTCAGGTCCTTAAAAGTTAGAAAGAAAACATCTGCACTCAAAGAAAAGAGAAAACATTTTAATACTGACTGTGTGAACACTACATGTTAGGGGGCATAGCTGAGCTCACCCACCAGTTATATTTTAATCATTTCTACACTTTCATAAGATTTAGCAGTTATTTTCAGTTGCTTTAAGTGGGGAGAAAAGCCAGTAAAACAGATTTGTTCTAAGTTATTTGAGTTAGCAAGGAAGACTTCAGAGAGGATCACTCTTTAAAGGACAGGGCTTTACAAAAGGTCAATTCACGAGTAAGGACCACATCATCAACCAGATGAATTTGACATTTTTTTTTAGTGCTTACAGTGGATAACAAGCAACATAGCAGGTATGTGAAGCGAATAATGGTTTGGGGAAACTAAATGGGGAATCCGCCGTAGCTCCCGGGCACGACGAACCCCCCTATATAAGGACCTGAGGAAAGAAGGAAGGAAGAATTTTTTAAGAAAGGGGAGGGAGGAAGGTGTGTGTTTAGTGTGCGAAACAAAAGAGGGGAATGGTTGGTTAGAATTCAGAGGAACACAGGAAGAGGCGTGGTTGAGGTGTGGTCCTGCTCCCGAAATTCTGCTTAAGCTCCACGTAATTCAATAAAATGTGTTTTCTTTAATCTGGCTGTTCAGTGTGCCTTATCTTCTGTAGTAACAAAGATCTTGCACTAGCACATTTTCAATCTATTAATGTGCACTAACTCTGTGGGAGTAATATTGTGTGTTTGTGTTCAGGTACAGGAAGCTAGCACTAAAGTGGCATCCAGACAAAAATCCAGACAACAAGGAGGAAGCAGAGAAAAAGTTCAAAGAGGTGGCTGAGGCCTATGAAGTCTTATCTGACAGTAAGTCATAACGTGACTTTATTTTCACTCTGTACTTGTTTTTATGTTTACTTCACTGTTAGATAGCTGGAGCTGGATGACTTTGATTTATCTTTTTACATTTAAAAAGATATATTTTTGTGTGTTTGTATGTGTTCTGATTGAGTCCTGCTCTTCCATTTCAGAAAGTAAACGTGATGAATATGACAGATTTGGATCTGACAGAGTGAGACAGACAGGTAACTGTTACAGACTGGTCTGGTGAAGCTCTGCCAAAGACATTATATGTAGCTCACAAGTGCAGCTTTCTTGTCTTCAATCTTTTCATGCTTCATTCTCCATTCTGTTTCTTTTTCCAGGTTCCTCCAGCTCAGACTTCTCATCAGGATTCAACTTTACATTCCGCAGCCCCGATGAGGTCTTCAGGGAGTTTTTTGCTGGGCAGGACCCTTTTGCTAGCTTTTTTGGTAAGTAATAGTTAATATTTGATTGTTTTCTCTCCCCTCATGTACTCTGTAAATAATCATGAGTATTGAATACCTGCTTCTAATAACCATCTGTAAAGGATACCCTTGCCTGTCCACAGTTAATTTAGTTTGTAATTGTCAGAAATGCCTTCTGTAACTTTATATCTTTCAGATGACTTCTCGTCCTTTGGGGGGCCTACTCGCCATGGCCCTGGTCGGTTCTTCTCCTTTCCTTCTGCTGGAGGTAAACAAATTGACAAATACTCCCCACACATTTTCCTTTATGAAAGTGATATTAATTAGAGGTCAAGAGATAAGGTATTAGCTTAATATTAGAAGCAAAATGGATTACATGTAACATAAAAATATTTTCAACGTAAAAAGGAACATAACATAATGAGCCCTATTGAATGCCTGGTGCAAAGTATTTTTTTTTTTTTTGTAGGGCTCGAGAGCTGCATTTCTAACATTTGTATACTTACATGTAATTCTCACCAATAATTATGTTCATAGATGATAGTACTGGCTGTCCAGTGCGTTTTATGCACATAATAGAGACAAATATTCCTACAGGAAATGAGAAAAAATGTTTAAAGCTAACAGTTATTTGATGTAGAGAAAACTGGTCCACCATATACATAAACCTGCCTTATCCTGACAGTTTTAACCGGAGATTAAGATAATAAATATAAATAATACCTTTAATCTGAGCATTAATATGTTCATACAGCATTCTGTGTGTGTTCTTTGAGTGGAGTAGAAACATAAAAAGTGAGAAAGTAAATAATCCAGACCAAATTCAGATCAAACAACTAAACCTGCTCCATAAATAGCAAAAGGCCAGCTGCCCTGCACACACTAATTCAAAGGGAATATGAGCCAAAACTCTGACGGGACTGATCTATGTTTGAAAAAACTGACCTGTATATGATCAATCCCCATTTGTGCCCTGTGCCAGGCTTTGGGCCAAGGATGTGTGCCCTTAAAATAGCAAACTGTGGGATGACGTGCACCAAATACAGTGCACCACACACTACAGGCAACCCGCCTCATGCCATCAGGATAGGGCCCTATCAGGTTATTTACTCATTGAAAACTAAATGAAAAAAGTCTCACTGTAATGTGTAGTTTCATGAGAGGTTTATGCTTTCCCTTTTTCTCTGTCCTTGTTTGTAGCTGTGTCTATCTGATACTTCATTATTTATTTAACTGAAATAATTGTCTGACTCCTGCTCTCTCTTTCCAAACATCATCCCCTCCACAGTTGATTTCAGCTCCTTCTCTTCCTCTTCCATGGGTGGTCTTGATGGGATGGACAGCATGGGAGGAGGACTAAGCAACATCAAATCAGTATCTACTTCCACCCGCATCATAAATGGCAAAGTCACCACTACAAAAAAGTATGTATGTATTACTGGATATAAAAGTTATCTAGCTTGGAAAGACAGTTACTTGACTTATAATGTCCAAGATGATTATCCTTTACGTGGTCTCGCAGATCCACTTTGACTGTCAATATACAAGACAATTTTAAAATCTTTACTAAAATAACATTAAAAACCACCAGTTTGAACAGCATGCTTGATAAAAACCCTCTTAACACACAATAGAGTGTAGATATAAAAGACCTGAGAACTCATAGAGGAGGATCAGGGTTGGCAGTCAGAGTCCTTCAAACAAACAAAGAAGATGATCCATGTTGGTGTTTTATTCTACAGTTTAACACAATAAATCATACTTTGGTTATCTGGGTTTATGTAAGATTTGTTTTGTGATAAAAAACAAGAGAAAATAGGTAACATCATGTGGTTTTGCTTCCCTTTTTACTTACCTTCATTGGTTCTGCGGCTATTACCAAACAGGTTTCCTGAGATGTTGGTGTAAACACTCATTTGAGATCAGAGAGGCTCTGTTATATTCTTGCTTCTATATAAATGTATTTTTTAAGGCAATATAGAATTGATAATTTGATTCTATGGTTCTATTTGTTCTGTCTAAAAATTGACCTATTGAAAAAGCACACAGAAAAATAACAACAAATGATTTGACCACAAAAAAATATTTTTATTGTCTCACCATTTTTTCTGTTTGCCTGCAGGACAAAGCAGAATGGACAGGAAAGAGTAGAGATTGAAGAGGATGGGGTGTTGAAGAAAGTCTTAGTTAATGGTAAAAGCCACACATCTCAAAAAGTGCAACTTGGAAATCGAAGGACTAATACAGTGTGCCAATAATTTCCTTTCTTTCATTCTTTCCTTCAGGCTAACTTTATCTGTAAATACACAAATTCAGTAACAAAAGATTTTACTCAGATAATTTCAGAACATTTGAATGAATTTGTCTTCTGTTGGGATATTTTCTCAGGGTTTGAATGAAGAGCATTAGTTTGTTTTATCATCTCCCCTAAGTAGAAGTATAACTGAAAGCCTGGTTCATTAAATGATTCTGTGATTATCTCCAGGCAAAATTGAATTCTATAGCATCAGGGGAAAATTCAGACTTCTTTAACTGGGATGGGCCAGCTAGACTCTGACCCATACAGGTGGTGACAGGTGGAAGGAAGAAAAGACATTCACCTGCTCCATTCCCACCTATCATTTATTTTAACTTTGAGCATAAAGAGTAGCTAACATAAAATACAGTGTGTAAGTTTGTAAGTCTGATCTCCCAGAAAGAAAGAAATATTGAACTGATTTGATCAGCAACGTCCACAACAGGCACTTTTCCTTTTTTCTTTTCTACTGCTGTCTGTTTTCATCCTGAGGAGCTTGCACTCATGCTAACCATAACACTGTGTTTGAGCTCTTAGTCTGCAATGATTTTCGTAAATTACATTTACACTCATCCACTCCAAGCTCCATTTTTCAGCCCAGGAGGATGCTGCTTGATAAAAAAAACATCAAAAGGTTCACTGACTGTCTGAAATTACTTTACATTTCCTACACTCAAATCCATGTTGTGTGTGTTCCCAGGTGTGGAGGATGAAATGGCCTTGGCCCTGGAACTAAGCCGACGTGAGGGACAGCCCGGTCACTTGCCTCAGCAGCCGAAAATCCCAAACAGATCATCTGCTGACTCACACACCGGGTCAACACATCGCTCATTTAGCTCCGCCCCCTTCTACAACTACGAGGCTGAGACAGGAAGCTTAGATGACGAAGATGACGAAGACCTGCAGATGGCTCTGGCGTACAGCCTGTCAGAAATGGAGGCGGAGCAGAGAGCAGCTGTTACCAACATCATAAAAGGTGCTGTGCATGCGGGCAAAGCCAGGGCTGAGAAAGGTGGTGGCAAACACACACATGTGGTTGTGAATACAACTACTGTTAATGTGGATGGTGTTGAACACACTTTTACGGGGGGATTCGATGAGAACGGGCAGTTTAAAATGAGCTCAGGGCCTGAAGGTGGGTGGAAAACAGAGGAGAAGGGAACCAAGGAGTCAGACTCCTCTACTGAGTCTTCCACAACAGTCAGCAGTACGCCCCAGAGCCCGAGCACTGAGCCGGAGCCTCAGCCTGCCACAAATACTGGTGAAGAGGGGCTGAAAAAGAAAAAGAAGTGCAGGTGTGCTGTTTGCTAATTTAGTGTGTGTGCCTTTACTTTTATATACACCTTAGTGTTGTGCCTACAGCCAGTCTCTAATGTGACTTACAGACTAATTTAGGCTGTGTTTCCACTATCCCAAGGCATTCATGAAGTCAACCACTTTGAATGGGAGATAATGGCCATGTCTTAATATCCACACTTCTGCCCTCGTGCCCTGAAAATGCAGGCTAAGCCAAGAAGTTCAGGGCTATAGGGCCTCTCAGATCTCAAGTGTTGTTGTCTAAGGGCGCCCTCTTGTGCCCTTAATACACTTAGCTGATCAGAATTGCCTCCTTCCATCCATAGGTATGAACATGACTTATGACAGGAACTGATGCACACAAACAAGCACAAAGACAGTGCTTGGTAAAAAAATGATCTAATGGTAGAATGCATGTCAAACTCTGAAAAGATCAGAATCTATAGGAAGTTGACCCTGCAGTGATGTGGAAATATATGAAAAAAAAATTATCTGGTGGCACATCTTTGGATTTTTTTTTGCCCTTTTAGAGGCAGAACTGCAAAGACGTTGGCCAGAGCTGTGTTTCTTCTCAACCCCAAAAAGGATGACATGATTTTTGACCCCTTCCACTCTTCACACCCCTATGAAAAGACAGAACTTTGAGTAGAAGTGCTGATAATTGGACAAGGGCTTAGAGTTAGCCTTGACAGGATATGTGGTGGTTTGCAGTGATGTTTGATCAGTTGCCAAACAATTTATCCATGCAGTGTGCCAATCATTTTTTCTTATGCAAGGTCAAATCATTGCAAAAGGTTTTTTTACTTTTAAATGACATGCAGTATTAACTCTTCTCTTTTTTATCAACACAGCTAAAATGTCGAATCATTGTAAAGACTGCAAAGCAATACATGATTATGTTGCCAGGTATTAGCACAGTTTGAAAAGAGTAAGTTAAAGAGGAACTTTAGAGTGCCAAAGAAAGGAGTGACTGAACTAGTTTTTGGAGCATAGTGTTGCGTGTTTGTGCATTTGTTTGTCGTGTAAAGGTCAGTCCAGACCCTGCCACAGAAAATCCTCAGTCTAATCCTCTGCAAAGGGAATGTATGGAAGTGCATTACACTCTACACACCATCAGACAGTGAAGCTTCAGAACTTTCTCCTCTGATTTTCACCATGAAAACAGTCTGAAATAAGATTATTGGAGTTTACTGACACGACTGTCGGGTATATGCAAAAAACACTGAAGCACAAATACTTTAAAAAACAATTGCCTTGTAATACAAGCAGCCTTCTTCTCCAGTCAGAAATGTTTGACACTTAAGACCTGTGGGCACTGAAAAAACACCCATCTTAATCAAAGTGTTTTCTAAAAAACTGCTCTGCACTTCAACTTTTACTGAAATCTCTTTTTTGTCCAAGCAGACTGAGACATGAAAAAAGAGTTGGGAGCTTAAAGCCTTGGTTTTGGCTGAATATTGTTGCCTTCGCCATAAAACGTGTTAGTGATTTGTAAAGTTAGTCAGATCAAATGGGTCAAACTAATACCTTTGTATACATTTATTTTCATATGTATCATGACAATGCAAACACATCTATTGACTTCTTAGCACTTTTACTTTACTGATTTATTAGATGGTATATGGATGAGTAGAATGTAGACCTCACCCTATGCTGGTAGAGTCTGTTGTAGATTGTAATACCCAGTTTAAAGTTTTATGACAAAAGATATTTTCTATATTGATTTGTGTTTACTGTTACTATTTTTAATCAAATCAAATACATTTTAGTCATCGACTTAAACAGGGTTTCTAGAGTATGGGATTGCCTTTTCCTCTATTCACCAGCTTATAGTCCAACCTGTTCCGCTGAAAGGAAATGTTTTAGCTTTACACGCATGAAAAGGAGTGTTGCTCTGGGAGATACTGTAGCTTCATTTTTCTTCCATCAACACCTCCATTTACGTCACTGTAAAATCACAACAGTAGACTGAGCATGCTTTGTGTGAAATCAAGCAGCAGCGAGGCTGGTGTATTTTTTGCAGTTTTGCAATGGTGGTGTGAACATCTGGTAATAAAACATTTAACTTGAGAAATTAAAATATTAAAGATTTATGCTCTATATGAAGATGCCAAAAATCCATTCAGGTATTTACACTACACTTCCCATCTAATGGGACCCAAATCTCCCCCTCCTGCTGTTTTGTGACAATTTTAGGGGAAAGATTGCATAACTGTGGGCTTAAGGGAGAAATGCTGTTGAAACATGAATGAAAGAAGACGTTGTACTTCTTCTGTTGAAATTATTTTGTAAACAAGCGAGATGTTGTCTTTCAACACTTCTAAAAATGTTGGTCAAACGGAAAGATGGGAACTCCATGCTGATAACTGTTTACAATGTTTTACCTGTTGTACGTGTGAAATAAGCTGCAAAATAGTAGAAGCTGCTGTTGGTTCATAAACACTGTAAAAGTACTAGTAGGAGTTCTATGTAAGAAATCATAATTTAACTGCTGTAAACAAACCTTTTCAGCCTTTTGTGTCTCTTTTTTACAGGCAGTGTCAAGGTTAACTTCTTTTTTTACATTGCTCACAGAGCTCAATAAAGGCATTTGGTTTTCATTTTGTAACGAGTGCTTGGTTAATTTCTCAATGCACAGGCTTTGGTATTAAAATAAATGTTAATTCTTGAACTAAAATCAGAAAAAAATCAAAAATTGGAATAATTGAGACGGTTTGCTCTGATTTTTCCCCTTCCTGATCTGAGACTGCATGTCGAGGATAAATGATGAGGGACAGACTGTATTTTCTATGAATGTAAATTTATCAGCCGTTTTATTTGTGTTAAACTGCCATGTGCTTTTGAAGATTGTTTGAAGGGAATATTAACGAATAAAGACTGACGTTAATGGCAGATGTATTGGGATTTTGGCTTTTTTCCTCAGAAAATGGCATTTATAATAATGAAACAGTACAGCTACACTTCATATTTCAGATTGTCATCACAGTCAGCCCACACTAACATCTCCTGGTGCTGCACTGTGATGCTAAGAGCTCTCTCTGTTGTATATTTGCAGAATTTAAATCAGTGTATTGCATTTTTTTCAAAAGCAAAAATCTAACATTTCCTGCTTCCTGTTTCAGACTCAGACTTCGAGGCCTTCACAAGCTAACCTGATTGGCTCGTGCTGCTCTGTGCCATAGCCCTGGCCTGAGGTAAAGAGTGTGAACCTGAAAGCCCCCTGATAGTGTCCAGTTATTCCCTCTGCATATGTAGCCCCCCTTTAGATCAGACTGGATGAGGACCTAGAATGATTTAAGGTCACATTTATAGATGATGTTCACAGTACTAACATGTCCCTGTAAATCTTTTCCTACAGGAACAAAGGTCACTTTCCCATGATGCAATTGACTCTCTATCCTTCATGGCTTCTACTGACACAATGGCACTTTAAAAAAATTTTATTTAAAGAAATTGTCTTTTTTCAGTGTGTGTGTTTGTGTGTCATAGCTTATTAATGGAGCATAAGACTGGAATTTTTGCCTGCACTTATTAAGAGATACTGAAGGTAAAATAAAAGAAATGTTTAAAACATAAACAGCAGAGGTAATAAAGCCCCTCCTGTCAGCTGTTTTGTGTCAGTTGATTTAAATTGAAGAAGTCGAAATACCTAGAAGTTACATTTGTGTAGTATGTTAGTAACAAAACTCAATATGCACAAAGAAAACTATTTTTGTCTTTATTATCATGAATGTACTATAACACTCGGAGCACTACAAGCAATCTCAGGCCTCATGCAAATGTATAACACTTGGCTGTGTTTGAAACCTGCTCTGCACACTTTCTTAAATCATGCACATAGATTCATTTATATAAGTTTTTTTCCCTTTTTTTAATGGACTGAAATATAATTAATACAGTCAAGTTGTTCTGTTGGAGGGTCCAACGTCAAATTGTAGAGTAACACATTTGCAGCTGCACATCATGGAGTAAATGGTAAATTCATCTATGTTCTTATAGTAACATTTTGGCATTTAGAACATAATGAGCATTTAACAAGTTTTTTTTAATAATTTACTTTTAAGATGGATTCCATCTTTGTAAATCTCTGGTCTATAACCCTGTCAAATATTTTAAACTTTACATTTGTCATACTGTAACCTGTTGATATAAAGACACAAGTATTTATGACATACCATTAATATGCTTATGTAATAATCAGAATGCAAAACTGAAACTAGTATCCTATAATAAGTGTTGTCAAGTTTTTTATGCTATTTACAGGAAGTTTGGCGATGCAAGAGATTTCTAAATATTTACAATTAAACACTTGATATTTTTGCAAGAAAGTAGGACTGGACTCTGACAACACCTGTGGCAAAATGTTGCCGATATTACAATATTTTTAGGTACCCCATCAGTCACGGGCCCTCAGAATTTACATATGGCACTTGCTGCAATATTGGCCTAGATCATCTCATTTAGTAAACAGCTGAAACAATGGGAAGGAAATTTTACTGTAAATGCATTTATAAAGCCCATTTAAAAAAGGTAAATGCTGACCAAAGAGCTGTGCATGGAAAGAAGCAAACCAGACAGAAAACTTACACACACAATGTGCATATAATTTGCACAAAAGAAACAAAATGTCTAGGTGTTCAGATAAAATGTCACCTAAGCAAAAATCACACAAAGGGTTAGGGGCCAAAGTGCAGGAATAAACAAGGTCAAAGGGGCAAAAAAGAAGTTATCTTCAAAAGTCAACTATATTAATATCAAAAGTCAAAATAAATTTAACTAGAATCAGAAAAAACACAAGAAATTACAATAAAATTCAAACTAACTAGGTTGCTGGTGAGCAACCTTCCACCTGAGGCAGCAGTGCTGTGTGATCAGCATTGTGTCAAAGCAAAGAAAGAAAATATCATTGTGTGATTCAGCGCTGCGTCCCTTCCCTGTGTCAGACTGTCTAGCAGCAGCCTCCCTGGATTGCTTTTTCCCGTATTTCATCCATTCTTAAAAAGACAGATTGGCAGTTGCATAGCCTTACCATGTATCTCCTTAAAATTAATGCTTAAAGAGTTGATGCTATGCCCCCACCTCTTTTATTGCCTCCAAAAAATATGACAAACTGAGTCTAGGTGGTGAGACTTCAAGCAGTGTAATGGATCCATCTGTGCTGAGCCAGGTTTTAGCTCAAAAACATATAGCCTGTTCTGTTTTCTAAAATCAGATCATTCATAAAAACAGTCTTGTTTCAAACTGATCTTACATTAGAAAATGCCATGTGAAAAGTATTTTGTCTTAGAATAAACAGAAGGTGTATTTTTACTGTAGGATAGATTTGCAGAGAGCAGATGGCTGCTGTGTGTAACTACAGCTCAGGATATCCTGTGATTTTTGAAGTCCCAGTTGGAAGCTTGGGAGTCCATGATCACCTTCCGAGACCCTCCCCAGTGCCAGGTTGATGAGGGGAATGAGCACCGCCAGTCTATCTTGTGCTTGGTCAGGGCAGTGACCGAATACATCTGGGGCACAGACTTGTAGGGAGTCTGATTAGCTGGTTGAGTCATTCGACTCCATGCGTTGTGATGAGCCCTTGTCGAAAAAGCGTATACCTCATTGGGTTGTTGAAACTATTTCAGCTGACTCATTGGTGCTCCAGGATTCAAGCACGTTTAATGAGCATTGTGTCTGCTCCTGGAGAGGAGCTGTGCAGCAGCCACATGGTCTTCTACTCCACCTTTTCCAGATTCTGCCTTTACATAGCAGCCAGACCCTCTTTTGGTGAGCAGGTGTTGGAGGTGGCTCCACTGTAGATGCTTGGTCAGCCTTGAGTCTGTACTTGGTTCTGAGTGGCCCTTTACCCATGGGCTTGGTGGGGCCTTTTCCTGTGTTCTTCTTGATCTTGTGTCCGACAGACTCTCAGGCTTGGCCTTTGCATCTGGGGAGACCTTGACCTGGCTGGCATGTATATGTACATTTGTAGTTAGTATGTTTGTGGCACACTGGTGTATTGGCTTAAATACAAAGTTACAAAGAGTTAACCTGTACATGTTAGCAAGCGCAGTAACCCTGGTTCTCCAACATCTCCAGCTATTAAACCAGCTGGTTTAAAATGTCAAATGTTAGTTTATGCTCAAACACACTCTGGGTACATTAATCCCATTTTAAATACATTCATAATGTTAAAGCCTGCAAATATACAATATGAGTTGTTGCCATTACATAGCTTTGTCCAGTAGTTTTATAAACATGACCCTACATCAGGGGTGGGCAACTTTAATTACCAAGAGGGCCACATAAAACCATTTTCCCAGCCCGAGGGCCACATTGTTCCAAATTTTCAGAAACTCTCGATAATGAAAAAATAATTTTGGACAAACAACAAATGAGAATATGAATTTGTAATAAAAGAAGAATACCAATATTCATATATTACAACATAAATGCAAGTTATTATGCACAATCAAATGAACTTGATACAGAATTCAAGCTAATTTAGCTAATATACTTGGAATTAAGTTTCCAAGTATTAAAATTAAGTTAATTTTCAAATCAATAAAATTGTTTTTAAAATTTTTAAAGCTCAAATAATTTGCTGCTGCCATTTTTTAAATATAGTATTGAGTAATACTTGATATAATGTTAAAGGCTTCATGAAAGAGATTTAGACACTGTAAGAGCAAAGTAAGGCTGTAAATAACTTACATAACATTATATAGAATTATTTCTGTTGGATATCTGAGTTTTCTTCATATTTACAGCTGCTGGTTTTTGAGAATGAATGGCGGGCCACACTTAGTGATGTGGAGGGCTGCCATTTGGCCGCCACTTGCCCACCCCTGCCCTACGTCTTTGTTGCTTTTTAGTAGGGACGTTGATGTTTGGTAGTCAGATGGTTGCAGGCTGCTCCCTCTCCTGCATCAGTGGCATATGTATGGGTATGAAAGGCAAAAATGTGTTAGTTGATAGTGATGGACGATTCACATAGCAGCCCCAACCATCAGTGAGTTACTGGACAGATGTGACCTGCGGTGTAAAGCTTTTGAGTCATCAAATAGACTAGAAAAGAGCTACGTAGTCCAGTCCACATACTATTATTACATCAGCTAATCGCAGATATGAGTAACAGATCAATTAAAGTGTACCAAATACTCTGCACTTCTCAGACAAATTAAAGCTTTTTACTACCTTTTCATTGCAGGTTTCTGCCACTGACTGGAACTACCAGTTCACTGTGCATATTGTGACGTCAGTACACCAACAAGCTAAAAATCACTTGAGGGCTGGAATACAGGGAAGGTTAACTCACAAAACAGGAGACTCATGTAGTACCGACAACATATTTCAAAGAATAACCAGACAGTCTTATGACACATTAGCATTTGTTTTTTTCCCTTTTAAGGCAGATTCCTTTCTGTAAAGCCTTGATACATGATGTTTATCTGTCCTGTTATCACAATGAGAGTACTGGGATACTTTTAACTAGAAAGAGGACACATTCATGTGGTTACAATGGGATTTTTTTTATGTTATTGGCTGGTTTAAAACAGTTTTTAAATGGAAAAATGCATTTTTATTTCAAGAGAGATACAGAAATGAGCCAAAAAGCATGTAAGTGAGCAGTTTAGCATTTAGCACCTCCAGGTTTGCAAGGCCAAAAGTCTATTGGATTATAAAAAGACTTATTGGATAAATACCAAAATAAAGGTTTGTGACAAATACAAACAATAGATCTTAACATGTGATCCAAAATAATAAAAAGCATTTGATGTTGCCTGCTTTTGAATTTGATCGCATGTATTTTAAAGGTCGGTTACTGAAAAACTTTTAACATCAACTTACAATATAGCTGCTAAGCCTCATCAAACTTCTGAATGTTTTTGTTAATGATAAATTCTACATACAACACTACCACAACCACAAGTATTAACATGACAGGTCACATGATGAAGAGTCGATTTTAAAACAATAAGTTATAACATGACATCATACATAGAAATAGCAGATAGTGATGATGTAGTTCTATAGAAGCTCAGGAACAGCTTTGTACTCTTAATTACGCTTAAGCTTAAAATTCAAATTAGATAAGTTCATCAAGATTATCACATGAAACAAAATGTGCAGTAGTAGGCTTTTAGTTATGAGAACCAGTGTGGTGCTAGTATCATCTACAAAAATGTCATCACTGCACCATAACTACTGGTCTGTATTTAACTTGGATCTGAAATAATGAGAAAAAAACAGATGGAAACCTGAGAATAACCTAAAAACACACAGAAAACTTGAGGCTTTTTGCTGCTTCACATCACAAATTTAATCAGGTCAAGTCAAAAATACATTTTTATAGATATTTTCCATCTGTCTGCTACATGAAATAATCACAATCATCAGGGTGAGTATTTACATAAATCACAATTTCATACACGTGAAAGACAACAAAGGAACCAAAACAAAATTTAGCCTCTGTGCAGAGTGAGAGGCGGACGTGTCGTTGTGGTCGCTGTACAGCATCTAAAAGGACCGGTGCGTGGAGCAAACAATCATGTTGTCATGTTGGACAAACTAAAGTTTTCAGAAATCATCACAAACCGGACAGCAGCATACAAAGGTCTGGCTGACATGACACATCACAATCAAGAGGGTTAAAGCAGATTGAAACCATAACAGTAAGAAACTGGACTTTTTTGGGGTGGTCATTTTCAAACATGAATCCAAAAGTAGCACATACAGAAAACAGCAAAAGAGGGTTAAATCATCACTAATGATTTTCTGGCTGGAAAATCATCAGAAGACCAAAAAAGGTAACCTATCCTGTCAGAGTCATGTCCAATCTCTAGTAGAATTTTATCTATATTACCATAGGCACAGTACCTGTTTACTCTGTAGGTCAAATGGAGTGCCATCAGATCAAATTTGAGAGACACTGGCAAAAAGATTTCATTATGATCAAATCATTTTCATCCCCCAAGAATGAGAGGCTGGTAAATGACTGCATGCTCATACTAAGGGCATTAAAACGCTCCAGGTGTGATGGAGCCAATCCTTATTTACAGAGATGGTCGGACGTACATGACTGCATGATAAAAGTGGTTCCTCATGAAGGTTTGTCTTTGTTTTTTGTCTCTGTGCATGTCCTCACTGTGGGAGGGCTTTCAAGATGGCGTTCACCTCCTCTGCTACTGCTGTAAGCGCAAACTCAAACTGGTCCTGTGGAGAGAAGGGAGGTGAAGAAAAGAGAAGGATGTGATAAGAGGCACATTGACAGAAGGAGAACAGAAACACTTAGTTACAAATACGGTTACTTTAGTATTTTAACAGACTGGATTGCAGTTACTGAGTTTTCTGTGATGTAAGTGAATGCATCAGTTTGAGAGTGAACGTGGCTTCTTGATTGTTGATCTGTTGGGACTACAGCCCACACAAGCCTGTGTTAAGCTGGTACAGAAATGCCAATGAAAACTTGAAATTCCTCTTATAACATCTCTGGTGCAACAGTGGATTATTACTCAAGTACAAGTAAAAGCAGCTCTAACAGACGACACTTGTGTAAAGGTTTAAAGCACTCCATCTACAAACCCAACTCCAGTGAAGCTGGGATGCAGTGTAACAAATCTAAACAGAACAGAACAGAATGGTTTGTAAATCCTGTTCAACATATACCCAATTGAATGAACTTCAAATACAAGATAACTAATGTTCAAACTCTTCAAACTGTGTTTTGTTTGTTTAAGACGCATATATTCACTCATGTTGAATTTGATGCCTGCTAAACGTTGAAAAAAGCTGGGACATCAGTTTGTTTACCACTGGGTTACATTATTTTTCTTTTTAAAAGCACTCAATAAGCATTTGGCAACTGCGGACACAAACTGTTCAGCTTTGAATGTGGAATTTGTCCCATTCTTGCTTGATGTATGATTTAAGTTGCTGAACAGTCCAGGGTCTCTGTTGCCGTATTTTGCAGTTATTGTTTATTAGGAGACAGGTTTTGACTGCAGGCAGGTTGGTCTAGTACCGTTACTCTTTTACCATGAAGTCACACTGTTGGAAAACATGCTCATTAAGTACTATGTGTCATACTTATATAAAACAAAGGCATGCCTTCCCCCAATATGAGCAAAATCTCTGCTCCCCCTGTGTTGTTTGGTCCACATTTTAAAACATTTTCAGGCAAAATGTTTGATGTTTACATAAATGATGTTATGAGAGGATATGACACCTTTCCCCAATGGTAGACACTCCCTGAGCCTGGAATTTGTCAAGCCCAAAACCTTTTCCAACAAATCTACAGCTGAAATGCCTATGCAGCAACAGTAAACATTAGAGTACAGTGTTAAAATGCTCAAGCAGCATCCACTTCTGCAGAAAGACATGATCAGACACACTTCACAAGGTTTTACAATAAAACAGCCTGTTCTGAGCAGGGCTGAAGCTGAGGGGTTTATAGGATGCCAAAATCACTGTAGAGGAAATTTTCAGGTAAAAAAACTTAATATGCTTTGAGGGCATCTAGACCACTTTAAACTTGTTAAAAGTGAGTAAAATATAGAGTAAAAATTCATTTAAGATACAGCCATCAAAGCTGACTGTTATTCTTTATTTATGGCAATTCTGTGTTGATTTAGAAAAATAAATGAACTACGAAATACCTTTCCTGACATTTTTAAGTTCTGATTTTTTAAATAAGAGATTTGTTGACTTTTTTGATACAAATTCTATAATATACAGGGGCGGCTGGCCCATAGTGGGCGATAGTGCATCGCCCTCCTTAATCCACGTGAAAAAAATGAAGAGAAAAGAGTTTATAGTGCCTTGATTGTTCCTGTCTAAGTCTTCATATTATTGTTTAATCAGCAGATGTCACTGTCAACCAGCGTTGGGGCGATTTCAGTCAGACTAACGCCCAGGCGCTCTCATAGACTTACATGGAGAGACTCTTTTTCTCAAATTTTGGACCTCACAATGCATTTCTATGGGCTCAGGGAGGGCTTGCCCCAACGTGATAACGTCATACGCACTGATGCCTGCTCGGACCAGACGCACAGTGCAAGAGAGATGATTCAAAGTTAACGTGAGTGATTTATCGGTGGATTATCAGTATTTTTGGAGTAAATAGTGTACAAGTATTGCAAATAATAGCATTAGTTTAATTCTGGGGTGTTTCCTTGTTGTTCTTTTGTCTAATTTTTGCCGTGTTTTGCCGTTTTTGCCGTGTATTCGCCATATTTTTACCGTGTTTTGCCGTATATTCACTGTTACGTGCACATGTTAACATACACACTAAAACCAAGGACGGGTATAAAAGCAAATTCCAGCTGAGGATCGATAAAAACTCCCTAAAAGAACAATAGAAGAGAGCATATTGAGAAATGACAGAGGGAGGAAGGGGGAAGCAGTGAACTGTGCAGAAAAATCCCTCCATGGATGTGAGGACAGCAAACTTAGACTCTGTCTTCATCTGGACAGGAACTGCTTCAGGAACTTATTGTCAATAAAAAACACCTGGACATGGTCTAATATAACAAACTGTAACATGGACACTAAATACAGTAGGCCAACAGAATGTTTGAGTGTATGCTAATATTTTTTTATCATCTCAAAAACATTTGTACATGTTCATTTACAATTTTTATAAAGAGCAACCTGTTGAAAATTCATATCAGTTTTCTTTTCTTGTAATTACACACTAAGCATTTATTAGATAATTCTGCCAAATACTTGCCAGACTTGTTTACATTTATTTGTTATGAACATAGGATGGATAAAATTTGTCGAAAGAACATTTCTATGGACATTTAAGACATTTTTTGACAAAGAAAGACCAGGCTGTTATAATTACAGTATTCAAAGAGTTATTTGGGACCACCTAATAAGTAAGTGTGTACTGTGGAACCAAATGTAAAGCATTTTAGACATTAACTTGATTTAGCTTTACAAAAATACTGTACAGCATGTACATGTTATGTCTGGTGTTGCCATCAACAGGGAAAACAAATCAAACAATGTAATTATAACACTGTAAAGTAAGCTATCTGACTTATATTATTATTAGCTATTGAAGGGGTGGTAGCCAGTACCACGTCTGTTGCCCCCCCTGAAACATTTTTCAGGAGCCGCCACTGATAATATACTATGATATTATGCAGCAAACAAAAAACTGGTTAGCTAATTTTCAGTACATTGAGGTCATTTTTAATATGGCAATGCTACCTTAAGGAGTAATCAAGTATATTTTTCAAAGTTATTGTACTTTTGCAAGAGTATAGTATTTCTGTGCTATCCCCCCATCACAATCTCTGAGTATTTTGAATACTGTTTTCTGTGTTGTACAAAATGAACAATAGCTTGAGTGTGAGGAATCACCCTGGTTTTTTGGGGGGATTTTAGAGTATAGCTAGCTAAAATATTGTGCACAAACACAGAGGTTTATGGTACAGTACCTTGGTGCGAACCAGTCCAGGTCTCTGGTCTCTGATGTGCTCCAGTGTGGCTGCAATATCGATTTCCTTCACCCCTGAAAACAACAACAGGAGCAGTAAGTACATCACTGTACTGAGACACAACAGAATTTAGAGGCTTATAGGAGAGCCAGTAATCCAATTCAAAGCTTTTAAATGATGCATTGGTTCACATCTGTCTGGACAAATAATTTCAAAGTATTCTGGAGAGGATATATCCACTGAGACAATAGCTCCCCCTGCTGCCTAAATAAGGTAGCACATCAATGCAGAAAGAACCAAGAGCTCCCTGACTGCACTGTGCAAACTCTGAGACAACAGAAAGCTTCAAAAATAAATCCTGAACATATTCCTTTAATGGTCATTTTCCACATTGTTCCCTCACCACACCCATAAAGTAAGTTTGTAAAATCCAGCTAGATATTTAAATAAAACATAAACATTGCGTTTGCAAGTCTTTGCTGCTGACTCACCTTTGGCCATGCGGTTCAGCACCATGTCTATGAGAATGTATGTGCCAGTTCTACCGGTGCCATCACTATTGGGAGATAGAGACATGAGGAACACTGTTAATCTGCAGGATTCTTGTCAGTGTGCCCTCTAATCAATACCCTTCAGCCTTTTTCCTAAATTTATTCCGTTTACCTGCAGTGAACGATGATAGGGCAGGAGCGGCCTCTGTAGCACTTATTCACTTTTCTGAAAAACAGACAAAAGGGACAGCAGAGACAGAGAGGAAGACAAAGGACAGAGACAAATCTCTGTTATATACACTTTAATTAAAAACTTTGTAATCCCTGCTGACACTGTTCAATGTCTTCTATCAAGAAACTGATGCAACAACATGTAGGAAATCAGCATGGTGCTCTTGCTGATCTTGCAGGTATGTAAGAATCAGATTGGTCACACAGGTGTTCATCAACAAATGTAAAAAGACAACATAGCTTTCTTGTCAGAGTACGGACAAACATTAAATCAATACAAACTTTGTTTTAACAGATGGTTCACAGCTTGGTTTGTTCATAGTGATGCAGGTATTACATCTTTGCAGGCTGACTCTCTTGACTAAATGCCAACAGTGTTTTTCACTTTGTTCTTGGATCATTGCTGATGGTAAAAGTCTGTGGCAAACAAAATACCTATTTTTTTACTTATACATTTCATTCATCAATACAATCTTCATGAAAGTACCTGAATATCAAGGTTTTTAAGCCTATAGAGTTGGTGGGAGTGAAAAGCTATTCGTAATACTATGGACCCACAAAGGCCAATGGACCTATGAGAAACTGCAACTCGTCTAATGTAAAACGTCACGTTACATCTTTTTGAAAATTTCAACTTAACGAGGAAACTAATCGAGTTGGTGCCCATGGCTGTGGCTATGAGGTTTGTATTATTGTTTAATAAAAACGATCAGTAATGTCCGCAGTAGGGCCCCAATCATTCATTCATCATTCAGCCAATAGCAACCATCCTTTTAAAAGCACAATAATGCTTTAATATTCAAAAGCAGGGCAATATCAGATGCATAGCATGTTACAAAATTAAACCTAGAAATCTTGTTTGCATGCGCTAATCATTTATTTGAGGTATTTGTCCATAAAGACTGTCATCATATCCATATTTACTTCATGTCTCTGGAACTGGAGATGCTAAAATGTCAACCTCTGTGTGATAATTTTCAATTCGTTGGGAACTCTTTATTTTGACACTGGTCTTCTCTTTGATTCTTCAAACAAAAAAGCCAATAATATTTAATGTGTCCCCTCTATTATTTGACTCTTTCAACATCAAATTAATGTTATAAAACAGGTCAGTAAATACCATTAATTTCTGTGTATATGATTTTAACTACACAGAAATAATGGTCAAATTAATGGTATCTTGATTTCAGTGTAATAAATCTTAACTTGTCAATCATTGAGACTTTGGGTGGGTGGGCAAGGGCAGCCCACGTGGGTACTGTCCTCCAAAGGTGGGCATAACAGAAATAAACTGGAAGCCAGTGCTTTAAGCTAGAGTTTAGGTTGTCCCAACTGCTATCTTAGGATGGTTAATAAAAACTGTCTGAATAGTTAAATATATAACTAGTCTGTCAAAAGCATTAAAACCACAGGAGGTAACAAGAAATAAAATATATTTTGTTGTTTCAAATATCAACGGTAAGTACTGAGATTTAAAACTATG
Organism: Scarus forsteni; assembly: GCA_036419115.1. Lineage (NCBI taxonomy): Eukaryota > Metazoa > Chordata > Actinopteri > Labriformes > Labridae > Scarus > Scarus forsteni. The sequence goes on from JAZDUH010000098.1 coordinate 52,718,648, forward strand.
TTATTACTGTAAATTTAGAATGGACTCTGTGTTTGCTAACCTTGATTGGCCCTGCCATCATACTGGGCCCCAGAAAGCTCTCCTCTTTATCGCCCTGTATGAGCGGCCATGATCTTACTACTGTTACTGACCTGCTTGACAGCACGTTAAAGCCTGTCCATAACTGACTCTAGTCTGGCCTCTTGTTTTCTTTATCTTCACTGTCAGTGTGGTGCTGTAAAGCGTTACTCACTTCTCATTCACTAGAGTTATACAGTACTAAAAGCAGACAACCAAGGCACTCTGTGCTCTCTGTTGACATTATTTTACCATAAGATCAACATTAAAACTATCATTTAGGAGGCAAGTTGCACATGTTTGCTCCACAGCATTGAATACATGAGGTTAAATTTAAGGAGGGGGCAGAGCATAACAAAGCTGAAGGAGAAAATGAAAAAAGATTAAAAAAAATTGAAAACATTGAGATAAGAATGATGAGAGTGAATGGAACAATACAGAAGTGTGGGTTTTGTGAATTGAATGTAAAATAGGAAAGAAAAGTTAAAGAAGGAAGCCACAGATTCACTGTCCCTCTTGCAGTAGCCAGTCACACCTGCCAATGCTCATTTTTGTGACTATGCAACTGGAGCCAGAGTACTAGCTGCAAACCACAAAAATGACACTGGGAGATGTTCAAATACAAACCTGTCCACCTGCACACTGGGAGAGAGGGAGAGAGAGAGAGCTACAGGGATGGATGGATTGATGGATGGATGAAATGTACCACAGAGAGGTGTTAAATGGAAAACACAGTGCAGAATGACGGGGAAAACAGGAAACTGAAAAAAGATGGAGCATTGAGTCACACCAAAAAATACATACACACTATCCTTGCCACCAGTTTGCTTCATAATGTGTCTGCTCATTAAAATAAACAAATCATTCAGGCATGTTGTGGACAGCTGCTTCATGTCATACCTGCGGAAGTCGAGGAGTGGTCTCGTGGAGGTGGGGATGCCATCAGTTGGCCAGCTCAGCAGGTGAAACTGTGTCAGGGTTCTGGTCTCCTGTGTCTGGACATTCTTCAGGTAGAAGCTACGCACCAGGAAGTCCTTACACCAGATGTGCTCTGACACCAGGTTCACCTGATAAAACAAAAGAAGAACAAATAACCAGTGGTATAAGGTAAGAAAAGAAGGCAGGTTAGCATATAGCGCTTCCTGCTTTCTTCAGGCCAAAGTGCATGAGACTTTAGAATAGCTTTTGGTGATAAATACCTGTAATACGGTCTGTGATGAAACCACATACACAAGATTTTTATGTTTTATTCAAAATAATTAAATACAAGTGACACTGGCCTGCTTTAGAATTTCGAAGTGTAAAAGGAACGTGGCTAACAAAATGCTAACAAGGACTACAAAATGGCGGGGGACTCTACAGCAAGCACTTCTGATAATTTCTAATAAACAATTTTCCTGACTGCAGGATTGAGAACCAACTTAATCAGGTCATTTGATCAGGAAGACAGTTTTCAAACAAAAGTTTACAGCATGACAATATAAATCAGAAATATTATAAATCAGTTAGGCTACAAGTCATTCATCCCTACACCACTCAAAGTAAATTTTGTAAATAAGCACTGATGAAATGTATGTTTACCTCTCTGTGTACCACCCTACACAAGACTAAAATGATAGGGTGGGCCATTGGATATTCAAAATCCATTTTATATTTATCAGGGTCAGTGTCTTAGTCTGGCACTGTTCTGTTCCATAAATCTGAAGGTAAGAGTTTGAAACAAGCTCCAGCTGTCACATGTCAATGTAAGCTTGGGCAAGACACATTACCACAAATTTGTCCCCCTGCTTTGTCACAGGCAGGTAAATGGGTATGAGAGGCTGTGGAAATGTTGGCAAATACTGATGGATAACTTCCATATGAACTTTGACCATCAGTAAGACAATGAGAGAGTGCTTGATTGTGGGTAGATGGAGCTAAAACATCATTGTCATCAATGCTTAAACTAAACAAACACTTTAGAAGCCAAAAATAACCAACAAAAGACAAATACTAGATTGCACTAAAGCAAGATTGCAATAATGCCACAATGTCAATATGACCCACAGAAGTTAAAAAAAGTTGACCAGTCCTTGCTTGTGGTTCACCTAAGTCTAAAAGCATGAAGTCTGACTGTTTAGAATTCGTGCTCCTTGCGTCATCACAGTCATTCATTGTTTCCAATATAGCTCTATGGATGGTATCTCAATCACAAATCTGCAGCCGCGGGAATGGAGCATGAAACTGTTCTTGCGAGGGTGCAGACCATCCCGAGAAGGTGAAATAATAGCTTCAGAGTTGATAAAATGGTGCATTTGCTTTCCGCAAAAATAATGGCATTTCTGTCTTTTTTATCTTAGTCCCAACCCAGTCCTCTCTTGCCTCCAGGTCTGAGCCATTATAACGAACAGAACAGAGATGGCATAACTGTGCAGTAAATCCTTCAGACTACTTAAGGGGCAGTTGCAGCTCTTAAAGTAATAAAATGTACTCTTTATCACTGTAGAGGGAGAGAAATAAATCAGTGGATATGTGTCCTTCAAAGATTTTTGTGCATCAATCTCTAAAGCAGAAAAAATCACAAGAGTTGCTAAAAACAGAAGTCAGACCAAGAGATCTTTGTGATGCTTCAAAGCCTCACAGATTGGTCACAATAGACCATTTTGAAGTTGAGGTCACAGCTCCGGAAATGTGGCTGCACATGCATACTGGTGGCAATAATGCAGTTCAAACACATGGAGGTTATTACGGAAATGCTGATTCAAATATTTATAAAATGGTAAAATGGTATTAATATGCCAATGTCAGTAGGGAATGTGCATTACTGTCATAAAAGACCATCTCTGGACAGTTTTTCGACAAATGTCTCATTGTTTAGGTTTTCATCAAAACTGAATCTGATACGAATGTGTGACTTTATTATTGTACAGACTTTTCTATTCGACATCTCGTTTACTACATAAACAATGGACAGGTCCCAGTTAAACAGCAGAAAGCACACATACCTTATAAACTGTCACACTCAGCATAACTCTGGTTCTTATTATAAAAGTATCTGATAAATCTCAGTAATGTCCTAGACAGGTCAGCATAGTACAAGAGAAAGCCTCAGTCAGTAGGCTATGTGTACTTTCAGGTTTTCTCTTTTATCTTTGAGATTAATTCTCTACAGACTACATTAAGATGTTCGTCATCTGTACTTTAGGCCATTTAGTTAGTGGCTGATCCACTACCTAAATGGAGGCTCAGTCCACTAGATTTGTCACAACGCTTTACTTGAACCAATATAGACTACTGAACCTTTGTTGGCGCTCTGATTGGTTTACCAACAAAACCAATCAGAATTAGAATCAGAGATTTTCCCTTCAAAGCTGCCAATGTCAGGAGTACTCCTGTCAAACTCTTTGATCACAGTCTATTTTGATAATTTGTGGTGAAATTGTTTTTATAATTTTATTACTTAAACAGAGAAAATCACAGATGAAACTGCACTACTCCTAAAGGTTAGAGAAAACACAATTAAAATAACTTAAAGCTTTTTGTTGATGTGAACAGTCAATGTTAAATGACAGTATCAATAAGGTGGTTCACCAGGCATACCTTTAATCATTTCAACAGATTAAGAACTATTTAACATTTGAAAAATAAAACTAGGAAAGCACTCAGAGAGCGCAGAACTCCACCAGCGCCATAGTCCTCATCCATATTGTGATTGTAACCATAAATATTAGTCCTATCTTTATTTCATCTAAATATTTAGGTTCCTTGACCATGGAAACTTGGTCATGGAAAATGCCAAAAATGGTCCTATCTCGCATTTCAAAGAATCCTTAAAAAAAATTCCTGGATTCAGACGGTGGTCCGGATCACTCCCAAAATCGAATCATTTGTTCCTCGTCCCAATCTCATCATTTCCTGAAAATTTCATTGAAATCCGTCTATAACTTGTTGAGTTGTGTTGCTAACAGAGAAACAACCAACCAAACAAAACCACAAACAGACGCTGGCAATAACATAGCCTCCTTGGCGGAGGTAAAAATAATCAAATAAGAATTTGATTTGGTCCTAATTCAGTTTTTTTCATTGTTTTCACATGGTTAAGAGACCAGCAACAGCAAATTTTGTCTAACTTGGTTATAGTTACTAATTAGGGCAGGGTATGAAAAAAATCCCTTTCTGTAAATGGCAGTGCTTTACAACAGGTGAATTATGTAGTTAAGTGAAAATTATTCCCAAGTCTGGCTTGTTTTTATCTTGAACATATCTTAAATTTTAGCATGTGACTTTTTTAAAGTAATCTGTTTTGACAGCAGGTCTCCATCCATCCATTCCACCCAGATTTTCTCCTGTTTCCATTACACAGAATTTCTCGAGGAGAATAACGCTTCTTAAAATCACACAGCCAATATGACAAGATAAAATATGACAGGACTCAAACCTCATAGATGTGGTAGAGTGAAGAGCCCTCATCAGGCCAGTACCGCTCGCATTGTTTCTCTCCATCCTCCACCAGAGCGGACATCATCACGATCACTGTGCAGCCACTCTCCCACACCATCTGTCAATTAGATAGCATGATTAAAAAATTAGCACGTTATACCAGTTATTTGATATTTAAACCTGAGCCCAGGAATAAAACACCCCACAATATGTTAAATATTAAGGTACTGAACTACATTTGAAAAAGGAAAAACTGAAAGAGTACAAAAAAAGTCTGGACTTGACTAACCTGCCAGAAATCAGTCACAGTGTGAGGCAGGGGTCCTTGTGTGGCGATGTAAGATGGCTGCCGAGGGTCGTGATCAAACTAAAGGGTTGTTAAGAAAAATGGAGAGACAGCAGATTGTAAGGGCTTAAAACACAGCAAGACGGTCAAAATATGTATTTAAAAAAGTCAGAGTAGGTCTGGCATCCCAGACAACATCGACAATGTGCGCTCTGTTTGAAATAAAACCTCAGTCTAATTACAGTTCATCAGAATAACTGAAAACATATTATGGACAGTTATCTGTGAACGCAACGATATTCACATATTTTGAACTGCAGAAAGAACCCTTACAATGATGCTGGCATTTATGTAGTCCTGTTTGCTGGGGTTTACTTCACTCTTCAGCTTCACACGAGAGTGATCATCTGGAAAAGAAACACGCATCAATGAGGATCGCTGAAAAAAAAATACTGTCTGAGTCTTCCGTTTATTTGAGAGTTCATATTTGACCTTCAACAGGTTCATATATTAACTGGTGTATTTTTAGAATTACCAATGTTCAAAAATCCTTCTACTTTTCAGACGAGGAGTGTCAGTGCTATTGTCCCTTTAAAGGTGTAGTCAGCGATCTTCTTATCTTCTAATCTAATGCACTATTTGTCAAAATCACTGTATTTCTCCTCTCCATCCACAAGATGTCCCCACTGACAGCATGTTGAAAAAAAAAGTCCGGTTTCAATACACAGCCTTGGCTCTGAATTTCAGAAGGTAAATACTGTGGCTCGGGCTGAGTTGCCAAAAGAGGGTACACCCCCCCACATCCAGGAGGTCATCTTATTGTCTAATCTGCCAAAATGTACTATTGTTGTGATGTTATCAATATTGTCAGTCGAGTTGTCTGACGAGTCGGGGTTACCTTAGCTACGTTGGTCAGCTATGCAGTTTCTATAGCCGTTTCCATGACGATGCATGTCCATCAGCTTTCGGGGGTGGAGCCAGGGGTGAGGTATGAAGGGAGAGGCAGGTCTAAATTCATTTATCAACAACCTCTCCACTCGTTTTCTCCCACATCGCTGACTACACCTTTAAGGCCCCTTTAAGGCCCCTTTAAGGCCCATGATCCATGTGGAACCAATCCAGTCTCATGCATAACAGGTCTACGCTGTGGTAATTGGTCAGTTCAGTGCTGTCGTCAACAAATGCATTTATTCTAACAGTTACATTCTGCATGGACTTGCTACAGGGAGCTAATGGGCTTAAACTGACGACGAAACAATGGTAGATGTCGCAGTGGTAGGCCTATTAGGGGTGCCTATGGAACGAGACATTTTGGGCAGGTGGAAGTTCCATAAGTAGGAGGAGAAGGAGAAGACTGGATGCCCTGGTCTTTTGTCTTGTTCATAGAAGTGCTTTATCATGCAGAAGAGACCAAAGCTCAAACTGATGACATTTTGAGTATGTATACATTTAAAAATCAATATATATTTTACGCTGTTAAGAACTGACTCCTTTATAAAGAAAGTCAAACTCTCACTTGGTTTGTTATTCTCAGCTTTGTGTTTACATTAATAGAATACAGCTTTCTTTATTTTATTTCTTTGTTTTGCTTAATGGTTAAACATGTATTTTTATATCATTTTTGTAATATTTAAAGCTACCTCTATATTCATTAGCTGTGTCTACTGAGCAGGGTTGTTGCTGGTGGCATAATGACATTGTGTTGTCTGGAGATAACATTACACTCACAGGGTAGGGCTTCAGGGTGTCGGTTTTTCTCCATGTTTGTTGGGATTTGAGCCACGGCAACTGAGCTGGGGTCAGCCTGATAGGAGCACAAAGCCTCCCACTCCTTCAGAAGCCGGTCCTTATTACGCAGGTGATCCTCCATATAAGCCTGGCAGAGGGATCACACATAACGTTTAAGAGTTTATCTTACTAACAAAGAATTTGACTGTTTCCTGACTCACCAGGATCATATGCCCAGTGGAGATGTCCATGTTTGACTGAGCGGGCTCTTCGCTCCAGGATGGCGTGGAGCTGTGGGTGGAGGATGGGCTGTGCTGAGGGCCATCGCTGAATTGTGAGGAGACACTGCTGACGCGGGATGTATCTGTGCCCCTTCGGCCTCCTGCTCCGGTGGGTACGGCTGACCCTGCCATGCTACCACCCACACAGTCCTGTCGGCAAAGGGAGGACTTGGATGCCATGTGCTGCCGGCAAAGCTCCTGAGAGCAAAGAGAGGGGATTGAGAATTGTAGAAAAACAGGAATGAAATCATAACACAAGCATAATTATGAAGAAGCATTAAAATGAGTTAAAGATGTTTGCCTTTGCTTTGTGTTTAAATGCAAAAAGCTGTGACTTGAATTTCATTGGGCATCAATTAAGTGTCTGTCTATCTTTATTTTTTTATCATGTTAATGAATTATGATGACTTGATTGATGACTTTGAATGATCCATACGGCCATGCTATGGTGGAAATAAAACGGTCAAATTCTGTTATGTTAATGATCCAATAATGTTAGTTTTAGACACCTTAGACATTCCTCAAGCAAGATTTAAGCATTTTTCTACTGACATTACAATGGCAAAAATCTAAATTTAGACATAGATTACACATATTTCTTTACCTTTGAATGAAAAATAATAATCCTGCTACTTATTCAATAATAAACAATAACATTACTGGAACATACACTATCCTCTGGTTTAAGTGAAAAACTACAACATGTTGAATGTTGTTTCTTTTAATCTAAAGTTTGATATAGAAAAAGAACAGATAGATATACAGAGAAACAGATAGCAAGATAGATTGATAGAACGTTAAACAGACTGATAGATGGACAGGAAGAGAGATATACAAACATATACAATATATAACAAACAGATAGACAGATAGAGACAGACAGACAGACAGAAAGACAGAGACAGACAGACAGACAGACAGACAGACAGACAGACAGATAGATAGATAGATAGATAGATAGATAGATAGATAGATAGATAGATAGATAGATAGATAGATAGATAGATAGATAGATAGATAGATAGATAGATAGATAGATAGATAGATAGATAGATAGATGGATAGGATATGCAATGAGAAACATCTCAGAAGAACTACATTGAAATGCTGGTTTCAGAAATACTGTTAAAAATGTATCCGTCCTTTGCTCTAAAACAATCAATGTCATGTCCTCCATCATTCTTCCTGGCTCCCGGGCTGGCTTAGAGCTCATAATCAACAGTTAATATACAATTTTTTTTTCTTAACACATTTATCTGTGTTGACATTGTGTTTATTGTCGTTTTGGACACATATGTAATGTGATTTTTCATAGTTTCTAAGCCAACACAATATGGTAATAACTTCAGTTATTTTACGCCCTCCTTCACATTTCTGAACAGCCCAACAGTGGTTGTACCTGGTAGTCAAAGTGTGTCTCTGCGCCTGCCTCTGGCCCCAATCCGAGCTTTCCATTGGCCACCTGCTGCGTGTAGTGCTTGAAACAAGCCACTGCCATAGCCAATACCAGCAAACCTCCTACAACTGCCATGGAAACAAGGGTGATGACTGTCCCACTGGAGCCCTGGGAAACCTTGGTTACCTGAGGGAGACCCCGTGCATCCGTCCTCTGGGGAGAAAAAAATACACCATAAAGAGTAATAAAAAAAACACGGCAATGGACAAGGACCACAGAAAACAGCCAGTCATCTGAGAGAACAATGTCCATCTGTTGACACGCTGCAGATCACTCTTCTGTGTATAACTCTATGAGACAGCAGGGTTTGTCAGAGAGGTTGATGTTGAGTTTTAAAGACAGCAGTCTACAAAGTCAAGGGAGTACAAGCCACAAAATATTAAAAAGCCAGCAGGGGCTCCAGCGAGATCAGTGAATCCTGGTACAGTACATTACATGCATCCTTCACTCCAGCTCTTCTTTATCTACTCTCCTCAATGAAAAAAAAGCTGCAATGCGAAAAATAAGCTCTGCAGTTTTTAATTTTAGACAGGTGTATAGTTTGTTTTGTCAGTTGTGTTTACACGGACTGAGTCACCGCCCTCTTCTTTACTCCAAATGCCACTCTTAAGAACAAATGCAGCTATATTTGAGAAGGAAAAAAGCACAAATGTGAGGATGATTAGTTTCTTATATAAATGCTGAAATGTACAATCTTCTCATTGCATCTAAAATGGTTGTCCAAAATAATTGACCGTCCCTCTGGTCTGATTTAACTCCTATTTATCTATGCTGATTGATATTTACATTTCCAGAAGCAAAACAATTTTGACTATTTCAGGAGGCTACAAATGGTTTACTTAGCACCAGCAAATAGCACAACCTTGTTAGAAATTGTTGTTAAAAAAGTGTAGATCGATGGAGGTGTGCATCTTCACTTGTGTTACAATTTGATTTGATTACAATTTTTAAAGTAACAATACAATTTGATTCACTATCACGATGTAGTGAACAGTATCCTTGATTGTCCATATTCCTGCACCAGGCTACTTTTTGATAGAAGGACACAAGCAGTCAGAAAAAAAATTACTCATTATATGAAGAGGAAATGTCTTTTGAGCTTAACTGCAGCAAAATGTCTTTTCATTAACATGATAGGTCTCATCTTTTTACACTTGTTTATTTCAGAAACAGAAGTGATACAGCAGCCTCTGCAAGATTGAACGATTATTAACTGTCTCTGCACACATAGATGCATCTACATCCTCATCACGATTCATTCATTAATATGTTACTTTTGACACCCTGAGTAGATATTATTTCCACCATTTCTGCTGCATTGTAAAATGACCTCGGAACTCTGGGCACCTTTACCCTGCGTTGGGTCGATCTTCTTGGTGGGGATTGATGAGGAGCTGAAGCAGCTCTCACAGCACAAACTCCATTTATTTCAAATGTTTAATAACTGATTAACAACCCTTACACTGGCTTTAGATATGTTTTTTGTCATTTTGTAAAACCTCCACTTCTTGTTACAAAGCGATTTCTGTACAATCTTTGTATCACAGAAAGTGGTTCTTGAAAATATTATTTTAAAGATCTACAAAACAATGAGCATTTAATTCTTATTTTATTAAGTAATTTTTCTTAATAAAAACGTGTTTTTGTCTCTTATTCTTGATGTAGTATATAAGCTAACCCCACACTAAGCATAGCAACTTTTAGATTGTATATTTTAATTGTCTTTATCATTTTCATTCCTTCTCCTTCTATTTGCTGGACCCTCATGTGTGTATCTAAGATACTGACAATATTAATTAGCTTCATGTTTATTTCGCTGTGTCGTGTGAATGTTCACATGATTATGCTGATATATCTATTACGTACACACTGGAGATACAGGGGATGATTAGGAGGCCTTGAATGAAGCTGCTTGAGTGAACAGCAAATAATGAGGTTAATGGCACTTGTGACTGTTGCCATAGCACCTCAGATCTAGGAGCAACAGAGGGGGGTGAAGGTAGAGGAGATAAAGCACCATGGCAACAAGTGAAAGAGCAGGTTGTTATTGTGTGTCGCCTCATCGGTTTGTTCTGGACACTGGGCCTCCAGGTGGTCCACAGACACCAGGGGGTTTCAAAGGGCCACATCCTGAATGTATTAGTCAATGGTAAAATAGCTGTAGGGTTCATAAATGCTAATGCTAATGCCTAAAATTGCAAATAGCCTTACAGTCATGACATTTTCAAGTCATCAGTGTGTTGGCTCCCATTTTTTAAGCCAAACAATTATATTTCAAACCTTATTTAATCAATCAGCTATAATGATTAGATAGACAAGTGTCTATTAAAGCTCCTGATTAGATATTTAAACTGGTTAGAAACAGACATTGGTTAATACTGAAGCCTCAGTTGGACCTGTATGTGCAACAGTATTAATTACCTCCGCAAAGGAGGTTATGTTTTCGGGAGAGTTTGTCTGTCTGTGAACAAAATAACTAAAAAAGTAATGGATGGATTTGGATGACATTTTCAGGAAATGTTTAGCATGGGAAAAGGAAGAACTGATTCACTTTTGGTGTTGATCCGGATCACTGTCTGACCGCCATGACGAAAAATGTGATTTTGGTGAATAACTACTGAACTAAAATAGATATCATTATGAATCCAAATGCTAATGCTATGTTTTCATGGTCGAGGAATCTAAATATTTAGATGAAATAAAGGTAGGACTAATATTTATGGTGAAAATCACAATATGGGTGAGGTCTGTGCTCTCCTAGTGCTTTTCTACTTATTTCTATGATGTTTATTTTGTGGAGTAAAACTGCAGCAACTGCTTCAAGTTAAGTAACAATAAAATCTGACACAGTCTAACATAAAAACATTATTATGTTGTGAAGGCAAGATATCAAGGTTATAGATACGCTCATAAATCCAGTGGACTAGATCATTTGGTTTTTAGTTACCTTTATTTTAAGCAGAGGTTCACGTGGCTTTTGAGATCTCCCAGTAGTTGTGTGTAAAATATGTAGTAAAATATGCAGTTACATAACTCACTATGGATGTCCAAGAACCTGTAGTACCACAAGTGTCCACTCGAGGCAGGCTGCAGAAACCTGACACCTAAATGATTGTGCTTAGGTAACAAATGGTTTTTACAGTCTAAATAAATGTATTTACTGCCTAATTCATAAACTGGATCAAATATTTAATACATCTATGTGCTCTAGGGAATGTTTTTTTTGTATTGCACTTTATAGTATTTTACTTAGGATTTATTTGTCAGATGTCCTTTAAGCCCGCCTAAACATAGCCTCTCTGTCTGTGAGTAGGTTGAGCTAAAGTTCAGTTGAGACGACGTGGGAAGTAGGTTCTATTTTAGTGAAATAGCGGAAAACTGCCCCATCTTGAAATATTAAAAATCCTCTAAAATCCTGGATCTGGATTCAGATCATCACCAAACCCAACCACTTCTTCATTTTTACATGACAAACACTCCCGCAAAATGCCAGCAAAGCAGACAGCCAAATGCCTGAAAAAACATAACCTCGTTGGCAGAGGTAACAGAGTCGCACAGAGCAGAAATGAGTGATGACACCTCTGCTACTCAAGTACACGCAGGCCTTGTGTGTCTGTGCGTATTGTTTACCTCTCCTACACCAGTCTGTACGATCTTCAGGCCGGTCTCAGACTCCAGAAAGTTCTTTTCAGATACTGTTTGGAGTAGAAGAAAACCCAACAGAAATTCATGTTGAAATGTGACAAATCAGGAATTTTTGCTGAAATTATACCTGAGGAAAGAAAAACTAGAGTGACAGCTCAAGCGCCCACATAGTTCACAGCTCAATGCTTGTGTGAATGAGTGGGATGTGTGGTGTTAGTGTATGTCTAAGTGTGTGTTGAGCCTCACCAGCTTTAGCAGCCACTTCTGCAGCCGTCATATTGTGCTCATTCTGGCGGATACGGAACGTCAGTGCGGGACCCACTACACTGTAAAAACCACAGGGACACAAACACATGTTAAAAGCTTCTGAAATGAAAAAAATGTCTGTATTGTTCAAGTAAAAAAATGGTCCAAATCACACACACACACGCACTGATGATGTCACCTTAAATTGATGAAGCTGCTTATCGTCAGATGTATCTTGTCAGCGAGGAGCTCCAGCAGCTTTACTCCATCATACAAACTCAGAGGACTATGAGGGAAATTACAAAATATTCCAAACATGGCAAATAAATCTCATGCTGTGACCACTCTAAATCAATGTAATGATCCATTCACTGGTTTAACTGACCTCTGGTTTGTGACGATGTAGCCATACTCCTCCTTCCCTCCTGTATCCTCGACCAAGGGTGGCCCCTCCTCCTTCAGGCTCTGTCCAGCTTCAACAGGAGCAGCCTGAGGGGGCTGGGAGGCAGAGGGAGGCAGGTTTCCACTTTTAGCTGGAGCAGTCGCTGGGACAGAGAGGGAGGAGGGGGCTGGAGGGGAGTCGGGGGGCCGAGAGATGGGGGCTGGCTTCTCTGGCTGTTTTGAGACAGTGTCTGTTTTTAACATCTGCATCTACAGGAAAACAGAAGGAGATGTTGGTAAAACTGGGGAAAAGCTAAATTGGACCTACTAGTGATGGAGGCTTACATACCTCTTTAAGAGTGATGAGGTCTTTCTCAATTGGATCTGTAGTTAGGAGAATTAAGGAGGGGAATTGAAGCAAATAAGATAAATGAAGAAACAATTAGCCTGGATGTTATAATTCATGTAATATTCCAATAAGTAAATTCTCCATTTGTCTATTTTGAACTACATCTTAAAACTGCTTAAAACTTTATTTCAAATTTGAATATACTGAGACTGAGGAAAATCTCTATCTTACAACCATGCAAATTAAACTTTTTTTAGTGTCTTTACTTAAATATATAAGGTTTATCTCTCCTAGAAGGTGAATATCCTCATACTAGTAACCTACCATGAAATTATCTATTTAGGAACATGTGATGATTTAGCCAAAACAGACTATTTTAGACTTGCAAATTAGTTTTTTTCTTTCAGTGTCATGTTGCTCTGGCATTCTTGACTGCAGAGTCTTACCTTTGGACTGTCTCTGATTGAAAGACAGGGCTTGTTTTGGCGTAATGTACAGGCGTGTTTCATAGTTTTCACCTGTTATTCATACATTGTCTGATCACACTGGTAAAATAACAAAGGACCCTCAATTCCTGCTTGCAGCCAGGGTTGTGTTTGTCTGGATATTACAAGTGGTCAACTGCAAAGTTAGCGTGTCTCTAATTTCAGGAAGCAGAAATTGACTGTGCTTTAAAGCTCCTTAACCCTGACCAAAAGAGCTGAGAGACAGTCTGCCTTTTTTCCAGTGCCCCACTGCAAATATACTCAATAAAGAAAAAAACACATAGATGTTTTAAGATTTTCTATAAGACATATATTTCTATTATTTGTATATACACAAATGAATCTCCCAAAAATCATGCTCACAGATAATAACACCGGCTACGTGGTGTGTTTTACATATGTAACAGAGAAAGGATTACAGTTATTTGATGTACCTGCTAAAGGTCTTTTATAAGCATAGGATTTTGATCCTGCAGGGTTTGACTGAATTTGTAATAATTTATTAAGTTTCTTTATGGAATCAAATAAGACATTTGAAATTCAAACTAAACAAATGAACAGTCTTATGCACCCTGATTTAAAATCAATGCAAGCTGGCACTGACTGGTTTGATCAATGTTATGCACAAACTCGAGGAATAATCCATCCTCTTTTTACCCTGCACCATGGCTTTGCATCAAGAACATGAGTCCTCAGAATAGAAAAATATTGACTTACACACCCCAAACCACAGTGCATCATGTGCTTAACTGTAAATAACATTCTTCTCTAGGGATGGAAATGGATAAGTCTTTGTTGATACCAATGCTAGTAATGATTCTGCATATCATTTTTAATCTTTAAATACTCCTGCTGATTTTCTGTGAGGAAAAAGATAATCAAATCTCAACTGGGATTGGATTTGCATTAACAACCCTATGCTTCATGCTGTCAAAATAAAACCAAACCCTCATAACCACAAATTAGCCAACATGCTGCCCAGAATTTGTTAAATAAATTACATTAAAAGTAGTTAAAGACTTTCATTAAGTTTAATATTTTGATGAAAAGTTCCTCCTACTTGATGCCTGGGTTGGCATGAGCTTTTTCTTAGCCATTTTAATTCAAATTGAACATGTTTCATATTAAATGAGACACAGTACCTGTTTTGTCCTGAGCCTGCAGCAGCTGCAGAATCAGGGCGAGTTTGTAGAGCTGCTCTTGGCTGAGCTCTCTGGGATCTACCCCATACCTCTGCAGGACCCCTGACATCCTCTGGAGCAGGCCATCTAACAAAAGAAAGCTAATGTTCATAATCTTTGCAAAATTTAATAACACAACCTTCATGAAGAAATGCTGTCGGCTGTCAGAAAGGTTAAACCTCTATTTCCCTCACCATTGTTTCGAGTCAGAACACTGAGATCCTGGGGAGCTTTTTTATTCTGCAGTGCTTGTTGTCTGTCTGCAGTGTCAAGTCTCTCCTCAAAGGTGTAGTCTTCTTCATAGTCCACTGGTATCTCCAGATTGAACTCCTCATAATAAGGCAGACCTGCTCATAACACAAGTTATAAAAGTTAACATAGTCTTCCCTGTTATGGCTATGATAACTGATAGATTAGGGCTTTTACTGCTTGTATTGTAATTACATATTTTGTGTTTAAAATCCTGCTAACCTGCAGAAGTCACTGCAGCAGGCGCTCTGTGGCGATAAGATGGTTGAGGAGACGCCAGGTAGAGGGATAAGGCTTCCTGAAGCAGCTGCCTGTCGCGCGCTCTCTCTCGCTCCCTCTGATTGGCCTGGGATCTTGAGGAGGGGCGGGCATAACTGCCTCCTGCTCCAATGAGTGACCTCTCAACTTCATCTTGGTATCGATGCTGCAATGAGAGAGAGAGCATCTTTAACACTGAAGTTATATCTTACACTTTTTCATAAAAAGTCAGTCCGTCATAAACCCACATTGGCAAAGTCAGGTAAACTCTATGTTGGTTTCAGGTTTTTTTTTACTCAAATTCTTTGACACCACATTTATGTAAAGAAAGCCCTCTTCCAGATTTTGATGCAATACTGGAGCTTAAGTCTAGATTTGAACTATGCAGCACTAGAGAGCGCAAACCTTCATCAGAGAACCTCACATATTTAGACCTTTTAGGAATAGTTCCCTGATGATACCATTTCTTGGCCCTGAAAAATCTACCTCTTGGGACTGGAATTATGTTGATATTACTATTAATTCGACAATCATTGCGCTCCACTCCACCAAATGTATTTGAAATTGTGCCATCACAAACATCTCCTGCACATTTCAGGAAAGACATTTCAATAGTTTCTGCATAATCTTGCTAGCAAACAGACAAAGACATTCAAAAACACAACCACCTTAGTGATTGTGAATTATTATACAGCTGATGACACACCCTCATGGCTAACACGGACATGTATATATATATACCTGGTGATATGAGTAAGGGTCCATAGAGGCTGTCTGCATGCGTATTGGGGTCTGAGGAGGCTCCTCAATCATGTAGTCTAGATAGTTGCCAACTGAAGCTGTGGAGCCAGACTTGGAGCTGTGGTGATGAGGGACATGCTGTTTGGACCTGGCAACCCGGAGAGAAAAAAAGAGAGGATTAGCATGGATGCAGCAAGCGGAGGGGAGGACAGAGGACCACGGGATTATGAATGGTGAGTCAGAGAGAGATGAATGATGGATCTGATTCCTTTGTGACTCATTTGTGTTGTGTGAGATGTCATCCCTGTAAGTGAAGAGGACTTACTGAGAAGAGTGAGAGGAGGAAGAGGAGGAAGAGTTCGGTTTGTAGGGTTGGATTGTGTGGGGGACTCTCTTCAGCTCCTTTGATAAAATGTACTGGGTGATGTCATCCTGCCAGGAAAGACCTACATGCACATTCACAGACACAAGGCAATTAAAAACCACCACTAAGAGACTGCAAGACTGAGATGTGGGTCACGAAAAAACTGATACCTGCAATGAAATCAATACACTGTTCTATACAGGAGGAGTTCTGATGAAACCAAATCATCTACATGAAGCCTTCAGAAGCAAATGTGATTCCTGTTTGCTACGAGCTTCAACCTCACAAAATAAAAGTGAAACATAAATCGCCTTGAAACACAAGACGGTGCTAGGACGACTTGATCATTGATGGATAGATTTTTCTAAGGCTGGCATCTTGATTATGGTTATCACATAATTAGTTAATCTTAATTAAGGGTGATGATCTGATCTGTGAATTGTCTCACCTTGTAGCATGAGCTGTTTGAGGACTTCCTGCATCCTCTTCAGAACCGGAACTGAAACCTGGTACTGGATCTGCTCCTGCTTGGAGGTCCGACACTGACCAAACAGCCCGTCTGGAAATGCAAGAAAATGTTGGACTTTATTAACTCACTCAGAGTTAATTTACACCTTTTGAGAAACAAATTTTAAAAAAGAAAAGGGAAGAAAACGATGTCCATCATCGATGACAGACAGATCTAGATTCTTAAGGCAGAATTAGTAGGAAAACAACAGTGAGATTAAAAGCTGTGATTAGATAATGAAATATAAATATTTAAGTCATAATAATGAAATGACAAGAAAAATCTTCAGGATTAAAAGTCAAAGTTATAAGACAACAGTCAAAGTAGTGACATGATAATTCAAAATTATGAAACATACTTTCAGAGTTGTGAGAAAAATGTATAGTTGCAAGACACATAAGCAGAAAGCCAGTTGTTTAAGAAGCATTTGTGTTATGAGAACAACATTTTGACTTTCAATTAATAATTTTACTTTTTCTCTAATGACTTGTCTTATTTATAATAAAACTTTGACTTTTGTGTCACATAATCAAGTTTTTATCCAATATTTTTTTTATCATTAACCTTTTCATTTTACTATTATCATACAGTTCAGACTTTACAAGTAGTAATTGTTATAAATCTCATTTTTATTATCCTTGAACAACTCACTAATTCATCTTATTGTGGCATGGGAACTTTGTTTTTAATGATATATCTGACTTAACATTTCATTATTTCATTTTTTTCCTATTCCAACATTTAATGTATTATTACAACTTTGTTCATATCACTATAACTCTGTGTCTCTTACTTAGTCTTTAAGAATTTGTTTTTGAATTCTTAGTATTTTTTCTTATTTAAGAAATTGGCTTGCAGGGGTGCTGGTTTGGCGGAGTGGTTAGCAACCAGGCACTCCATGTACTTGCTTCTGCCGGTCCAGGTTCGAATCCCGCCTGTGACCAGTTTGCAGAGTGTCTTCCCCTACTCTCTCACCCCCTTTCACAAGCCTATCCACTGTCTCTCTCCTATCAATAAAGGCACAAAATGCCCAAAAATACATTAAAAAAAAAAAAAGAAAGAAATTGGCTTGCATACACATTTTATGTTGGCAGAAGAGTCTTGTGCCCAATACGACCGATATCTTGACACAACAGTAGTAAATAAAAGCGTTCATAAGTCAGTAAATGATGGTTAGGATCCACTGAGCTGCCTCAGTGTCAGGGTCTTTTCATTATGCATGGCTCATGATCAGTCATCAAATCTCATAAAACTTTTACTTACATCTCAGTTATTCCTTTTCATAACGAGAAAAAAAGCATGGATCAATAAAAACCTCTTAATGCCTGTGTATGACTTATTTACACAAATGTGTCAATAGAGCTGCCCTTGAGCAACAGTGCAGCTCTTTGCGTTTTCTGCAATTGTCATATGAGCCCACGCTGCTCTGGCCCGCAGCAGTGACTCATAGTTTTGAAGTTCAGCCCACACACTTTGACGGCACGTCATATTCCTTTGACAGGGTTCTGCAGCTGTCAGCGAGGGCGCTTTAGAAAAAGTTCCCTTGAAGTATTTGATAACCTGAGGGCTGACACAAGGCCAATCAATTTTTAATAGCGCCTAATCATTTTTATTTCCCATCAAGTGCTCTTATATCACCTTCTGAGAGCTGTAGAATCCTGGTGGTTATGTCAACCTCTGCCCACACAATTTCATGCATCAACTGCTCTACCAGAAAAAAAGCTGATGCATCATTTTTAATTCTCACCAAGATCCATTTGCTTTATTCCCTTTTTCTCTCCATAAAGGCATGGGTGATATTTAAGTGTGGGGAGGACCATATATTCACTACTAACCAGATGTTTATTATTCCTATTCATAGCAATCAAAAAAAGTACCTTAGCCTACAGTTAATTTGTCAACTCGGGGAGTCATTAATCACATTCAACACCAAAACTTTGACTCTGAACTTTAAGGAGAGCCAAAAGCTACACTAGCATTGCAAAAAGTGATCAAATCCCACTTTGGAAACTACATACCTGCCAACAGAGCAATTAAATGATGAATAAAGACTGTAGGCCTACAACTTTTAATTTTTTCAAAGTGCTTTTCCAGCTTAGCCCTTTTACTTATGAATGCCTAAAAACATTTATTACTCTGACAATATGTAAAGTTCTGGTAATGCTTACTTGATAAAATATAAGTTAGCAACAAATTTACTATCACTGCAGTGCTAGAAATGTTAGCATAATGTAATGTTGAGGTTATTAGCTAGCTTAAAAGCTAACAACTTGACATTTATGCTGGTTTAGTAAGGATGGTTTAACATATTTTGCTAATCTCTTTGCAGAACAAGCACTTTGTTTTTTGTTCTGTGGGAGGACAGCTAACACTAGATGCATCACTGGTTTTAGACACTGAAAACATTTAAACCAATATGTCCCAAAGTCTGGAGCTATGGCCTCCAAAGATTTGGCAAGTGGGCTGCATGAAGTTTAAAAAGTTTAAATAGACACCTTTTATAATGCTTTTTATTGGAAAGGACAAGCTGTAATCACTTCATGATATAAGCCTACACTTTAAAAAAATAATTCATCAAAAATATGTATTGAACAGATTCTATCTAGACATTACATCTATATGTCAACCATGTGATTGGCTCACAACCAGTCTAGGATGCCGAATGACAGCTGGGAATGATCGAAGCCCTGAAAGGCAGCTAAAATATAGCTAATGGATATATTCCCATTATCTTTAAGTACACTTTCCAATGGGAATGAGGATGGAATGCTTCAGAGACTCCCTATGCTTTTCATAGGTTTCTGACATCTGCATCTTTGCAGTACAAGTCTTATACCACGTCAGTCATTTGAACTAAAAGTCATATGTCCACTTCCTTCACTTGTTTTGGTCCAAAATGAAAGGACATCTAAAATAAACATTCAAAGCTGATTGTGTGGTTTAGTTTTTGAAGGAGACAATGACCAACACAATTAAGGTACTGGAAAACTGCCCTGTACTGATATGAGATAAGCAAAATCTATGGGATCAAATGCCTGTGACCTTTTCCAGAAAATGTTGTTATGCTTCCAGTGCAAAATTTAATAAGGACATCTTTGAGCAAAATATAAAAATTTTAGGAAAGTGTGGAGCTGGCAGCATTGTCAATTTTATTCCAAACAAAGTTGGAGCATGAATGCAAAAAATGTCCAAGTAACAGTTTTGATTAGATTTTTGTCTTTCCATTCAGCAGTTTCATTGAGGATGAAAGCTGATTCTAAGTTAGAGATATTTCTACTGAGAAAAAACTGAAAGACTTCAATGTGTCTGGAATAAGGACGGAGCAGAGCAGAGTGAACCGCTCACCAACCAGCGCATTGATGAGTCACTGCTGTCTCTCACTACACCAGAGAAAACAGGAATCTGTGAGTGGTCATATGGAACAGATTAAAGAGGATTACGGTGTTTGAACAGCAAGGGGGTGGGGGAAAGTATTATTTTACATTCAATCGATTGAATCGTTGGATTTACTCCTCTTTTGCAGTCACTATATGTCATGAGTAATTGGGAAGAAGCTGACTTACAGATTGACATTTGAATCGGATTATCACCCATGGAACCAGAAAGAAAGCTGCAAAGCAAGAATTGAGCATCTTTCAAATATAAAGTTGAAAAAGAAACTTTGAGACATATCTACCATCCCAGTAAGGGAACCCCTAATCAAATTACAAATCCTCAGTTCTAATAATATAATATAACAACAGATACTGTACCCAGCTTGGGTTGCACCAGGCAGATAGAAATAAAGAGGCTGTTATTCCTGGTGGAGACTTGGTGGATGACACAGAGAAGAGGGACGTGGAGGGATGGAGGAGGAACTGAAGATGAATGGAAATGCGGCGGGAACTGCATGCCTTGATTGGATTGGGACTATTTCTGGAGCTTAGGTTATTTCTGTGAATATCGTTTTTTACAGGGGATTTATGGCAGCATTCAGCTTTAGACAGGGAAAACACATTTAGTGCAAAGATAGGCTGTTTGTCTGGCTTTAATGTTATGAGTGAAAATGATCCAGTTACCCAAGTGCCACATTAGCTTATAACTTAACATAGACACCTAGTATGGGATTTTTTTGAGTGTGTTTTTATATCATGTCCCTGCAAAACAGCCCATTTAACCAGTGCAAAAGTGGTGGTTTCCTCTTGTGAAGCAAGCTGGTATTACTGATGAAAGGATGTTGCAGGCTGTACTGAAGAAGTATCAAAACAAATTGGCTCACGAGTGGAGGAGTAAGCGGTTGTCTGTGAACTGAACATAGAGTGTAATTACCCAAGGATGTTTCTGTGGCTTGTTTTTATGTAAAATTCTTGCAATTACAGAGTCATTGGCACTATCTAGCATGAGCTTCCACAGATGCAGAGCTGATCTCTGTCAGTGTGGCTTTTGGGTATGTTGGCCATGTGCCCCATACAACCCCCCTGAAAAATCTATAGTGATCCCTACAACTCTAAAGTAAGGTTATTTGAGTCTTGGAAGAAAATGAGTGTGTACTTAAAATGAAGAAACGTACACAGTTATTAATTATTAGTTGATGGTAAATATTTAATTTAGAAATTATGTTAAATAAGGTTTACATTAAATAAAGTAATATTTATTTCATATAAAATATGTTTTCTCAATCTTAAAATTTTAATAGCAAAGACACAAGTGGTACAGAGGCTGAAGAACAACACACAGCTGTCTGGGTAAAAGCCTTATTGACTGTAGGATGTTAAGAACTTTAATAGAGCACTTAGAAAGTATTTGCATTAAAAAGGTCTCCTCTGTTTCATATTATTAATTGCATTAGTCTGTTCTATTTCTATCTTGGGTGTCCATGGCAAGAAGGACCGAGTCAAAGCCCCACAGCAAAGATGAATCCTTTTTTGGAAACTAATGGGATAGCAGTTGTTTCCACAAAAATAAAAAACAGTTTTTAATAAAAGTTTGAAATAAGTTCTGTAGATGGATTATTTTTGCTAACTAAAAATAATGAAATGAATAAAACAAAAATGCAAAAAACCTTACTGTTAACTGAAACTAATATGGCTTACACGTGCTGCTTGATTGCTTTGTTCTGATTCAGTTGATAAAAATGCTACAAATGTGATTTTATCCATTAAATCATTTTATGTTCAAGTGGCAGTACTTTGAAGTAGGCTGCATCCCACAAAAGGCCTTACCTTGTTCTGTCACAGCCAGTGTTGCTTTGACTACTAATTGTGCCAAGCATGATGGGAAAAAAGCCAGCATGCTGAGCTACTGCGAAATGATAATAGTGGAGATAAATGCCCTTCGTAAGATTACACATATGAGCGTTTCTATTAATGTTGAGCGCCTAGGTTATAAGTGTAAACGGGAAAGAAGAAGGACTTTTATTGCTTGCCTGTGTCTTAAGTGGACCAAAGAGTACACCATATAGCATGGTTACTTATTACACCATTACAGGAGTGTTCACAGAGAAACTGTTCCTGATGAGGAAAAGTAGAGAGCAGCTTTAATACAAATCAATTCTCTTGATGACTGAGCTGGACTCAGTTCTGGGAACTGGACATGTCCTGTGATAATCTACTGTTGAGCAATGTTCGCCTGTTGTTAATTTCATGGTATGGGGGGCTTGTGGACTGTCCATTAACTGAAGTGTATTTTGCATGAAATGGTGCCTTAACCACATAAATGAGCCAAACACACACACAGTCAAGGAAAAAAATGAGTATGAAGCGAAAGCATTCAGAGTGCATAGACCTCCGCCAAGTCCACTGTTTATAATTAGATAATTACACCTCACATCCATATTGCTTTTTCCACATCACAATTATATTCTGTGACCAGGAAACACATCCCTAGCATATGTTCACAACAATATAATGATAAAGTATTTCTTTACAATATAAAACCAAATATTTTTGAAATGGCTGTTTTCCATTAAAAACAAACAAACAAACAGTCAAACACCAGCTAAAGAAGTTAGCGAATGTAAAAATCAAAGTGCATCTCAGGTCAAGAGTCTCTAGATAACATTTGTGAGGACTTGGCTCTATATAAATAAGACTGATGGATTGATAGGCTAAGTGTGTACTTCCCAAACACACAAACTCAGGCAGTAACTAGAAAGCACTCTGAGAACACAACCCCGCCAAGGTAGCTTGCATATTGCTGTGACATCTCGAAGCAATAGTTCCATGATAAAGTTACCACCTAATATGATTCCATGACCGTGAAAACCCACACCAAGCACTCAGAATTATGTTGATGTCGTTATTAGTTAGACGGTTACTGAGCAAAAATGACTGTTTGCTAATGGCCGTTATCTGAATCACCACAACAATGTAACCACTTTTGAGTCGGGCCATCATCAGCATGTCCTGAAAATGTCAGCAAAGTCCATCCAGTAGTTTTTGCATAATCTTACCATCATAAACCAACAAATGTAAGACAAAACATAACCTTGGCAGAGATAAAGATAGCTTTGCAGTAGTTTATGAAATCTTAGGGGCAACTTGTGCGTTTTTTCATCAGGTAGGGAAAGGCATTGGTTGTGGAGTCACTGGCCCTTAAATCAGGCTATGTTCTTTGGTCGGGGTTAGAGCAACAGCTCAACATGGACAAACAAGCTGCTGAAGTTGCTGTCTTTCCACTTTAACTTGTTATTTTAACTGAAGACTCATCCTGAACTACACCATATTGCCAAACGTATTTGCTCACCTGCCTTGACTCGCAAATGAACTAAAGTGACATCCCATTCCTAATGTAGCTATAACAGCTTAAGCTCTTCTGGCAAGGCTGTCCACAAGGTTTAGGAGTGTTTATGGGAACTTTTGACCATTCTTCCCAAAGCTGATTTTTGAAGTCACATACTGATGTTGGACGAGAGGGCCTGGCTCTTGGTCTCCACTCTAATTCATCCCAAAGGTGTTCTATTGGGTTGAGGTCAGGACTCTGTGTAGACCAGTCAAGTTCATCCACACCAGACTCTGTCATCCATGTCTTTATGGGCTTGCTTTGTGCACTGGTGCACAGTCATGTTGGAAAAGGAAGGGGCCAGCTCCAAACTGTTCCCACAAAGTTGGAGCATGGAATCGTCCAAAATGTCTTGGTATGCTGAAGCATTCAGAGTTCTTTCAACTGGAACTAAGGGCCCAAGCCCAGCTTCTATAACCAACCCCACACCATAGTCCCCCCTCCACCAAACTTTACACTTGGCACAATGCAGTCTGACAAGTATCCTCCTGGCAACCGCCAAAGCCAGACCCGTCCATCAGATTGTCAGATGGAGAAGCGTGATTGGTCACTCCAGAGAACGGGTCTCCACTGCTCTAGAGTCCAGTGGCGGCGTGCTTTACACCACTGCATCCGATGCTTTGCATTGCACTTGGTGATGTATGTCTTGGATGCAGCTGCTCGGTCATGGAAACCCATCCATGAAGCTCTCTGTGCACTGTTCTTGAGCTAATCTGAAGGCCATATGAAGGTTGGAGGTCTGTAGCAACTGACTCTGCAGAAAGTTGGAAACCTCTTCGTACTGTGCGCCTCAGTATCCGCTGACCCGGCTCCGTCAGTTTACGTGTCCTACCACTTTGTAGCTGAGTTGCTGCCGTTCCCAAACACTTCATGACTGGATTTGTTGCACAGGTGGCATCCTATCACAGTTCCACGCTGGAATCCACTGAGCTCCTGAGAGTGACCCATTCTTTCCCAAATGTTTGTAAAAGCACTCTGCATGCCTAGGTGCTTCATTTTATACACCTATGGCCATGGAAGTGATTTGAGCAACTCAAGCATTATATCATAGCCCTATGTATATCCAAACCCTTGTGATAATTTCAAAGCCTGTTTTCCACAGTTTTCAGAAGCATGTTGTACATTGACCTGGCATCTAGAAGATCAGCACCTTAAAGATGAAAAGCTCAGATTGACATAGAGATGATGTGTGAACTCTGCTAAAGACATGCATTATTCAACAACAAAGCACATATAAGCATGGCTCTGAGTCATTCACTAACACTGTTATTTGCTCAGAGAATATGCTCCACATTTGCACAGGGGATGGCCTACAAAGCATATACAGCAACACAAACTAGCCAACAGCAAACTCCATTTTGACTGTGTCTGAGTGGAGGTAAATACCAAGGAGGAACTTGTAATCTTGCTGGCACACAACCAAGGCAATAAGAGCCAGCAACACTGCCTGTCACACACACAAATACAACTGCTGAGAGCACCGAAAAGATGCTGTGCGCTCCATACAGCCCAGAAAAACACTCCAGATGCAATCAATCTTGTGTATCACTGGTGGCAGCCTGCAGAAAGAAAAGAACTTTAACTACTGTGAGTCTGGGGGGGTTTGCTGCAGGGAGAGAGGGTTGTGCCGTGCAGTAAGCTGACATTATTAGACATGAAAGGGTAACTGTGCGCCTTACAGGAAACACAAGAAGATCTTGTAGGATCACTGGCATCAGGGCTGTAAAGGCACATTATGCTCATGGTTTTCCTTTGTTTATGAAATATTTAAAGCTTCAGATTGTACCATTTTGTTGGTTTATTAAAAGTGGTGTAGTACTACTACTCCTAATCAGGTTTTAATCTGAATTACTATTATTGTCTTTCACAATTATAAAAATTAAATCGTTGAGACTGAAAGAATACTCTGCACAGATCTTGTTTCTTCTTTTTCCATCCAGCATTAATCATAGAGGGGTTTTTCCTCTTTCTTTCACTTATTATTAGTTGTTATACATTTGAAGTGATTATGTCAAGAGAATACAGCTGAATTATTTTATGTGGTGCATGTAGTAACATCAAATTGTAGCTGTGTTTTATAAACTAGATCTCAATATCTATCAAAACAACAGAAACTGTGATTTCAGAGTAGTCCAACTCAGACCGCCTAACTTGACTTTAGCAATGAAATAATTGATTTTGATAAGTAGGATATGTGTCTGTTACAGTTCAGTGGTTGACCATCTGTCTGTGAACAAGAGAACTCAGAAAGTTCTCAACGGATTTGGATGAAATTTTCTGAGAAAATAATTTGTCAGCAGTTCAAATTGGGCACATTTCCACATTGTTGATTATAATTTACCGAATTGTGCACATGGAGCATCCCTAGCTTATGTCGGTATCAGTTTTGCCTGGATCCTAGAATGGGAAGAGGGGCTACACCCTTCTCAGTTTTATAACTATATATACATTTATATATGTATTTCTTTTTTGGCATAGAGAAGTGTTGAAGACACTTTTGAAACAGTAAGAGGAACTTAAGTGCCACTGTTACAGTAAGCCTCCTACAGGAACACTGCACTAGAGATTGTCCCAGTGTCTTGCCCTTGGTGAATTCCTGTTGGGTTTGGATGTATGTATGTGTATTTAAAATAACAACAAAAACAACAACAAGTAAATAAATAAAAATAATAATAATAACATCCATCAAATACATAATGCCAAGAGAATATATACATTGATGAAACCAATAACCAATTACTTTTTTTTAAAAGGAAAATAACATATAAAAAGAAGACAGAAGATAACATCACATCAGTGAAGGTAGACGTAGCTTAGAAAAATTAAAACTAATGGGGTGCTGGCTTGGTGGAGTGGTTGGCAACCATGCACGTCCCATATGCGTGCTTCTGCTGGCCTGGGTTCGGATCCAACCTGTGGTCAGTTTGCACAGTGTCTTCCCCAACTCTCTCACCCCTTTCACAAGCCTATCCACTGTCATTCTCTCCTATCGATACAGGCAAGAAATGCCCAAAAATACATTAAAAAAAAAGGAAAAAAAGAAAAGAAAATTTAAACTAATGAATAAGGGAGGGAAAAACGAGTAAGTATGTTTATGTATATGTGTGTTTTTAATTTATTATATATATATATATATATGTTTATATATATATATATACATATGTTTATATATATATATACATATATACACATACAAACATATATCTATATCTATATCTATATATATATATATATATATATATATATATATATATACATATATATATATATATATATATATATATACAGTAGATATATAGATATAGATAAACTTCTATGTGTATGGATAAAATGTAGAGTAGAATGTTGGTTTGCTCCGTTGTAAAGTGTCTTCAGATAACACTTAAACACAACAAATAAAGATTGAATGATTAATTGATTTATGGTTTAAATTAGAAATTCATCTAAAATGTTTGATGATCTTCCTCGCCATTTTATCATCTGTTATATAGACATGCCAAATTATCTCTGTCATGGGGGAAAAACTATGATATACATATAGATATATTTAACACAGAAACTATAAGCCCATGAATAGTACTCATTTAAGTGAAAATGTCTCATCCTCTTTGGTGATTTTGTCATTTACGTATCCAATGATGAGTGCAAGGTGATGTGCAAATATTGTCTGATGCTCAATTTTTGCTTCTGAATGATAAAGAAATGATGGCCTCCTCTTGGACACATCATTACTACCTGTTACACTGTTAATGAAAGCAACAGGATTATAGCCATTGAAGCCAAATGCTATACTTGCCACTGACCTATTATAGTTAGAAATTATAGAACTTGATCATCAAAACTATAAAGCCAATCATGTCCCAAAGGGGGTTGAATGGTTTTATTTGATTGCACTGTTGCTCTCAATAGGCTCATTTTGTTGAGCACCTCTGAAATCTGTTGGATCAAACCCAGTAAAAGGCTGCCTATTTCTCTATCTGTGCATGCACTTGCATTTTTATTTTCCTTTCGCAAATGACAGATATGTCCACTTCATATTTGTGAGTAACTAAGGAACATGAAGGATTGTTGACAGCTCATATTCCACTGAAGATCTGAGAGGGGGCTCATTTCAAATGATCAGACTCGAGTCAAATATTTTTCAGTCTCAGACCCTCAGATAAATACAACCTTCTGAGTCTGCTGCAATCACACTGATCCATTCTGTGTGCCATCCAATAGCTGCGCGTGTGCGTAAGTGCAGTTTCCACAGACAAGTGCGTAAGTGTGTGTCAGTGACTCATCGCTGTATTAGCACAACAACTGAGGGGGTGTCGACCTCACCGTGATGTCAGTGTTACCATGGAGACTGTGGAGTGGAGGAGGGGCTTAGAAACAGAAGGGGGAAACTGAGAGGGCAGGTGAAGAGACAGAGACAGAGAGACATGAGGAGGAAAAATCTTTGACGTGTGTTTTTGTGTTTTTTATAGACATTTCTGTGTCAGCATGTTATTGTTGAACTATTTGTGAGTTTCTTTATTCTGTGGATTTATTCATTTTATTTTTATGCAATATGTTCAAGCTGCAAGCTGAAGAATTAGGGTGGGCAACTATGTTCATTTAAGGGGGGACATATTTAATTTCTTCCCTTTTTCAGAGGAAGAAATATTGTCAAATTGCTGATTACTCATTATTACATGTAATTTAACAAAAGGGAGACATATATGATCAGAATGTATCATAACCAACTTTAAAAAATACAACTGCAATGCAATTATGGATCCTAAAATACATGAGCTAAACATAGAATACAAGTAACATCATGTATATTTTTACATGATTAATTATTTACAAGTCTCATAGCACATTTTCTTTCACTGACCATTGGCAAACAATGTGGCATGAACAGATCCTTCTTTGTTGAGTTATATCAGTGAAATTCTGGCAATAGGCAGACTTAATTTGATTCAAATAAGAAGCTTCACAATAACAGGAAGAAAGAAACTACAGGAAAAACATCATAAATGAGACAAAGTGTTACCTAATGGGAGAATTATCAATGAAAATGCCTGGTGACAGTTTTAAAGAAAGTCTTGGATCAACTATAGTCACTATTTCTCGGGTAGATTCTGAATGTAATAAGATAATATCAAATAAATAATTCTTACTCTATTGCTACAGTTCTAAGGATGGAAATTGATACGATTTAATTAATGCCGATGCCAGTATGATCCATTTTACCCATCCTATTCATTATCCCTCATAGACTGTTGTGTATTTTATCCAGTAAACTGTACTGATTTTCTGTGCCAACAATGTCAAACACATGGCACTCACGGTGTACAATGTCATTGGTCACGGTCAAGTGTTGTGTACTTGTGGTTTTTCCACCCTTGCTTGAAATTACAGACATTGCAGGTTAGGCTGTCATCTTGTGTAAAAACAAGCTATAGTCAACTGATAAGGGCATTGTTAGGTAGGGAGTTAATTTTATGAATATCTCAAACCAGTTTAAGGGGATTCTTAACTGGGACCAATTTTCCATCACCTCCCTGTCTAATGCATTTGTTTGCTCATTTTTGTTGCCCGGTTTTTGCACTCTCACCTTAACATATATTGTAAAAAAAAAGCAAACAAAAACAGGACGAAACAAAAATTATGTCAAATCCTCCCGAGCGATCTATAAAACATCTAACAGCGTCATCTAGTGGATGGATTTATCATTACGCAGTCTACACTACAGAAGCAATGGCTACACAAAATGGCAAAACAATCCCTTTCGGCAAATACGCACCTTGAACAGTTTTTTCTAAAGTAAGTGTTTCTGCACCGAGGCTACTTTTCTGCATTAACCTGCTCACTTCCTGACAAGCTACTGTTGTAATCCAAGTGACAAAAGACAAAGGACCTTCCTGGCTGTCTTCAATGCTACATCTAAGACAGGATTACTGATCACTAATATGGCTAAGATGAATTTAAATCACTGCTAGTGGGCAACAATTGACTATTTAGTGTAATAACGTACCGTAAGTTAATGGGAAAGAAAAAAATGTGTTCTGCTGGTGTCCACCTGAAACTGTCTGCAGAAGCATCTTGTTAATGCTTCTAATTAAAAAAAACAGGACAGAATAGTTCATGTGTTTTGTGTGGAGTTTTTTTTTATTTTTTTTTTTAGAAATATTCCATTTGAACTTCAAGAAGGATTCTAGTTATGCATACCTTAGGTCCCGTGAGCATGAGTGCACCTGAGGAAAGCCTGGTCAAGTATAAAAGGTTGTTTTTTTAATGAATAATTGACTTTTTTGGGGACCTGCAGGGCTGCAAGTCTTCTGGCCCCGACGTTCAAGGATCCTTCATGGCTAAGACCCTGAACACATGATATGAGTATTTTGTTGCTAACATTTGTACTGAAAGCCTGGTGTGGTCATGTCCTGCCACAAATCTGGATCTTTGTAGTTATTAGGTGAAGAGTCATGACAGCACTTACATCAGCAACAGCAACCACAGACTGAACTAAAACATCCTGTTTAGTAACAAATGAGCTGCAGTCACTCTGGCTTTATCCAGTATTTTCTACAGTTAATGAGTGAGCAAGGACTGATAAAGTAGGCCATCCTAATAGTCTATGAGCAATTTAACAGAGACAGTGTTTGCTTATGTCCATGCTGTGTGTAAATACAGTGCCAGTGTGTGCTTTACTCACCATCTGAGCAGAACTGATCCCTCGTGCACAGCTTTCTCTCTAACAGGCAACCTGAAACAGAAAGACACAAGGTCGACAGGTACTCAGAGTGGAACCTAACAAAGTGATTTCCATGGTTACCACTGCTGTAACTCACATTTCAAGAGGCTAAAGTGAGAGCAAAGCAAAATTAGTCTAACTATGAATAACTCATTGCAATTAACTTCAACTGTACTAAAGAACAGTTACATAAACACGGACGTATTTCAGATTCTGATGAAGCTTTTGACAAAGCCCACCTTCACTCCATTTATCATTTTCAAGCCTTTTTGTTCAAAAGACTTTATCATAAACGCCCCCTCAGAAAGGTGTCAATCATCAGCGTTACACCTGCAACCCAACATCTGTTCATCTTCTTTATACATGTGGAAAACATCAGCGTGCACAGTGCATACACAGGCTTTTAAAAAATCTACATGTCTCTTCAGAAAGCAATGGTGGGATACATTTTTATAAATGGGAAATATTGAGTTATAAGCAGAAAGGCATGAGTTAACAGCAGCAACATCACAAT
Source organism: Scarus forsteni (assembly GCA_036419115.1). Lineage (NCBI taxonomy): Eukaryota > Metazoa > Chordata > Actinopteri > Labriformes > Labridae > Scarus > Scarus forsteni. The sequence continues at coordinate 52,749,276 of JAZDUH010000098.1, forward strand.
TCTATATCTATTTACACAAAAACACATATCTGTCATTTTTTTACTCCTTTTTTTTTTGCATTTTATTTTCAGATATTCACATGATATTCCTGGTAGTGGAAGGGGCTTTGCGATGTGTTACATTATGGAAGGATTCGTGCAAGAGGCAATTAATAAACTGAAACGTACAATGAGCAAAATACTGCAGAAATCTTTCATTTAAGGATAGCTTTGCCCTGAAAATCATTTTAATGGTGTGTTCTGTAGGAAAGAAACAAAGCAGTTTGTCTAAAATCAATTTAACCATAAGAACATGAAAACTATAACACAATCATTCCTTAAAAAACATAGTTGACCTATAGGCATAATGATTATCTGTACACAAACTAATGTAGAGTAACGAGACACCTATTTCTGTCCCTCGGTCTCTACCAGCTGTTTAAATGACTCATCTTTAGTTTTCCCAGTTGAGGAACAAAAATATATCCCACATACGCAAAGGTGACTTCTCAGAATTTTTGAGCTGATTTTATACCTTATTTGAAGGTGTCACTGATTTCTTATTTACTTTAATGTTAGAAATTCTGGTCTGAGTCCAACTCTGAATCAAACTAGAAAATTTGATGGCAAAAACAGCACTCCCTTTCAGTCGATTTTAATCAGTATGGCATATATTGTATGCGATATTGCATGGTGTGGCTTACTGAAGACCCCCATATTCACATCTTTAAAGGCAGGTGATCTGTGGTGATGAGTTCCCACCTGCTTACATATACTCGTATCACCACAGTCATCCCGCACCCTCACTCTTCAGCCAGCTACTAGATCAGCTAGCCACTTGCCACAACCATGACATACTAGACATTGACTTGGAAGTGCATGGCTTTTTGGAGGTCTTGTTATTTAGTCAGTACACTGCTGAGGATGTGTCAGTTGACCAAGGCGACACATTTTTCCTCTTGCTGTGCCACTGTGCTGCTGAGAAGCTGGAGGTTCCTCCTCCGGCTCAGGAATTGTCAAAGTTAGCAGGTTTTCTTCCCTCCCAAGCTGACTGCAGTTATAAACATCCTGCCCATGTTCCCAACATTGTTCCCCAACTTTCTTGTGGAGATAACCACAACTAGGAACAAATGGCTGTCTACCAGCATCACAGTGCCTGGCTATCGACAGTATTTGGACCTGAATGGAGCTGAAAAAGCAGGTCTGGTCAGTCCTCCTATGAACCTGTTCTCATAACCAGGGTGTCACTGGCCCCACTATGCTTCCATCTGGAGAAGATTTATCATGCACAGACAGGCCCAGTTTGTGCTTCAAGCTCTGTCACTATGCTCCAGACATAACAAGCTATGTGTCTAGTCGAGCCTGCACACTACGCACACGCCCTCAACAGTCCACTGTCCCCACTCCATAACAAGGTTAGCATCAATACAGATTACATCCTCCCAGTCTCCCACCATGCAGTGCTCTTCCTGGGCAGAGGGATGGCTTCCACACTGGTGGCGCAGACACTTGTAGCCAACTCCCTATGATGTTCCAGAGAAACCTGCTGCCAGCAGATTCCCCTCCGCAGGGACCTCCTCTCCTTGGCCGGAGGAGAGGTGATTCACCCACACTCAGAACTGTGGTGGCTGCATGCCTACCTGTTGAGAGGTGCAAAGGGTCTGCCCCCTAATGTAGTGGTGACAATCCAAAGTGCAAGGGCATCATCCCAGTTCACTTTGAATGGCTCTAAGGTTACATTGCACCCCAATGTGGCAATCTACTAAGGTTCCCCCCACAGCATCTCTGACTCCTGAGCTTATTTGTTCCCACCATTTTTGTTTCAGGAGCAGCAGAGGTTGCACTCTTTCTATCATGTGCATGCATTTTGCACTTACATAGACCGCAGTGTGAATATAAGTTACTAGTTGTCTGTTTGTTTTGCTAATCTGGCTAAGGGCAAGGCTCTGTCTGAACAGCAGATTTCTCGCTGGTATGAGGCTATCTTCCCAGCACACAGCAGCAGGCTTCATGGTGTGAGAGTGCATTCGACCAAGGGCTTGGCAGTGTCTTGGGCAATGTTCAAAGTGGCTGTGGCTGATATCTGTGCTGCAGCCAGTTGTGTTATTTTGTGTTGTTTTATAGTGACAGCCACTTCTGTGGCTTACTCTATCCTTTTTTGCTGGGTTTATAACGACCTCGAGCGCTGAAGGTCTGGCTCCAGTGCATTGGCTGCTCTGCAGGGCATGTATACATGTCTCATACAATATGTGTTGTACTGAGTGAATCTGAAAGGGAGTGTAATGTTATGAGTATAGCTACTGTTCCCTGAAGGACAGGAATGAGGAACAACACTAGGTTGCCCTGCTGTTCAGTTGGGCTCTGTGAGGAGCTACTGAAAAGGAGGATAACTGTGGCGGCAAGACTATATGTAGGCAGGTGAGGCCTCAAATGTGTCACCACAGATCATCTGTCTCTAAAGGATAAATAGGGCTTCAGTAAGCCGTGCAAGGGTGTGATATAGAGTGCAATATGTGTTAGTATATTTGTGTAAGAGACAGATTTTGAGTAAGAAAAACAACATCTTATTCTTTATAAATGTTATTTTTGATTTATAAAAGTTGACATTGAGGGATGATGTGGTTAATCATAATGGTACAATTCTACATTTTGGTAATGTTACAGCTTATAGTATATTTATGGAAAGTTTCTGTGGTAAAAATATTGCCTGCTAATATCAACACAATTTTTTTATCTGCCCTTACTGGTCTGGTAGTATTTGGTATTCCTTGCCTTGAAATTGTTGTTTACAAATGTTTTTACTTGTTGCTGGGGGGCTGCACAGTGGCAAATCGCGCTGTTTGCAGGATTGAGTCCCCTGTTGGACTAGTTACCGTTAACAGTTAAGCTTAAAATGACAGTGAAACAATTGTCAAACTGGTGGGTCTACCTGGGGGCAGCTACAAATGCTATAAGACAAGGAGAAGGCTTGATGCTGCTAACTTTTGGTTTTGTTCATAGAACTGCTCTATCAAGCAGAGACATGTAACCACACTTAAGAGCATATGGACTTTAAAGCATGATGCAGGCTCTTTAAACTGAAAATCAAGCCACACTTCAGTCCGCTTCTGTCTCCTTTCCACCTAGACCCATGCTGTTGTGCGTGCCCTGTACTTCTCATAGGAGTGTGATATCACTGTTTTGCCAGGCACTTGGAACAAAGTGAAAAGAATTACAAAGGGATTGTTGATCATAAAGACTATTGATGTTAATTCTTCAACTAAGTTTGAGTGGATCCATAACTTACACCACATCTTGATCCTCATCCGTACTTGCCACTTTGTTCAAAGAATACAAAAAAACAAAAAAACAAAACAAAAAAAAAAGACTATGTGTTGCCTAGGACTTCATAATTATTCATTAGGTGTCTGTGCCAGTGCAGTACAAAAGGAAATTAAATAAAAACTGTTTTAAATAGACAGGGCTTTCACATGAAATGTATGTTTAGTTCTCTAAATTAACAGATATAGACTTCAGCGATAGATTTATGTAATGTATCAACAGTATCTAAGTTATTATGATTTATTTTTGCAGTAGGATCCAACCAAAGGGTATCTGTCTCATCATGGCAGAGTGTCTTTCAGAGGCGCTAACATTCACATTATCTGACAGAGTGATTGTGGGTAAATGTCAGTCCTTGTCACCAAACACTGATTGGTATAATAGTGAAGGACATCTGCTGTTTGTGAGTCAATAAGCAATCTGGAGCCAAAACAAAAAGACAAATGGATTCAATTCTTTTCGGAATACCTAAATCTAAGCTTTTGAGTTCCAGGAAAACAACATTATATTACTTTACTTTAAGGAAAAGTTCAGTTCCTGCAGCTTTTACATTGTTTATAGAATGAAGAACAACAATATACTCACCCAGAAGGCTTTCCTGATCCAAACAGTGCTTCGGGAGATATTTAGATCCAAAATCGAGCAGCGGACATCCGTATAATGGTAGCCTGTAGGGCATAGATTGCCGCTCCTAAAACTGCATTAATCATACAAAAGCTCATGTTTTTCACCAATATTCCATCATGATACGTTCCGGATGATCCGCCATTGCAGTCTGTGTCACTCCACACAGCGCTGTGTGGCTGAACTGACGAGTTTGTTTACGTGCCCTTCGCGCATGCGCAGTGCGGCTCATTGTTTCAGGGGAAGACCGGCAGCTACAAATCGACTTTCTTCTTCCAGTTTTGTGCAAAATGGACAAATATCTATCGGATGAAGATGTTGTGGAGGAGAACTTTGAACATGATGGACGTCCTTACAGTTTCAAGCCAGAGTATACAGATAAGGAGCTCATAGAAAGGAGGAAGCGAAGGCAACGCTCCAGAGAGTACTGCGCATGCGCGAAGGGCACGTAAACATACTCGTCAGTTCAGAGGTTAAGTACAGCCACACAGCGCTGTGTGGAGAGACACAGACTGCAGTGGAGGACCATCCGGAACGGATCATGATGGAAGATTGGTGAAAAACACGAGTTTTTGGACGATTAATGCAGTTTTTAGGAGCGGCGATCTATGCCCTACGGGCTACCATTATATCGGTGTCCGCTGCTCGAGTTTGGATCTAAATATCTCCCGAAGCACTGTTTGGATCAGGAAAGCCTTCTGGGTGAGTATGTTGTTCTATTTCATTCTATAAACAATGTAAAAGCTGCAGGAACCGAACTTTTCCTTTAATACCACTGATGATGTAAAAATAAAAAAAATCCAGAGCTTCCTACTCAAAACACTCAAGTGAAATTAAAATGCTGATTAAAAGGACACAAAAAACCACTTAATAACAGAAACATGAGTAAATATTTCTAATTACTATCCTCCCTTTGATGATACAGGTTTGCACTGAGGTTAAGGGATGATGATCAAATCGATGAGAGCCCTGAGCTGCCACGCACTGTTTGTCATAGCCACAGGACATCAGCACTGAAGGAAAGAGCTTGGTGCAGAGATGCCAGCTTTGACATAAACACCAAGCTTTTGTGGAAAGAACACAGTTTGGCATTTGGATGGATGGCAGATTAGATACAGAGCTGCATGATTGTGCGAGGAACGTCAAAGAACGCAAGATGTTAATGGATGAAAAGACAAAGGAGGCATCAGTGGTTTCTCTCCATGGTGCTGAAAGCTGCACATTTTTAGAAAGGCATCCCATCGAGCAGACAAATGTTCACCATGAATGCATCTAATCACAGAGAAATGATATAACAGTAGGTTTTTTATTGCTGTTTGATTTTAGCGGACTATCAAGCAGAAAAACAGGTTTCAATCAGACAAATAATGCTCAATAAAGTTCATCTTACTGAGGATTTAAATAGTTATTCTTTCTGATCTGTTTTTTGAAATGCAAATAAAAACACTTTTTACACTGAGTGTGTTAAATAATTTAGTTTCATCACATGGACTGTCTGTAAAAGTTGCAAAAGAGACTGGTTGAAAGTCAACATTGTTAAGATTATTGACTAAATATTTGTACTAAGATCACCTATTAGCTCATTTTTGTCGCCAAGAATAGGCAGACCCCCCTTACAATTTAATAATCTTTCTTTTATTAACATATTGGAAAAAGTGTCAAATTCCCCACAACTTCAGGTATCATCTTGTCACATCTCCAGGTAAAGTTCCCCTTTTACTTTTTTATCCTCCCGTGTCACGTCTCGTCACTGCTGTTTTCTTTTGAAATCACCCAGCCTTGTCTCTTGTGTCAGGTTGTGTTTCCCTGCTGCTCCTTGATCGTGATTCTCGGCACCTGTGATTCCTCCGGTGCCACCTGTTTGCCATTACCCTCCGTGTTTTTGATGCTGAGAAGTAGATTTTTGACCATCCTTTTGCCTGCAGATTTTTGATACGTCAGCCTGTCTTTGGACTTTTGTGTACCGAACCTCTCGTTGATTATATAGATTATCGATTTCTGTCTGTACTGTGCTTTTTGGTTCTCTCTGGAACTCGGTTCACTGTTACTTTTTAAAATATTATAGTGAACGGAGAGTGTTTCAGTTCCATAATTTTCTAATTTCCTTCTACTGATGTCTACCAAATGTTCCTTATTGTTCTTCTGAGTTAATGAAACATGTCTTAACATATATAAATTGCTACAAATACACTACTTAACAAATAGATTAGACCAGCACCTAATGTAGGGTTTATGTCACAACTTCCATAAACTCAGAGCACTGATAACTACCAAAATCAGTTTATATGTTTCTGTAATGATTAATACACCAGAATGTATTAAAACCAAACTATATGTTAATGTTAAAATATAACTATTATTGATACCTATGAATTTTCAAATTTGCAATAGTAAATCTCATCTTCATTTTGTTTATTAAGATGTCAAGTTACAACTATTTACTTGAATTCCTGGACAGAAAAAAATAGTTTTAGTGGTTGAAAATGCTATGCTTGATTAATTTCTGACTTCTCAGATAAGCCCAGAGAGCTGCCTCAAATTGGGGTATAAAAATGTGAATTCAGTTTGAAATGTGTCTTTCCTGTTCAAACTGTGTACAACAATAACATTCAATTTTAACTAAGTTTTGAAGACTTCTAAAGAACATATTTCCCCTTTTTTGACAGAGATCCATTAAATCTGAAAAGCACTGTATATAAATTCAAGATAGAGGTGAAGCTAAAGTATACTTATTGGAAAAATCAGATTTCATTTGTGTTTAGGACTACAAATTCAAAACATTTATCTGGTATGAATCCCAACAACTACAAGTGCTCAGATAGGACAAACCTCTGCCAAGGCATTACTGACATTATTAGCCAAGTTATTAGCAAAATGTGAAAAACTGTCTTATGTTAGAAAATATTTTTTTAAAATTTGTCTTTCCACATCCAGAATCAGATCAAAGTATATCTCCTGTGCTATGATAAACACACCCTGAAATTTTCAGCTACATCAGTTGAAAGCCTTTTAAGTTCTTATTAAAAGTGTGGAGAACTGCCCTATCTTGCAATTCCTTTAAACAAATTCTGGATCGAGATTTGGATCAGCACCAAACAATCACTTCTTCCTCAGGCCATGACCAACATTCCATGAAAGATTAATTAAACTCCATTCATAGGTTTAAAGGTGTAGTTATCCTATTATCAAACAAAAATGCAGGCAAAGTCATAAAATCATTTGGGGAGATAGTAATTCTGCTTAGCAATTCAACACTTTATCAACATTGTTGGTAAAGGTTGACTTTTTTCTGTGGAAAGAGTCTGCCTACACATGTTTTTCACTCTTATCTGAAATCACAGACATTGCATGGTGCGCTGTTGTTGCCATTTTGCAATTAAGACACACTGAAGGCAACTTCAGTCGCCCTTCCACCACCTCCTTAACTTGTTGTTTGTGTTGACTGCCTCTCACGCCAGCTTAACATCACTCTATATAAGACAATGGGAAATAAGTGAGAGGGATTGGTAAGTAAACTGTAATGCATCAAGGCAAACTACGATGCCTCTAACTGGTTCATAGAGGCTCACAATTAGAAATGGCTCCTTATTTCTATCTCGACTTGCATATCAGAAAACCATAAAAGCAGACAATAACATCTGACCTTTTTCTATCTGTCTGAGTTACTCACTGGATTCACTCCATACTTCACAAACATCCACCTACGCATGTCAGACACATATTCATCTTTAAAGTCTGCACAAAATCGAAAAGAAAAAAAGCCCACAGAAGCTATCTCTGAGAGGTCTAAGAGAACTGCAGGATCAACAATGCACTTGTTGATTCTGGGTATTGATTTCTAATTACACCAGCTCAATGCATCAATCTGGAACAAGGAAAGTAATTACATTTTAAAACCCTTTGAAAAGTCAATGTGAAATAGTCAAGCTCAAATGGATGCTGCTGCCATTGTCAGTTTTTGTAAGAAAACAGCAAATCAGAGCCATTTTACCTGCAGACACAACATCTACATCATCAGAGGCACTAATATTGTAAACACAACCTAGCACTTAACTTTGGTTGAAGGGTTTTTAAATTCAAGAAAGTAATTACTGTGTGGGTGCAGCGCAAATCACATGAAAAACCACCCCTCTAAATTGAAAGGGCTTGAATGAGAAAAATGATCGAATCATAAAACACATACTATCACAACATGTTATTATTGGATCAATATCTGTGTCGGCAGAACATTTCCAAAAAGATGATGATGGGTATTGGTGGATTTTTCTTATATTTGCTGCCTTTGTTTTAACTACACAACCTAACAATATGCATTAACCATATTGGCTGTAATAATGGCAGAATCTACAAAAGTAACATTTTGGTTTAACGTTTGGTTTTTATCATCAATGATCATCCAATTTTATAAATCAAAAGCCTAAATTATCAAAGAATAAAAAGGTTTTGTTTGCCTCACATCTTGATTAAACAAAAATACACCTTAGCCATGAAAAACAGATTGATTTCTTTAAAGTGGAGGCTTTGTGCTTTTGAAAAAAATTGTTGCTAATATCCATATCAGTAACAATGATTTTGGAAATGCTGGCATCATTTTTAATGCATTCCTAAATAGCACACTAAAGAAGTCCTGGAAATAAAAATAAGACACAAAAAAATGAGGAAAACAGATAAATAGAAATCATTTAAAAATGTATTAGATATGCTAAAAACTAGCACACAGAAGTTGAGTAATGGAAGGACTATTGCCCATAATTTAGTCTTTCAAATATCCTTTAAAAGTTTATTTTTCCATGTGCTAAAAAATAAACATTTCAGCCTTGTTATCATTTCTACCCTCCAGCTCATCTGCATCCCTTCCATTTATTGCCTTTTTATGTCAGGCTATTTACATTTAATCATGAAGTACTGCTGCAGAATATACTCATTTTAGCCATATTAGAGCACTTTTATGATGAAGTCCCCGTGGATAAAGCATCCGGATCAGATAACAGTGAAGTCATTAGTGGGAAACATCATGTACCTGAGGGAACATCAGACCTACAATATGACTTTTGATAAGACTACACCATCATTACCATCTGCTTCATCATCCTACCGTATTTTTCTGACGTCCCTGGTTGACACAGCACCGTGAAAAGCAGCAGGACTCGCCATGGCTTGATGAGGATCATGATCCCAGCGGCTGTGGAGATGCAGGGGGAGTCAGATGCTTCAGCTTCGGTCTCGTTTCCTCTGCTTTAAATCCCCATCGTGTTGTTGAGTCTGAGTCTTCAGCTGCACCCAAACAGCCACTGTTAGGGGGAAAATGGAAATAAACCGTGAGAAAACGAAGACCAGCTCCTCATTCACTGACTACAGGCGGGGCGAGGGGATGGAGAGGAGAAGAGGAGGAGGAGGAGGGTCTGGATGTGAACACGGAGCGTAGTATTGACCCACGACAGCAGCGGGTCTGCAGGAAATAACGTCCAGAGCATCAATGCAGGGAGGAGAGGGGCGAGGAGGTGAGCCGCTGTGACGTCATGACGGCGGCAGATAAGTGAATTGAAGCCCTGACGTTTTTAGTTTCAACCTGTCCGCCGACGTCACTCAGTTATAATTAATACAGCGCGAGCACGCCTACAAAACGTGATGGATACAAAGTTACTCTCTTTATAGACAACCTGGTGCTAGGGTAGTTAGGCCAAGTCTATCAGTACCTCAAATATCAAGGTAAAGGCTTGCTCAGTAAATAAATAAGCAAACTGTCAACAGCAAAACACCTGAGCATCATCACCAACGAATATTCAGTCTGAAAAGGAGATAATCTCTATTATTTTATATTATCAGTAGAGAACTGTTTGAGTCAAATGTTAAAATTCAAGCGTTTTAAGTCCAAAGTCAAAGCTAATGTCAGTGCTAGTTGGGTAAGCTAATGCTAAGGGTGGGAATATATCAAATTCTTGATTTCTTAGATACATTTTTAAGTTAAATGAAAAAATAGGGAAATTAGGGAACCAGGTGGCCTATACTACCAAAGATAACATAGCCTATTAGAAAGTTTATTGATAATTTTTATTTATCATCTTTTAGTTCACTTACTCAAGGAAGTTCTGGTTCAGTTATAGGTAAAATACAAGTTGTCCTTCCTGACTGTAATGTTCAGAGTAATATTAGGGTTTGACAATATATTCATGTTTTAAGATGGATTTTTTTTCTCCAGATCAGAAAACTTAGGATATTCTAAGTTGATGTTTAGCAGAAAAACATATGCCTAATGTTTAGTAAATTATTATATACAGTAAGCACCTCTACAAGCTCCTTGAGTACAAGATCAACCATCAGCCATAGTGTTATTCTAAAGAGGTAATCATTATATTCATAATATTTCTGGAGCATTTTTGTTTGATTAATTAGTGAAGTGAATGAGGCACAAAAGGGTAGGACACAAATGCACTATACCAGATCCAGTTTACAAAAGACAAAAGGTTTAATGAAGAAACTGGCAGGGTTCGGTACATGGGAGATCCAAAAAGCATTAGCCAAAAACAGTTATCGAAAAGCAGGCAGGAGTCGGTGCACAAAAAAAGCTAAACAGACCAGACAGACAAATCCCAGGAACGTGAGTCAGAAAGACTGGATCAAACAAAGCGGTACACAGCAACACTAGACTGAGAGGGAACGCTTGAACGAGGACTGTGACCTCAATGATCTGGCATCAAGACAGGGGAACTCAAGAGGTGTAAATACAAGAGGTGATTGAGGGTGATGAGACACAGCTGGGGAAGAACAATCAGGGATCAGGTGTGACAGTGCAAGACAGGATGCAAAACTTACGAAGACAAGGAGAGACAGGTGAATTTTCAGAATAAAACAGGAAGCACAAGACAGAACATGAAGCATGAAACAAACCTGATAACTCATGTAAAAGAACAGGATCATTACAGTTAGTAAAATTCAAGTACCCTCCAGTCAAGGTAAAACTGATATTTATACTCGGGCTAAGTTAGTGCTGGTGCAGGAGAATCTGTCATATTTCTGAGAAGGGTATTTTGAACTTGGATATTTTTTGAAACAAAGATAACATATGAACAATATTCTAAATGTATCTACTATTATTTTCATCATTTCACATTATTTTTGGAGCATTTTTAATGGTTCTGTCAGTAAATTGTGGATTCTCAAATCTAAAAACTGAACAGTAATGAATTCAAATAAGTTAATGGTGGGGAAATATACTGAATTTTTAGAATGGACATTTTCAAATGGTATGACTTTACTTTATTCTTATCTTTATAGTGCAAAATATAGATAAATAATGTTCTGTAATTTTTTCTTAAAAGTAAGAACCACAAGTAAATATGCTTCTACACAACTTAACAAGTTCTTGCCATTTTATTTATTAAATAAATAAACTAGAAAAGCACTCGGAGAGCACAGACCTCCGCCAAGCAGCACAGTTCCCTATCTCCCAATGATAAAGAATCCTTTGAACAATTCCTGGATCCAGACGGTGATCCGGATCAACACCAAAATTGAATCAGTTCTTCCTTTTTCCGTGCTGAACATTTCCTGAAAATTTCATCAAAATCCATCCATAACTTTTTGAGTTAATTTGTTCACAGACAGACAGACAGACAGACAGACTCTCCCGAAAACATAACCTCCTTGGCAGAGGTAATAATACATGAATAAATATGGAGGATATATGGGGCCTTTCAGTACAAGAAGTCAGTTCGGGATACCACAGGAGTTGTCCTATGGCTCCCTCATGTGTAAATGAAATGCTACTGCTATCCACTGGATCCAGTCTTATAATTGAGTTTGGAAGTAGAACTTTTTCTGTAGTTTTGCTATTTATTTTTGTGTTTTTCAGTCTGTACTACTTGCAAAGTTTTAATTTATAACTGAGAAATATGACATTAGACCTAAAACCACAAGTTATATTAATATTTCAGTGTACAGATAGTCTTACAGCAGCCTGTTGAACCACAACCTGTTTTTTTCTCCCAGTCATATGATGACAGAACCGCAGAGCAGCAAAACCAAGAAACCCTTTTGAAGTAAAATACTTTAATTGGTTCACAACAAGATGCAGGAGGTAGTGCTGTTGCCTCACAGTGAGCAAATCATGCAATTGACTCCCAAGTTTGCATGTTCCTCTTGTGCATGCATGGGTGTTCTCCAGTTGTGCTCCAACAGACCACAAACATTAATTTAATTTCTATTTTTGACTTTAATTGCCAATTGATGTGGTATGTATGAATACTTTTCTGTTTGCAGTAAGTTGGCTCTGGATTGGCTGAGGACCAGTCCAGGCTGTATCCTGCCACTTGTGTGATGCCATCTTGTCCATCCAAAGGGGGTTTGTATGAATGATGGATAGAGGGAGATGGAAGTGTTGACATTTCACTGACTGATATGTACCTTGAGAGAATGTGTTTGACCAGTTGATTGGTCCATTTATATGCAACACCAAATCTCTAAAGATATTGCCGCTATGCTTTTATACTTTTCCCAACGGATCTAAAAATGCACTTTGATTCCAAGATGGCAGAGTAGCATTCTCATAATGGAAAACCAGATTCTTAACTTTTTGACAGGCAGTAACACACTCCTCATTTTCAGGGCAAACAAAAGGCCGCATCCAGTGATTGTCTTTAAATATCAAAGGCAATAGCATCACCTTACCTTGACTACTTACAGTGGCATGAACATTAACTTGAACACTGCCCTCATATGAAATAGATCCGATTTATTAAGAGTAATGGTGCACCATCACTGTGTAATAAAGCAGTAGCGAACCCTCATATGAGGAATGACTCATGAATCATGTAGTTCATTTGAGTTGATCTCTATTTAAGTCACAGTGTGATGTTGCTGGCTTTAGCTATCATTCCTCCTGTAAGATACCCTCAAGATAAATCAGGAGCTTCATTGTAAAAACACCCATAAAACTGGTTTGGGATCAGTGTTGCACCACTGCACGCAATCCCCAATGTACAAACTCTGCCCACAAACACACAGTCAATGTCTATCTCCCTGCTCTTCATCCATTCGTCCTCGTGTCACTCTTGCGTGACAGCTCAGTTCACTGGCATGTGTGTATGCTTGTTTGGTCGGTTGCTTGGCAACCTGCATTCAGTGCTCATGAGGGATAAAACCAGCTGAACAGTCGTCACCTGTGCACAAACACACACTGTCGGCCACATTGAAGCATCACAGGGTTGTCACCATCCTTCAGTAGGTTTCTTGAACTCAGTCTATTATTTGGTCACAATTATCACATTCTGCAGCTGTTCACTTTGCTCGACGCATCAGAGCAGTGGATGTAGTACAAACACATTTATACGTGAAGGTCTATCATTTAATTGAGTTACACTCTTAATCTTATTTTATACCCTGTTGTTTTAAGAGAACCCTAAACAATGTCCCATCATGGTTTCCATAAAAATAAGCTAAAAAAGACTCCCAATGCTGTGGCTCCCAAGAATGACTAGTTTATTGTTTGGTTGGTTTATCTAAAGGTTATGTAAAGGGAATCTTCAGTCAAAAAACATTGTCTTGTCTCTAACACATCCTTAAACCTTCATATTTAAACCAGATTCATGAACACTGATGGTTCACATAATAACTGTTGTGTAATCTTGCAATATTTAGCTCAATTCCTTGTCCAAAGGCTTGAAATCATCTGCCTACACTAAATTCCTAATATATAGAATATGATTCATTTTCAGTCCACTTTAATTGTTGCATAATTTACTTACACAATCAGAATTATTTAACAACACATTTGTTATCTTCTCAAAATGAGCTGAAGTCACTGCAGAGTTCTAAAAGTTTGTTGTTGTTTTTTGCATGTGATATTGGTACAGCATTAAAAAGTAACATAAAGTAGCTTCCAAGGCATTTAAATAGGAGGGCCAATTAAGATTTAAGTAAGACAAGATTATGATGCAAAGCAAAAATGGAAAGATTGGGGAGTAGCAAAAGACCTACTGTGAGCTGAGATTGTATGACACAACAGTCAAAGTCATCCTAACTGATCTACAGTATGCTACAGAATACTTCAAATATCCTTGTGGAGACAAACCAAGAGAAAATTAGTTAAGTAGGTATCTCAGTGAAAGCTTTCTTTATGAGAGAAAACTTTTTAAATTATCATCATAACAGGAAAAAAACTGGCAAAAATGTCTACAGACTACTTTAAATGAAAACTGACTTTCAGTCTAATCTGTTATTGTAATTTCCTCTAAGACATTGAATAGATTTCTAAAGGCCTTTATTTGTCTTAAACTGATTTATTACCTTTTAAAAACCCTGAGACACCTGACTGTCACAGAGAGAAAGTTGAAGTTAACACATGGAAAAAGCCATACTTTGCTCCTAAAAACAATTAGTCCACAGACAACTGCACTGGTACATTTTTATCTACAAAGCCATACTTGGTATATTATCATCATACTTCTGCAGCCTCCCTTGTTTCAGCTCTTCATGCTACAAACTGCGCTCTTCTAATCTGTTGCTCTTTACAGTTCCCTGAGCTCTTACAGATCTTGGAAAGACTGCCTTTTCTCACTGAGCACCTTGGGCATGGAACAACCTCCAAAAACAGCTAAAGACAGAGTCATTAATCTCACTGAGAAAATTTGAACGGATCATAATGAGGGTGGCAGAGAAGTGTAGTTGCTTTCATGAAAGGTTACTGTACATTTTCTAAGCCTGTTTTGAAATGTGAGTTGTGTGTTGTTAATGTATTGCTTTGCTTTTTAAGTCTGTAATACTGTACTGACTGTTACCTTGGCTAGGTCCCTCTTGTAAGAGAGATTTTTAATCTCATTCGCACTTCGTGGTTAAATAAAGGTAAATTAGAAAAAAATAAAAATTAAAAACACTGGATCGTATATACCCAACATTTTAAGGTTGCAGAAAATCATATAAATCATATGCTGTCACAGCTTATGCCGTGCTGCCATGTTTTTTTTTTTTTTTTTGATAACTACTCATGCACCTTTTTAACCATTGCCTGATGAAAAACTCGGCTAGGTTCAACATGTTGTGTTTTTAATTATTCTGCCAGCTCTGCCCTGCACTGGCACTGCACTCTTGCTTTAAACCCTCTGTACCCCAGTACCCACCTGGGCTCCAACAGATGATTTGAGTTAATATGTCATTAAAATATGCATGTAAAACAAAACTACATAGAACATTATCAAAAGTTATCTTTGGAAGTTTATTGTGTTGTGATTCTTTTCTGGATTTTCTCCTGACTCAGCACTTAAAACATTGATATGTAGGTACTTGACTTTCTCTCTATCATAACCTTGGGTGTAAAGTCATATTTTTGACCCCCACACAAACAAATTTCACCCCTGTAATGTGTATTGTAAGTTAACCATATCCCTATGTTGGAAATGCAAAGGATCAGTTATCAAAATGATGATCAAAACTTAACCCTTTAAGGCCCAAGACCATAGATTATAGCCAGAAAATTCTATTTTTTTGGAGCTGAAACGTTTGTTTCACTTTCTGCTAAAATCCATAAAAATCAAAATGTCCATAAAATTCAACATATCGATTTTTCATATCTCATTTGATACATTAGATGTTTTTGGCAACTGGTAATCCATTTGAGGACATTTTTATCATTTATCTGATTGCATTCAGATGTTTTTTTGTAATTTGTTGATCATATTGAGTAGAAAGAGGTATTATAAAAGTATGTATCAAATATGATACAATTGGCTTTATAGGGTTAGAGTCTATTCTTAGTTATTGTTGTTTTTTCTTTTAATCTTCTCTTTTGAAGAAAAAGTGAGAGGCGTCTCAAGTCATGTCTGCCAATTCAGTCTGTCTCAATCACCCAGATAAAGCAGGTCCACAATTATGCTGATAGAATTTCAGGAAATTATCGCTGATATTTTTGCTTCAGCAGATTGCATCCTGTTCCCAAAATAAGCTCATGACATGTCTGAGTGGGGTTTGGCTGCCATGTGCTGGGTGTATTTTCAGACATGGTGCATGTCTGTGTGATAACTGTTTTCCTAGCCGTGCTGCAGTCCTGGTGCTAATTTAGGAGTGTTTACCGGGTAACGGGTCAGGTATTGCTTCTGTGTTGGTGGTAGTTAGGCAGCTTGGAGGTAGCTCATTTTCTGTCCTCTCCAGATGATGTAGTCTTCTGATGGGAAAGTCCAGAATGGATAATTCAGTCAGATCAACAGTCACATCTTACTCATGTTGTATGATCAAGCTACAGAGAAAAGTCCCTGCATAATTCCTGGTACCTGAATGAAGTCTCTCAGCTGATGAGCTACGTCATATCCAAGTGTGAAAACATGAAGTAACTGTTAGTGGAGTGTCAGCAGTCAATTTTCTCATTTGTCATGTTCACATAGTCAGTATTGGAATAGGATATGTGTTTATCAGGCTGGGCAATATGACTTTATATCATATCATTCAATTAGGGTTTGGGCTTTGTAAGATGGAACAAAATTTTGACCTGGAGTTTTTTTTTCCTTTTTTAGCTAGATGGCTATACTTAAAAATGGATCTTAATTTTTAGAAGATAGTTTTAAAAACACAGGTTACACATTGAAGGTTAAAGTACAGTTGTTTTGATGCAAAGTGCTTGAGAGCTTGAGGTCTGAGGCTGCAGCTCACCATTTGAAATAGTCGTCATGTTGTACTTTGTGGTGCTCATGTAAAACTGATCATGCTCCAGCATATCACCATCTGTTTTGGCATTCTTAGTACAACATAATTCTGCTGCTTGTCTGAGATATTCATACCACAATTTTCATTTTACCATCCAGCTTCCTCCCTTTAAGCAGCATTACTTCCTTTTGGCTTTATCACAAGGTTTATTCTACTGACAGGATTGTTGTTGTGAGTGAGCAGTTTATGGGGTTGGACTATTATATTGTTTTAAATTTTGCTTTTGGGAAGAGGGAGAAATGTGAGAAGGGTCAAACACACAGTCAAGAGAATAATTTATCAAAACAGTGGCTCACTTAATGCTATTTAGTGCATAATTGATAATGCACTTAAAGAGACCAAACTGTCTTTTAATATATATCTTGTTTGATTTTTTTTTCAGAAACTTGATACCTCTCCCTGTCCTTCTCCCTCTTATTGGGGTAGTAAGACATTTTAATTGAATAAAAATTTATTTATAAAAGACAGTGATACCATAAATAAGTCATGTCTGTCCAACAAATAAGAATGATGTTTTAATAGTCTCTGTCTGTCCATTACAGTTGTAGCTGTAACTGAATGTGTAGTTGTTTTTTATCTCCGGAGTTGTGATATGCAATTTTGTTATTATTGAGTACTTAATGTGGAAACACTTCCTATATTAGCAAAGACATGTTTAGCGTTGGCAGTAATGTGGATGAAACAGTTACCAGCAAGTGTTGCAGTTTTTTTTAACAGGTTTTTCTTATTATTTTGATCCAAGATAAGCACTCAGGCCACTTATTTCTACCAATCAGGGCTTAAAAACAAACAATTCATAGGTTTAAACACACCTCCTGAGGCAGCTGATGAAATTGCTTTAGTGAAATCAGCACTGGATCAAAACAAACAACAGGCAGCACTTATAAACAAACTCACTCACTTTATTTTATTGCTGTTTTCAGAATTAAACCATGGGGAGGGAACAACACATGTTTAAAACGTAGCTTACTGTGCTGTAATTCATGCGAACTGTGAGCAATATACATGGGGTAGATGATGTGCACTTAGGTTCAGCATGTGCACCTTGCTTTGCTTTTTTTAAGTTTCAAATCATGCTGAAAATAGACGTCTATCTGAGCCGATACAGGTATCTCAAATCAGGTTTGGAAATGTTTATGTTGCTGGTAATCTGAGGCTGTGAGCTGTCAAAAGGACATCTGTTTAGCCTGCTGTGAGCTCAGAGACACCTTGAGTGTTAATGACAGTGTCGCAAAATCCAATTTGTGACCAAAAACACCAGTGAATAGACATGTGTCAGTGTGCCCTTTTGCAAGATAAACACAACATTACTCTCACTGCTGTGTCAGTGGTGTGTAAATGTGTATGAAAGAGTAATTAAACTGATGGACAACTTGCATAAAAGTGTGCGAAAGGAGTTTGAATGGGTTTAAATAGGGAAGTGTGACCTACAATATGCTGTCTAAAATACTATAAATCATCAGATGACAAGAGGAGTGCTGCACAAGCTCCGTGGACTTGACAAGATGCCACTACATTCTTTTTCTGGTAACTATCAGACTTCATGTAAATTAAGAGATACAGTGCTAAGCATAAATGAGTACACCCCTTCAGATTTGTCAGAAAGCCTTTAGTTTCCTTTCAAATCAACATTTTCTACGGCATACAACACTGCAAAATACTCCCTCGAATGCAGGCCATTGATTGCAAATAACGATTTTTTAAGTTGCTCACAATAAAGTATTTTTGTCAATTTAAGATCGGAATACAAAAATGAATCAAAGGATTGGGAGCAAAGCCAAGTTATTATTTTGCCCTTTTTTCATCTTATGGTAAAAAAGTGTTATGTTAAACTCAGCTTTGTCAACACTTTGGAAATAGTTATTTTGTTTATTTAGATATTGTTTTATACATAACTTTTACTAGGGCATGTACTCATTTATGCTGGGCACTGTATACTCTCCATATATCACCATACAGACATGGACAAAATTGCTGGTACCCTTCCATTAAAGAAAGCAAAACCCACATGGGTACTGAAATAACTTAAAACAGATAGAGGTAAGAATAAAAAAAATGTACTACAAATTAACTTATGGAAATCAGACACTGCTTTTGAGTTGAGGTTCAAAATCATTTTAAAAAACAAACTAATGAAAATGGCCTGGACAAAAATGGTACCCTTAACTTAATATTTTGTTGCACAACCTTTTGAGGCAATCACAACAATCAGCAATTTCTGCAACTCTCAATGAGACATCTGCACCTGTCTACAGGTATTTTGGCCCACTCCTCGTCAGCAAACTCCAGCTGTCTCAGGTTTGAAGGGTGTCTTCTCCAGACTGCATGTTTCAGCTCCTTCCACAAATGTTCAACAGGATTTAGATCAGGGCTCATAGAAGGCCACTTCAGAATAGTCCAACGTTTTGTTCTGAGACGTTCTTGGGTGTTTTTGGCTGTGTGTTTGGGTCATTTTCCTGTTGAAAATGTGGCTGAGGCCTGCAGCTTTCCACATGCAGCCACGTACAAAGAGGTTGGCTACAGTCCCGTGGACCTTTAACTTCTGAATCATATGTGCAACTATAATCAGTGGAACATCAAGCTGCTTGGAGATGGTCTTATAGCCTTTACCTCTCACATGTTTGTCTATAATTTTCTTTCCAATCTCCTGAGACAGTTCTCTCCTTAGCTTTCTGTGGTCCATGTACAGTGTGGCACACACCACTATACCAAACAGCACAGTGACCACTTTTCACCCTTTAAATAGGCAGAATGACTGATTACAAGCTTGAAAAAATGTCTAGTTGGCAGTAAACAAGTGCATATTTTGAGTCTCGTTTTCTTTAACAAAAACCTTGGCTGGAACTCAGTTCCAGTAAAAACAGCATCATAATTCTTATTTTATTGACCTGTCAGTCTCTGTCTTTGTGCTCACTCCCATGATCCTTTGGGGGATTGGCTTGACAACAGTTCAAACGGAAAGGCTTAAATTAGACCTGACACCACAAGCAGCTGACACGCGCTGCTCTGTTAAATGCATTTACACACAAGACCACACATGAACCCCTCTTTTGACTTACACCTTGGCAGAACATACACTGCTGGACACACACTGAGTTTACTAACCTATAAATATTTAATTTCAGCATAAACACATTTAGGTCACCTCGATGTGTCCTGGCCCCTTATAGATTACCTGGAGTGAATCCTCATGACTATGTGGTGTGAAATGTAAAGTACATACAGTATGTGCTGGTGCAATGCAAGATATTTCAAAGCAGGCAAAACCACCATTGAGGTTGGTGGAGCTACAAAATGAAAAAAGAAATAAGTCAGTGTAGACTTAGAAGTTTGTCCAAAGCAATAGATATTTATGTAGAAGAAAAAAAAAACACTGCATGTCCAATAAAAATACCCCCCCAAAAAAAAAAAAAAAAAAAAAGGAAGAGCAATTTGGAGCCATGTGGTGGCAAAGTTAAAGTTAGTGAGCTATGATGTGGTTCTGTTAGCCTGATGTTAACCTTTAAAATTTGCATAATTTAAACAAAAACTTAATGTTTTGTTAACTTTTGAGGATTACCATGTTACAGTGAACAAGTAAGATTCACAAACTTAACTATATTGTCATTTTTCGCAGCAAAGCTTATTCTAGGCTATAACAGATTTTTTTTTTTTTCTGTAAAGGGATGTTACCTTCTGGGTTGGCCTATAAATCTGCAACCTTGCTGCACCATCCTTTCATTTAAACTTTAATACATATTAATCAAACTAGATACTTGTAGGAACATGCACCTCTCATTCAAATTGAGGAAATAAAGAGCAAAAAAGGAAACTTTCAATCAAGGTCTTGAAACAGTAATTTTTGTAAAAAAAAAACAAAAACATAGGCTTTGGGGAGTATATGTGACTCATGCTTTTGCAACCAGCCTCCAATGGCCACCCAAGGAACTGCAGCTTTAGCACCTTTGCACTAGCTTCTCAACACTCGAGGCTCGTGCTTGGTTTTCTAGTCAGGGCATTAAATTTAAATGCACAAACCATCTAATTATGATAAATACTGTAAAGATTACAAAGTCATACCTTATGCAGACTTTTGCTGGTCACCAAGAAGTAAGAAGTTGAGTATTGTCTTGATTCGTACATCTCACAGAGGTCATATTCTGCCTTAGCTAAGGTTCTTGTACCTGATTTTTAGCAGTGATGACTTTTTTTAAGCAAACCCTGAAGTGGCATCATGCTGGTTTCCTCATCTGAAAGCTTATTGGGTTGTTCACTGTGTCCCGGGATCATTGCTGATAATAGGGTCTGTGACAAACAAAAAATAATTAAATGTACATTTTGTTCATTATGATAATCTTGTAGGAGTAAAAAGTTATTAAGGCATTATGCAACTACAACATGGTACTCAACTCAGGAGCATATACCACACATCCAACATTTAGGTGCCACGTTATAACCTCTTGTTTTAGGCCTACTTGACTTTGAAATTTAAAAGTTAAGCAATGTCACATGCACTTCAGATGCAAAATTAAACACTCAGATCTTGTATGCATGTGTTCACCACAAACTTTATTTCAAAAATTCATCCAAAAAGCTATTCTAATATCACATCGACTTTAGCAACAGATACCGCAAGTGCTTACATGCTAACTCTACGTTTTTGAACTCATTCCTGCACAGCTCCATTTAAGAGGTCTTGTGATCATTTCAAACAGCCTCAGGAGCAATAAACTGGGGCAGAGGAAAATGTCCAGATCCTGAGGACATGTTGTCTTGTGCATAGAAGTACTCTCTCGCACAAAGGAGACATGTTAAACACAATTAACGGCATATGAAGCTCCAAAAGCATATACATACGGTGGCCCAGAAGGTCAATGCAAATAAACATTTCAAAATACACAAAACATTTATGAATGCGAAAAACATTTAAGAATATGCAAAAACATTTCACAATACGCAAAAGCATTTATGAATGCGTAAAAACATTAAAGAATGCGCAAAAACATTTAAGAATGTGCAAAAACATTTAAGAATGTGCAAAAACATTTCACAAAACACAAAAACATTTCACAATCTGAAGAAACATTTCACAATCTGCAAAAACATTTCAGGGATCATTAAAAACATTTCAAGAAACTGGATAGGGTAGGTCCATGCTACTTGTCTCACATAAATGTTTTGCGTGTTGAAATGTTTGTGCAATGTTCAGGGCCACACGTGAATGCAGACCCTTTGTTTGGCAAGTCTTTGTACTGAATAGAAGATTGACCTGAGATAGGGCCACCGAGATAAAGAAAATAATATCGTTTTTGGAATAAATGAATAATTTTATCATAATGGTTCTTACCATCACAGAATATTGTTTTTAAACACATAAGTCTCAAACACAGACTCAAAATAGAGGCTCCAAAACATTAAAAGCAAATACAGGAATAATAAAGTAACACCAAACCTCATTATGAAGGCTAGTAAAGAAAACAATATTTTTCCTCACAATTTTCAGATAGAATTTTAGATAAAATGATGAATAATTTTACCATCCACTGCTTTGGTTTTGGGTTGTCTTCCCACTATATTAGTTCTATATACCATAACAAATATATGACTTATGGGTTAAAAATCAAACAAACGATAAGCCTTTTGCCAGCCAAGCAGGGGAAGGTTTAGCCTTCCACAGAAAGAGAGTCATTTCCATCATCATGAAGATCATCATTATCATCATCATTATACCCGACACATCCACTCAGAGTACTTCCTGTGACTCTGAGCTGTACAGAGATCCTTTACAAGTCTGAGTCTGAGCCGAGTTCAGCTGCAGTCTCAGTGTCTGACGTGAGCAATGTCTGCTGTCAGATCATCAGCAGTCAGTGAAATACTCTCACAGTCTCTCTCACATCCACATTATCATACAGAACTAGTGCTCTGCTGCTGGAGAAGTACAGACAGGCTCGTACGTTTTTGTGCATAATGTATACACTTTGATTAACTTTGACTTTTATTAGTGATTGGTTACATTCTTGTTGGGTTTAATAACTTAATCCCTGAGGGTCAACCTGACGAAGCGATTCCTGTAGGTTCTTTTACTATTATTATTATTATTGGTTTTATTGCTTAGCTTACAATAAAAATGCTTGTAGCTGAGTGTGGTGATCTGAAAAGTGAATAGAAAGTGATGTTAGATTAACCTAATATCAGTATACTCACTGACCAAAACTAAGTCAAACAAAAAGACAATTTCACTAAACAATCTCCAGCTCAATGTAAATGACCTGTGTAACTTTTAACTAATTTTCCTTTCAGTTTAACTAATTGAAGTCTTCCCAACAAAAGACAATTTTTAAATCAGAGAGGATAATCTAAACAGACGTTTTTTTCCAAAACAACAAATTACATTATATATTTAAAGGACTTGAGCAGAACCATAAGCACCAGAACACACATTTGTACACACTTATGCAAATATACACAAAAATTAACACAAACACACTATTGTTGTTTCTTTTATTGTAATAATCATTGTACCATATTCCGTATATTCATTTTAAATTCCATTAATTTAATTTAAACATTTACCATTGCAATATGAATGATTTGCTTCATTACATCAAAACACTCTTTTTTCCTCCGCCAAGGAGGTTATGTTTTCGGGAGAGTTTGTTTGTCTGTCTGTCTGTCCGTCCGTCAATCTGTGAACAAAATTACTCAAAAAGTAATGGATGGATTTTGATGAAATTTTCAGGAAATGTTCAGCATGGGAAAAGGAAGAACTGATTTGATTTTGGTGTTGATCCAGATCAGCGTCTGGTTGCCATGGCGAAAAATGTGATTTCTGTGAATAACTACTGAACTAAAATATAATTATGAATCCAGTTGCTAATGGTATGTTTTCATGGTCAAGGAATGTAAATATTTGGATAAAATAAAGGTAGGACTAATATTTATGGTCAAAATGACAATATGGCTGAGGACTGTGGCGCTGGCGGAGGTCTGCGCTCTCTGCGTGCTTTTCAAGTGATATCTATTTTAGTTCAGTAGTTATCACAAAAATCACATTTTTTGTCATGGCGGCCAGACGCTGATCCGGATCAACACCAAAATCAAATCAGTTCTTCCTTTTCCCATGCTGAAAATTTCCTGAAAGTTTCATCAAAATCCATCCATTACTTTTTGAGTTATTTTGTTCACAGATGGACAGATAGATGGACAAACAAACTCTCCCGAAAACATAACCTCCTTGGTGGAGGTAATTATGAATCCAATTGCTAATGCTGTGTTTTCATGGTCAAGGAATCTAAACATTTCGATGAAATAAAAGTTGGACTAAAATTTATGGTGAAAATCACAATATGGGTGAGGACTGTGGCGCTGGCGGAGGTCTGCGCTCTCCCAGTGCTTTTCTAGTTTTATTTTTGAATTATCGTTTTGTTGATTTTCTGTTTTTAATTAAGTATTTTTTTGCAATAATTCCCAACATTTATGTCAATAAAGCTCCGAGAACTTAAACTGAATTGATGGACAAAATAAAAAGATTTATCCATAATTTAATCATTCTTAAAATGCCCTGCGGTTTCAAAAATAATAATTTTATGATTGTCCCACAGATATCTGAATATTAATGTTACCATGGGCTGATGTACTGTATCTGTATTTTACTGATCATTTTTTCCTGCACTTCACACCTGATAAACTTTTTATTCATGTAAATGAGTCTGTTTTTGTTTTTATCTGCACAGATTTCCAGTCACACTCATGGTGAATGTGAGCCTGGTTGAGGGCCCTCATGACAAACTGAAGAGTGCCTTTGGCCTTCCCGTCAGCAGCGGCCCTATCAGTCACACCGTACTGCATCTTACATAACCAAGAGTAAATACGTGACTCTGTTTTATATCAGTGTCTGCTGGCAGAACAGTAAAGTAAACTTTTATTGGCCTAACAACAAAAATCTTTTGCTTTGAATTAGGGTAGTTTAAGAACATTCAGATTCAGACTTACTGAATACTAGCATGTCTAACGTTGGCTATGAAGAATATTTAAAATAAAATACAACAAGGTGATCTATTTTAGTCTCCTGACATATGGAGTGAAGCCCCCAAGGGGATACTTAGATACAGATAGTGCTTATGAGACAAGCCTATACTTTGTCTACAACAACTGCCGACACTAACTCACTCACACATCTACCCAACCAAGAACACACACACTGTCCTTTCCAGCAGCTGAAACCAGACCCTTCAACAGCTGAATTGGGGGCTGGCAACAGGAGCAATGTGGGTTGAGGAATGAGAACAGAAGAGGGGCAGGACGAACGATGAGTGGCTGGGAAGTATAAAGGAAAAGCTCAGAGAATAATGGACGGCATACCAAGTCAGAAGAATAGAATCAACAAAACTGTCAGGAGGATATATTGTTTAAAAGTTATGGGAAGAAGACAAATGTTCAACTCTTCACATTCAGAGACACATTGATCTATCTCTTTCTAACTCCAATTCAAGCTTTGATTGAAGCTGTATATCACCAAAAATGGCCTTTATTTGAACATGGTATCCCTCTCCTTTTAGTCAATCATTCTTCAGATCAGGCTCCATTAATGCCCATCTCTTGTTTTGAAATGAAAAAATAAAGAAAGAGTGATGACACTTTTTCTCTAGGCATTTGATATTTGCTCAGTTTCAGCCTTTCAGGAAATCTTCCAAGTGGTTTCTTTGCCATCAGATGTTCAGGACTGATTTAAAGTAGGCAGACAATATGATCAATCAAAGAAAAATGGCGTTGGTGTACAGTTGAGAGGTTGGAGTGGGAGGCATTGGCAGTCTAGAGGGGGCGAACAGAGAGGAGGGGTTGGGGTTATGAGTGGGTGGGGTAGATCTACAAATAGCTGTGCTCCCTGTCTGGCATTACTTCACCTCCCAGTTGCCCAGTGGGACAGTTGGGTCTCAGCACCTCGAAAAGCTCCATCAAGATCACCAACAGACAACCAGCCATGAGCAAGTCCTACTCTGCCTCGGCCCAGTCCGCCTCGTCCTACCGCCGTACCTTTGGCAGCGGCGTTGGTTCAAGCCCCATGTCCTCCCTTTTCTCCTCCGTTGGAGGTGGTGGCCGTAGCTCTGCAAGCCACATGTCCTCTAGAGTCTACGAGGTCAAGAGCACCGGCATCCCCTCCTTCTCTAGCTACAGGGTGTCCTCAGGTGCTGGTGGTGGAGCAGGCTACAGCTCCTCTTCAGCCATGCGCACCTACTCCGGTGAGAAACTTGACTTCAACCTGGCCGACGCCATGAACCAGGACTTCCTCAACACAAGGACCAACGAGAAGGCCGAGCTCCAGCACCTCAATGATCGCTTCGCCAGCTACATTGAGAAGGTACGCTTTCTGGAGCAGCAGAACGCAGCGCTGACCGTGGAGATTGAGAAGCTGAGGGGTCGTGAGGGGCCAGGGCGAGTGGCAGAGATGTACGAAGAGGAGATGAGGGAGCTGAGGAGGCAAATTGAGGCCCTGTCCAACCAGCGTGCACGAGTGGAAGTGGAGAGGGACAACCTGGCTGATGACCTGCAGAAAATCAAGCTCAGGTAGGTTACCAAATGTTGATTAGATGAACAGACCACAAACAGCACAGTCTCAAACATTTAAGACTGCAGATATACATGCTGTTGATTACGCTTGACGGATGCCATGCATCTAATACACTGATCAGTCACTGTGTTCGAAGCTGTTCACTCATTCACTCAATGATTCAATCACTATTCCCTCTGTGTTAATGAAATAGTGCTCACATCAGTGCATCAGTAGTCAAGCCAGATATTCCTCTGATGGCAGTGGATGCACCAAGCATCACGTAAACAAACCGGGCACTCAGAAGGATTAGTAGCAAAGTTTGCAGCTGTTTGCAACGGTTAGAGACGTAAAAAAAGAAGTTATGCTGCTAACATGTTAAAAATACTTTAACATTTCTTACCTTTATAAACAAAAGCAGCACCAATTTGCGCACCTTTCTCTTCTTTTCCTTCTTCTTCTCCTCTAACACAACTGCATTGCATTGTGGTATATGGGAGTACATACAGGGTACATCCTATGTACACTCACATTTGCTGTGCATTGTGGGTATTTTATAGTGCACTATTTAGTGAATGGAAATAACCACTGAGAATTTGAACAGTACTACAAAATGACGAACTCACCTTAAAGTGCATAATATCTGTGAAAAGGAACTTTTTCAAACGCAGCTAGTGTGTGGGCAGTGTGCAAATTCAAATGGAGGCAAGGGTGAATCAGTTTAGAGGCGGAGGGCTCAATAGCTGACAAGATCCTTATTTAAGCTAACACTAAAACATTTATGAAAGTGTGCAGAGAAAAAATGTAGAAACAGAGTGCAGACAGGGCTTATGTTGGGATCTGACCACATGTCTACACGTATAACCGTTGTTTTGATCGTTGATGTTAGTTTATTCAGTTGTACTCCTGTAGTTAGCTGTGACCATTTTTGCTGTTTACTTCTTACACATCAGATAGTCGTATACAGCCTGAGCTCTCATGTGCCCTCAAGTAGTAGCTACTCTTCAGTAATACGTACACAAGCAATCACATATGAGCACTAAGGTACAGCACATGTTTCTCTGAAACAGGTGGACTTAAGAACACAAAATGCTCTTTCATCAACCAAAACTGGATGGACTCTGGCAGGAGGAAGCAACTGTTCCAATAGGACAAACACAAGCTAGACAGCTTAGACAGGACTCTGTTACATGAGATTCCTATAATTGGCTGGTACAACTGTCTACACCAAGAATTTCAAATACTTTAATCCTGAGACCCTGTAGAGCAATGAAGAGCACGGTATCATGTTTTACGTGCATTTAAAGTGTTTGCATAAGCGAGTGAGTGATGTTTCTATCACAGCATGAGGGAAATAGTGCAGATAAGTATTGGACCTAAACTAGATCCATTAAAAAAAAAAAAAAAAAAGTTGATCAGGACACCACCTAATTCATCAAAAGACCCTTAATCTTTTTTCTTGTGAAAAAAGATTTTATTGTTTGAGGGACATGACCCACAGGTTTGTTATTATGGGTCACATTACAAAAGCAACACATTACATTGCTGAATGTTGAAGGCAGAGAAATGAAAGAATTAGGAAGTAGAAGCTTGGCCATAAAGTAAGGCAAGACAAGGCAAGGCAAGTTTATTTGTAGAGCACAATTCATACACAAGGCAATTCAAAGTGCTTTACAGAACAAGAAAAATGCATTAAAATCACAATACAAAATAAAATCAACATTAATCATTATAAAATAACTAAAAAAAAAGTAGCCCAGGAGGTGAACCTCTTGAACTATAGAATTATTACGACAGGGTGTCTCTTGTTTTTTGGTGAACTGCTTCACTGTGTTCTTACAGTCCCACAGCTTTTTACCGATGTTTTTTATTATTTATTCCTGTGGGAGGCAGCTGAGAAATGTAAGAGAGGGAGAGAGTGAGAGGGCAGAGTCATGGGAATAAAGCTGCGACGGACCGACTGATTTAGTTTCAGACAGACAGACTGGACAGAACACATGTTTATATTAACAGACTGAAATTGGTATGGGAATGAATAAATGGTTTATGTAGGGAAAAATACATAAAATAATCTACAGCAAAATATTAAGATTTGATAGTTAAATATCTTAATATGTAAGATTAAGCCGTTTGTGTTTTGGCAAGAGAAAGCTGTGATGTTGGCAGATCTCTCTAAAATCTATTAGTAGCTTCTTACTTGGCTCTTTGAATTTAGAATTTCTGTCACTGCAACAGCAAGTAACATCACTTAAATTTAGCTCCAAATAAAACATGGTTAGAACTGCCAGTTCACACACACACATCACACACCCACACAATCATTTGCTCTTGACTTTCTCTCCGTCAGCCATCTTTAAATTGTTGCCTGCAGCAGTGAGTGAAGTCTGCCAAATCACCTGCTGCTCCAACTGAGATCAAAAGACATTCATAGACCCCCTGCTCTGCCAACACCTGCAAAATCTATGTATAGAAAGCACCAGCAGCTGATTCATAAAGTGTAATAGCAAGCAGCTCTTTCCTGTTCTCAGTTCCCTGAATGTAAATTTCCTTTAGCATTAGCTAATTACATTTATATGCTTTCAAATACATTTACATAAAACACACTGACATGAGACTGCAGTTGCGAATATGCCCCAGTGTTAAGAAACACAGAGACACTTGAGAACTACTTTCATAATATCAATATTTGCAGTCAGCTTATGTCACATGATTTAGCAGACATGCTTGAACTGATGTTAGCTTTCTATTTCAGACTCATTGTTTAGAGTGGGTTTTAAGGTCAACTCTTTAGCTTTGAACTAAGGGAATCAACATAAAAACCTTTGGGTTTGTTTGAAAAATTATTTTGAGCACAAGTTAAATGAATATCTATCTATCTATCTATCTATCTATCTATCTATCTATCTATCTATCTATCTATCTATCT
The DNA here is from genome assembly GCA_036419115.1 of Scarus forsteni. Taxonomy (NCBI): domain Eukaryota; kingdom Metazoa; phylum Chordata; class Actinopteri; order Labriformes; family Labridae; genus Scarus; species Scarus forsteni. The sequence continues at coordinate 52,778,342 of JAZDUH010000098.1, forward strand.
ATCTATCTATCTATCTATCTATCTATCTATCTATCTATCTATCTATCTATCTATCTATCTATCTACAAACACACGCACATTTAAATATGTATATACATATAAGGGTTTACAAATCTTACACTTTTTATGGTACCACTTGTAGATCTAAAACACCTTTATCAAAAGTTTTGATACTGAAAAAATATGCTGAAAGCTAAGGTTTTTTTGTTTCAGGAAGTATTGGCATAGCAGATACTGACAAAAATCAATGTATTGCCACCCTATTGACAACTGTTTCTACCACTAATCCATGAAGGCTGAGACCATCAAAACATTTTAACAAAAGGGGCTATTTAAAAGCTGCAATCAAAATGTATCACAAACTTGACTTAGCAGCCCAAGTTAATGCCACTAATGTCCATTTAAAAATATGACCAACTTATAATGTATCAATTTTAGCGCACATCCATTCCTATTTAATTCAGACGTTTGGAGAAATGCATATTAAAGTTTCACTTCAACAATAACAAATGTTTTTTCGTCTATAGCATTTAAAAAAAACGTATGTTGTTAATGTACATCTGTTAATGTAAATGTTTTATTTTCAGTCTGCCTAGCTTAACTTAAAGCTTTTTGGTCACATCGAGAACTGTCACAAAATCATCTACTGTTATTGCTTTTTATGCAATATCACATTATAATACAATCTTATATTTGGTAACAGAGGAACTGCACCACTATTGAATAATTTCTGCTCAGAACAGGTTGTTTTAGTATGTATCCTCATGACTTGTATCTGAACTTGCCCAGCTCTGTGCTCTAATGTTTTGATGTGGTTGCACTGACACTGCGAGACATGTTCCTCCATTTGGTCCAGCTGTGCACTAATCAACACCTGGCAAACTCCTCATGACATCATCAGGGGGGCATTTCAAAACTGACTCTTCCAAGACTCATTTTCTTAACATCAGTGAATGCAATGGAGGAGATTTCAGTTCCCAGTATAAGGGCTTGTTGAAAGGCCATGGATTCAAAGATGTACTCTGTGTAACATGAGAACTTAAAAAAAATGACAATGCAGGCTCCTACAAATGTATTTTATTTGGTCACAAAAAGGTTTAAATCTCCTGACTTTGTGTTTGCAGCAAAGCTCATTTTGGGCTTCTAACAGTTTACTCATTCATTCTTTAGACTTCAAGATGCAACAGTAAGTGCTTAATCAATAAGTAATTTTCCCATGTTAAATGATACATGGACTTGAGCTTGTTTGACTTCTTAAAGTCCTTGAATCCACAGCTCACATCTACCCATTCACACCCATTCACCTTCACATTCAGTTTCTGTGCAGGTTATCTACCTTTATAATCTTACACATCCATGTTCTTTTTATACTTATTTACATACTTTTGTAGCTGTAGCTTGGGCTAAGTGTCTTGCCCAGGGACACATCCACATGTGATAGCCAGAGCTGGACTTGACTTCGCAACCTTCTGAGTTTTTGTAGAGCGCACTATACCAGACCAAGCCCCTGATGCCCCAGGCTAAGGAAACCACATGTAGACCTTGGGCAGTCAGTTGCCTGTTGCTGGTCTAATTTCTTGTCATTAGTTATCATTAGCCACCTTCAACTGACAAGTGCAGGTTAACAACTTATTTAAAGGTAAAAAACACATAAGAGTTCCACATGGTCTGTTACTAGTGAAAGCACATGCTGATGTGGGTGGTAGATTTGATGTGTCTCCTGATGTGCTGAATGATGTAGACATCACATCTCTATGAATCCCTGTCAAAAACTTAGTTTTCCCATACTGCTGACAATAATTTTACTTCTTACAGGCATTCATGTCTTTATATTGTCTTCATATTTTAAAATAAAATGTTTCAGAGTGAATTGTAACGTCTAAATCTGGAGAGAGCCTCAGCCAAGGGCGGACGTTTGTTCCTTTCCCTCTGCTAACCTCTTGACTCTGTGACAGCTGCTGCAGCACCTATTCATGACTCAAAGAGCAAATGCACAAGCGTGTGTACCAATATGGCTACAAATAAAGTTCAACCATGATGTGTCATTGTCTGGTCGCTTCTATTCTTGTAACTTTCCCGTCAGCCTGAAGGCGAACAGAGCAGTGGGATGCTGGAGTAAGGGGTGATGACTAGTTTATCTGTGTAATAATTGGTCCCCAGAGAAGTCTGTAACTTTCAAACACAGTTGATGTCTTTGCTTTCGCTTAACTTTCTTATCTTTTTTGTCTGTGTTTTTTCATCTCTTCAGACTGCAGGAGGAAATTCACCAGAAGGAGGAGGCTGAGAACAACCTCTCTGCTTTCAGAGCCGTACGTCCTCTTTTTCTTTCCTTGAAAAGAAACCCACTGCTACATCCCAATCCTTTTCTTCTCAGAATCAAGAAAATGAAACACCCTGTCCTTGCTCAACTTCCTCTCTCATCAACTTTTCTTTCTTCTTACTCCTATTTCTCCTTCAAACTTCATACCTCCTCTCTTCCTTCTTTATATATTTGATGTCTCTTTTCTCAACTCTGCCTCCACCTTATTACATTTTCTGTCCTCATACTTTATTCTGTTTGTATTCAGGATGTAGACAATGCCACTCTGGCCAGGCTGGACCTGGAGAGACGTATTGAGAGTCTGCAGGAGGAGATTGCTTTCTTGAAGAAGATCCACGAAGAGGTGTGTTTATAAAATCTGGGCTCGCACTTAATTTTGTGGTCACAATATTCAAGATGAACTGGCTGCTTATTGATTGAAAACATTAAGGTGACAAAAATAATGGTCTGAGGATGCTCTAGCAGTTGGAGGCACAGTGATGTAGCAAGTTAGTGCTCATGCCTCACAGCAAGAAGATTGCTAGTTCGACTCCCCAGTGTCAGTCAGGAGTGTGCATGGCCTCCCTGTGCCTGTGTTGGTTTTCTCTGGACACTCTAGCTCCTCTCACTGACCAAAGGTGTGCTTGGTTGGTAAATTGGTGACATTAAATTTCCATTTGGTATGATGGCTCTGATATCAAACCAAACATATTTCACTATTTTATAACCTGACAAACATCTGATCGATCTTTGGTCTATTTAGGCTGCAAAACTTTGTATATCTTCTCTGACCGCCTCTGCCAAGTTCCTGCTTTCAACTTCGAAACAGATTCTCTCTCTCTATGTTACTGCGCCATACAACACTGCGACAACACTTGCCCTGCCAATGTTTCGATGAAACCCAGAGTTATTGTTTGATGATTTAACCAGGGACCTTTCACTGTCTGTTTCAGTGATTACTGAAGTTACAACAAATAAAAAACAACAAGATATCTCAGATATCTTCTCCTTTACCCACAATACCTAGTAAGCACCAGTGAACACGTTCACAAAATGTAATAAGGTCTTTATATTGTGAATTCAAATACTTGTAATCTAGAAGGAGGTACTAGTAGATCTCCTAATGTCTATGAAGCAGTCAGTATGCCTCTATAGTTACTATGCTAATAATGAAGTCAGTGTTGTGACCTTCAAAAGAAGTGTTACCAAATCTTGCCACGACACCTCTAGCACGGCTACGTGCTATGTATGTCAGTGGGTTGTTGTGTACTGTCTCATATGACAAGTTGTACTGTATGATGGATATATTTAAACTGGCATGAACATAAAGATCTTTTTACAGTATCAAAAAGTTTAACCTTGAAACACCCATGAGTGAAAAACACATTTATAATCAAATTTTTATCCCCTGTTCTGCAGACAAAACTCTAAATTCAGGTCATCATTGTGCAGAGCACAGTAGTGTTCATTACTGTATGTTGACAAAAATATAAATATGAGCAAAGATTTTTAACAGCCTCGTCTCCATGATAAAAAAGACACAATAACAAAGAAAATAGATTTTGGTGATAAAAGCTCTGAGAAATGGGGTTTTATGGTTATGGTGGTTTGTTTTGTCAGCAATATAATATAAGACCCCAAATTCTGTTAGAAGTTGAATGTATCAAATTTTTTTTGATCAAATATAAGAATAGTGCTGATGGTGGTATCAGCCAATGCCATTTTGTTAACAAGTATCAGTAAGAATATTAATATCAGTAGGGGCTGATACCAATATTCAGTCCTTACTGATATTAGTATTGAAGAAAGAGACATACTAAAAGTATTGATAATAACGCGTTAACTTTAATTAAGTATGGCTTTATTATTTTGGTTTATTTAGCTGAGTAAATTAGTCAAAAGTTAGTAGTTAAGTTAGGTACTCTACATAAAGAAACGACTTGTATGGAATGACCATTCTAACTAGCACTTGTCATAAGTTTTAATTTAATGCTTGATTCCAAATTTTAAAATAGTGTCAAAAATAACACAGTAGCACATTAAGTGATTTTTTTTCATTTGTGCAGAGTCACCCACAGACTTCAAAGACCACACTGTCACACTCTCAGACACATGGCAGCAAAGTTAAAATCCCGTACTGACGTTTTTTCTCCTCTGCCACAAGTTTGACCTCCCAGTAATGCAGAAGTGCTGATAGTTTGAAGAGAGCATGTCAGCTGCGGAAGGTGTGTGTCCATGTGTGTATGTGGATCAGAACAAATGTAAAAGCTATTTATAACTTTTTGGTTTGACCAGGAGACAGCTGAGAGAGACCAAAGTGAACTCCATGGAGTTTGAAGAAACTCTAGACTCAGGCAGTTCCTGATTTGTTGCACTATTTCAGTTTGGTTGCATCACTGGGAAAATGTGTTGAAAACAGTTTATGATAGAAAGATGCCAAATGCCTATTCTGTATTATGTTGATGTATGTCTGTACCTTTTGTTTTGCTATCACAAATAATTAGTTTGGCAGAGATGGTTTATTATTAGATCCACAGTCACAGTGCTCAGAGAAAACAAACCTCTGCCCAGACATTTCAAACATCATTAGAGTTATTGTCAGTGGAAAAACTGCGCTATCTAGCAATGTTAAAAAGTCCTTGAAAAAAATCCTGGATCCACATCCAGACACGGATCACCACCAAAATCACTTCTTCCTTGTACCATGACCAACACTTCTTGTAAACTTCATCAAAATCTGTTCATGTAACATTTTGAGTTTTCCTGTTCACATAGTAACAAACAACCAAACAAACCTACAAATAGGAGTCAAAACATAACCTCCTTAGCAGACGAAAAAATAAAAATGAGTGTTATGTTAGCATCCACGTGCCTAGTGCAGAGAAGCTGTTGCCCTTGAAATAGCTAGTCAAGGTTCAGGCCCAGCCCGTGGCTCCCTTTGTGTTGTTTCCTTCTCTTGCTCACCCCATGAGACACACTATTATATCTAACTAAAACCATGAAAAACCAAAAAACAAATAAAATGAATAAAATTCCAGATTTAAACACCGATGGATATCGAGTCCCAAACTCTTTGCACAAACCTTTTTTTTCTGTTTGCTCCCTTTAAAAACAATGTAATGTTCACACTGGGTAGACTATTTCTCATGCCTGTGATTGTTCTTGACAACGCTTTTTTTATTTCCTGTCACCCTGCAGGAGATCCGTGAGCTGCAGAGCCAGATGCAGGACACTCAGGTGCAGATCCAGATGGATATGTCCAAACCCGACCTGACAGCTGCTCTGAGGGACATCCGCATCCAGTACGAGGGCATCGCCGCCAAGAACATTGCAGAGGCTGAGGAGTGGTACAAATCTAAGGTAGACACATTCACACAACAAAGACACATAAGACAGTCCTCCCTTTAGCTGCTTTTCTTTAACATCACCCTCTCTGTCCTAAGGTGTCTGACCTGAACCAGGCCGTGAACAAGAACAACGATGCTCTGCGTCAGGCCAAGCAGGAAACCATGGAGTACAGACACCAGATCCAGTCCTACACCTGTGAGATCGACTCACTCAAGGGCACCGTAAGTACAGTAACTCAGACATACAGCCTTTATTATCAGCTGTTCAACCACTAACCTCTCATCTCTCCTCCCTGCAGAATGAGTCTCTGATGCGCCAGATGAGAGACATGGAGGAGCGTATGGGCCGTGAGGCAGGTGGTTACCAGGATACTATTTCAAGACTGGAGGAGGACATTGCTAAAATGAAGGTTATCATCATTTAACACTTCTACTAGACAATGGTTGGAAATGTCACTAATGGAGGGCGATTTGAGCCCTTTCCCTTTGGCCCCATAGTTTGGGTTAGGCCCCTCCTAGTAGATGATGTCTGCATTAAGCAACAGAAAGCCAAAACTGTCCCCTGTACTACCATATTACATTTCATCCTGCACACCTCAAGGCACAATTCAAATAAGTGTAGAGTTAAGATATAATATTGTTATGCTCTGGTTTTATAAAATATTTTAGAAATAGACAACAATACTGTTTGTGTGTTGATAAACAGGATGACATGGCTCGTCACCTGAGGGAGTACCAGGATCTGCTCAACGTGAAGATGGCCCTCGATATTGAGATTGCCACCTACCGCAAGCTGCTGGAGGGAGAGGAAAGCAGGTGTGTGTCTGTTTGGTTCGGCATTTGTTGTGAGGATTTGCTCATTATCCAATGATACATTGCATTTCTGTTCTATGTGTTACAGTATGATACAAGACATAAGGTGCAATTGAAATACAAGACTGTATATGCAACACATCACCATATCATGCTGTACAATGCTAGCGGAAACAGCACACTCTTACAGCACCTCACTGTGAGATCCCATTGGATATGATATTCTCTTATTCTAGGATTCAGTGCAGCCCAGTGTTGTTAAATCAAATGCATTTTACTGAAAAACATTGACAGTCAAGTACAATAAGACACTATGAGTTTGATTTAGTGCAACAGGATACAGTGGAAATATCAAATAGTGATTTGAGTAAATATAATATTAATTTTAACATTATGCAATGCATCATGCAGTGCAGTACTATACTCTGGAGTACAATACAACAATAACAACCCAATAACAACATGATATTAAATAATGAGATACCAAACCACACGAACCAACTCAACAAGATACATTGACAAACAATGATGCATGATGTTTACAATATTACAAGACCTATAACTCAATACAGCACAGTATAATGTGATATTAATGCAGAGTTCAGCGTTGTATGGTTTGATCCAACATAACATGACAAGGTACTCAATGATTCAACAGCATGGAAGTGAACAGTACTTTATGTGCTGTTATTCCATGCTTTATGTTAATGAAATTGACACATTACAACAGCTTATGTACAGTGTGAAACAGTTTGTCTCTTCAGAGTAACACAACAAACATGGTGTAACGAAGGCAGCAACACACCAGAATAAGAGAAGTCTACAGAATAGAAAACAGTTCATCATGAAACAACACTATGAACTACAAAACATTACGGGATGGAATGATGTTCATCACTGTGGCATTTAACATAATGTTACAGTAAGTCGTGAAATTTATAATCAGACAATATGATACAAAACAACAAAAACTCTCAACTCAGTTTTGTGGCACTCTGGGCTGTGTTTAGGCCTTGAAAGGGTCAGGAGTGTCTTCAAAATATGAAAGAAATGAACTAATTCTTAATATGAATATGCAGATATATTGCTATTTTGGCATAAGAAACCAAAATTGTGTCACTTCCTGAACTCACGACAGCAACATCAGAGTTAACTTATCAAAAGACTTTCAATATGCACAACTGTTTTAAAAAGCCAGCAAATGGAAGTGAGGTTTGAAGAGTAAACAGCAGCAGTGACTTTGTATTACAAATATGCATCAACTTTGCCAGTTTTCTCTCAGAAGAGTTTTTTAATCTTAGTGGGACTTCCAGGTAGAATAAACGTTGAAAATATGTGTATATAAGATATTTATAATTTAGTTCCCATGATAAATCCTTGTTTGTGTAGAATTGGAAAGGGCTATTTTTTAAGCACTCTATACAAATAAATCAGAAACACTGCAATATTATACAGTATAATTTAAAATACAATAAGGATGTGAGTCTGAATGAGATACTTGAATAGGATGCAATAAACTACAACATGATCAAGACACACTGTAGTACTAGACTCTATGATATGATATGATACAGTGTTTTATGGCTAATAGGGGTGAATATGGTATAATTTAATTTAACTGATATGATTGACCCAAGTGTTGCACATTTACATTTTTCTTTCTCAGCGGTCTCTGTATTAATCAAAAAAGACAAAAACATACACTAATCCACAAAAACAGAAAAGCAGACCTGAACCAAACACAACAGCATATTTCAAACATTTCCCAAATCATGCATTTACACACTGAAACAAAATATGATGGGAGAAATAATAAACATTCTTATGCAGTTGTTCAACCTACATTTAGCCTCTACAAACATTAGAATGTTAGACAGGCTGAATCAAGAAATGGTGGTTCAGTCTGTCATGCGGGACTTAATTGCTTTATAACTCTACTCTTTTTTTACACGTTATATTTTTTTCTTCACAATGACAGCCTTAAATCCTGAGTGCTGTGTGCCTTCTTTTGCAGGATCACTACAAATGTTCCCATGCAGGCTGCTTACTCCTCCATTGGATACAGAGGTATGGAAACCATCTCACATTGTTCCCCTTAAGAAAAGAGACCCACACCATCCATCTTACATTCCAGATGAGTCAATCAATGGGATAAAGGGTGCTAATTATAGCATGTGACTGTATATGGTAGCAGCTATTTTGAGGAAATTACATGTTGGGTGACTGCAGTGACACATCCGCACCATCAGGTGGCAACATTTGACATGTCATGAGTCACAGGGGCGATCAGGCACAAGGCTCACATCAATAAAAACTCCACTCAGCTCATTCACTTGATGTATTAACAGTCTAAATGTGTAATTAATCTCTGCCAGGGCCTCCCCTCTCTCTACTCAAATGAAACAGCGAGCATTAATTAAAGACGATGTATGAGGTACAGACCTGTTTCATTACTGCCACAGATTTTTAATAAGAGCTCAGTTTTACTTTAGAGTGGTAGAGCTACACACACTGTTTTATTGTTCCATCAGGTTGTTCAAGGCTGAATAATCCTCTTAGAGAAATGCTGTAAACCAAAGAATTAACACTGAATGAACTTTGCGTCACTGCAGTAGAACTGATTGTATAATAAAAAAAAGTAAGAGCTGGATGCATGTGTTCCCACAGAGACCAGTCCTGAGTCACAACATCAGCGCTCATCAGAGGTTCACTCCAAGAAGACGGTGCTTATCAAGACCATTGAGACCCGTGATGGAGAGGTTTGTAAAACACTTTCAAGAACATTATGAACCACTCAAGTACTGAGGACACAACACTATGAAACATGAGACAATTACATAAGAACAGTATAATGTGATTCAGTATCAAACCACACAATAGTAGACAACATAATACAGTATAATACAATTTCATTAGATGAAATATAATGCAAACTGATATGACTGATGCGCCACACTACCGTACAAGACAATAAGAAACAATACAATATGATACTGTATGATGCAGTAAAGTACAAGACAGAACATTGAGAGACATGCAACATCATATATAACAGATTTAAACAATACTGTATGACGATATGACACAATAATATATATATATGTATATATATATGATACAGCACCTTACAATGCTAAACTATGAAAAACAATAGAAGACAATAAAAAATAAAATAATAAAATAAAAAGCCAAGGAGCACAAAACATGATAACACATAACAAAATACAGTTCAGTCACATGTTACCGTAAGATAAGAGATTGTTTCACACATTATGATTCACACAATTAAATACAACACAATGTATTATGATGTTTTATAGTATAATGTAACATATTATGAAACTATATGATCCAACACAATACAGAATGAAAGAACAAACCAAATGTATTCCTATACAATATACAAGGGCACAAAACACTATAGGATACAGCACAATAACATAAGTTATGTACAATTTGAAATGCCAGCACATACGTGATAAAATACAATGCAATAGAGCAAAATACAATACAAATAAAAATGATACAGTGCCACATAAAATGAAATAGAGAAACAGGGTGCAATAGGATACAACATAATAAAGTACAGTACGACACAACATTAGTAACAACATAATAAGAGACACTTAAAATTGCACAATACAATAGGAAACAATACAATAAAGCACAATGAAGTTGTAGTGTGTTTCAATCATACAAGAAATAAATCTTATATATTATGTACATATATACAAATGTAAAAAAAATATGAATACAAATGTAAACAAAAAAAATCACCTTAAAGAAAACAGCACCAATTGATTTCATTTACATACTGGAAAAGGAGTGGGAAGAAGTATGATATGATGTAAAATGCAACTTTTTATATGATGCAGCACACTATTGTGCAATTACATACAAAACTATTATGGTTTATGATTCATTTTAGATAATAAAATATTGACTGTAATTTGTTATATTCTTGTTTAGGTGAAATACTCTATGAGCCAGGGCGCTAGTGCTCGTTCTGTAAGTCTTATTTCAACACCAAAACTACTTTGCTCACCTGGTAACAACAGCAAAAGGAAGTTACAAACAGGAGCCTCCTTCTTCTAGTGTATAATACCCACCTCCTGAATATTTACCTCAATATTTAAGGAAGTTATAACAGGAGCCTCCTTCTTCTAGTTTATAATACCCACCACCTGAATATTTACTTGTGAACACAGGCTGGATTTTGCATGTTGCCACAAAAGCATGGGGTTCTTAGGGAATTCAAAGTAGTACCTTCAGTAATGCCTGCTTCCTGGTCTTTAGGAAACAACAGACACACTTTGACGTCACACACGTCCTCTCAGGGTTCACTGTATGTGCCCACTGTTTCCCCTGCTCAGCATCTCACTCCAAACACCACCTCTGTCTCTGTAGATAGAGAAAACACTCTTACTGATTCTCTACAGCACTCCGCTGTCCTTCACATCGATAATGCATATGTTTCTGGCCTTCATATCCGTTAACAGCACCTCCTCTTTCCTCCCCAGGTTGTCAGTGAGTCCACACAGCACCAGCAGGACATCATGTAAGCTGGAAGAGGCAACTTCACGACTACTTTCTGTAGTAAATCAATAAAATGATATAGAACAAAAAAAGAGACACTTTCTTACCACCACTATGATGATTTTTAAGCTAAGCCTTGTAAAAGAAACACAATGTCAAACATTTGATGAACCAGTATACAGCTTTAAACATCATCCTGTATACTTGATAAGCTGCACAGATGTAGCATGAAGGCAATGCACTGCCTTTAGCCTGGTTTAAAATAAAGGTCATTCCAGGAAATATGCTTTATTTCCTACATTCACAGCTGATATTGTTATATCTTGTCAGCAAGAAATAGCCACTGACAAATTAATTACGAATAACAAGAAATTATTCCTATACTTTCTGGGCAGATGTGCAAGTATGTTGCTTGACGTAGAAGTGCTTTTGAGAAAGTGAAATGATGATCCAAATCTTGAAATATGTCATGATGAACACAAACATGATGAGGGATAAAGGGACAGAGCCATGTTTGAAGTCTAAGCTCACAAGCATGTGCAGGGTCTTTGATTGTACATGTATGGGTGACATTTTATGTTGCTTCACAGCATCCCAGAAAAGTGTATCCAAATAAAGACATTTGTTATCACCGCTAAAGTTTCCTAAAGTTTTGTTGTAAAAGAGAAAATCCTGTGTTAAAATAAGGCATGCACTGTGTAAAAAGAAGCCTCATTTTCAAGTCATTATCATTCCTCAGCATTTGTCTGGCTCTTTTATGAACCTTTCCCCCTCGCTGCATTCATCATCTGATGTGACCTGTGTTAGCTTTCTCAAATGATACCAGCATCCTCAGCCAAGCGCAACTGTCTCCTGCTAACATTTAATTTGCTTTTTATAAAGAAAGTAGCAGTTTATATTATCAGTAACAGGACTAGCGCCAGTGCAGGAGGGGATGTGAACAATGGTGTGTTAATGAGCTGGCTTGGCGGCTGCTTTGTTTCCGGTGAAAGAGCAGATTAGCAGAGCAACAAGAATAATATGGTGTGCGGTTTGTGTCTGAAGTCACTGGACTGAATATGTCAGAGGAGATAAAGAGAGAGGAAGGAAGAAGAGAAATACAGTGAAAGAAGACAATAAACCATGAGGGGGTAGAGGCAGAAAACAATAAAGGAGAGGGCATAGATGTGATGAAACAGATATTCAGAGAGGGAAAAGAAATGGAAAATGGACTAACAATGTTTAGTTAATTCTTTCTCTATATTTTTTTCTTTGCAGTTACAACCAGTAATCATAGGTTCATTAAAGTTCAGCACTTTCCCCGCTCGACAGAGTTACTGTGACAGTAATGCTCCAGGAGCTTTAGAGGAGATTAGTGCCATGTAGCTGTGCTTGATAGTCTGAGAGGCAGGGTCAGATCTGACATTGATCCATCAGCCAGGTGTGCTTTTATTAGCCTCTTCTTTAGCAAAGTAGTTTTATGTTTGGAGGTCACTTGAAGAGGATGCTAAGACATGAGACTTTGGAGACAATAAGGTACTAAATTAAAGTTAAAGGTGTTTGCTCTATCTAAAGTGGGGTACACACATAAAGATTACAGGACTGTTTCTGTCCCGACCTTCCCCCTTCTTGACCAAGGACGGCAAATGCCTGATTACCATATGTCTTATACCATTATCCTGTAAGATTTTCCTGTGGTCTGAGGTGTTAAGAGTGAATTTACCATGATAATCAACTCTGAAACTAGTCAGGGCCAACAATCATAAATATGAAACTTGTTCAATATCTACAACCAAAAATCTTCACTTGTGCGATGACTCTGGATTCACGACTCTGTGAATTGTGACGTGGAACAGAATGTAGCCAATCAAGAAGCGAGCTGATTGAGGGACAAGGAAACAGACGTAAATAAAAAGAGACACAGCCGACCTGCTGAAACATAAAGTCCGGTAGACCCAAGAAGCAGAAGAGCAGCTTACATGTTCACGCTGTCTCCAGGATTTCTCCACAGTCTTTTCTTTCATTTAGTTCCCTATTTTCTGTCAAAATACTCAAAAGACCACCACAATTCCCTTTTCTCACATGTCCTCTTCCATGTTAGGTGTTGTGTTTTCTTGTTGTTGCCATAGACAATGTTTATGGTTGTTGCTATGAAATCAAATACCAAAACATTTTACCTTGTGTAGGGGACCAAGCAATCAGGCAAAGTACAAAGGTGTTGGAAAATATCTTGTTCCTTCAATTAAACTTGCAAACGAATATATCAATAACAAAATATTAGACTTAATTTTGTGGAAAATAAACAAATCCACTAAAAGAGGTGAACTCAGCAAAAGAACTAAAGCAACAACCTATCAAACATCATCAGACCTAGCCTGAGTGAGACATGCTGAGGGTCTCAATATATAAAGGACTAGTCCAACATGAACACACAAGAGGGAAAGTAAGGTGACTACAAACTAAACATTTCAAAAAACTCTGATAAAGCAACAACAAATGATCAAAACAAACATTTCACAGAACACAAAATTGTCTTTACTGATTGAAAAGAACAGACAAAAGTTTCATGCTGAATTAAAAGTCCAAGCTTCTCCTCCTTCCCCCTGGATGGTCTCTCCCTTTTCCTGTGGATAGGGCTTCAAGACCATCTTGGAGCAGCAAACAGTCTTCAGCCAGGAAGCGTAGTCAAACAAAAAGTCAAACAAGGGTAAGTATTACTTGCAATTAAACCTTAAACGCAAATTAAATCATCATTCAGAAAATTAAACTGTAAGGATGTAACAGCTTGTTAACTCAATTGTGTGCACCCAAGTTAGAAAACAACTGCCATAAATGCAATAAAAGTGATTTTATTTCAACAAAAAAGTCTCCAATGTGATTTTACTAAACTAAAAACAAAACTGTTGTCAAAACCCAAAGGCAAAGAAATACTAACACACTGTAGTGACAGGAACACACCATCCGAGAAACATTGATTTGTCAGTAAATATGTCAATCAATGTTGTTTCCAAATGTGTTGCCAACATTACCAATAGAATCTTCAAGAATGTGCAGCACGTTAATGAAAACTGCTGATTTGTCTGATTATTTGTCAATCAATCTCAACGCAGCCGCAGCTTGTCCAGTTTATGACAGCTTCGTAACATCAGGTAAAGAGTGATGCCACAGACAAGGCTGTCAGCAGTTTCTACCTTTTTGTTTAATTAGTGTTATCATTGCAAAATTAAAAGCAGTTTTTGCTGACCTAAACTTCGATTGTTTATTATTGCGTTGCACAGAGTCAAAAGGCATGTGGTTTCAGGGCGCTCATGGCACGCTGGTGCCCTCCTGTGGCCTTTTTAGAAATGAAGTACACAGATCTTGAAGTTGAAAGAAATATTTTATTTTAGCATGAGCTGGTCTAAGGTGAATGGAGAACATCCTAACAGGTCTGTCTGAGAATAAGCTGCTTCCCAAAAGAACACAGTAAGACATGTTAGACACCTATAAACAGGTTAAGTTTGTACTCATACAGGGAAACTTAGGCCACAATTTAAAGTAATATGCATCATAAAGGGAAAGGCACCAAGGCCCTCTTTATGCAGGGCATTGACTTACTGTATATAGTTCAATTGCTACTATTTCTTTCATTTTCATTTTTTGTTTATGTTTATTATTTAAAGGAATTAAAAAGAAAAACAACACAAACTGTACCACCATCAGCAGTGAGGACCTGCAGTCTGAGCTAACTTGTCTTCCTCCTTCTAAGCTACATGCAGTGAAGTGGAGGAGCACAAAAGGCCTTTGCAGTTGGTATGCAAGAGGAAAACAAATTTGGCAGTTCACTAACCAAACTTAGTGTAACTTTGAGGAATCAGTTTTTTGGAGTAAGCAAGAAAAGAGGCCTGCAACCACTGCTATTTAAAATTCATATTTCCCTCCACCAAGGAGGTTATGTTTTCGGGAGATTTTGTCTGTCTGTCTGTCTGTGAACAAAATAACTCAAAAGTTATGGATGGATTTTGATGAAATTTTCAGGAAATGTTCAGCATGGGAAAAGGAAGAAGTGATTCAAATTTGGTGTTGATCCAGAACACTGTCTGGAAACTGTGCTGCTTGGCGGAGGTCTGCGCTCTCCGAGTGCTTTTCTAGTTGTTAACTGGGCTTGGAAAAAAACTCCATTGTCACATCTTGCAATTTGTTAACAGATGCTAGCTAAATTGGCAAATAGTTTTTATATAAAAAAGAATGAACATGGTCAAAGATGTGGTATTTTGTTTCCTTGTTTACTTAAATGAGGGAAACAAAAATGTTCACAAAATTGGCAAAAGTTAAAGATGTTTAAATATATCAATAATCTTACATATAATTAGAAAAGGCAGTAATGGAAAAAATGCAGATATGCACAAGTTTATTGAAGCAATTTTGTTGAAGAATTTTATATTTTATTGTCAAACATAATATTTTTATGTTTTGGGTACTCCATTGGTTAAAATGACAACTTGGTTAAAGACAAAGTTGTCAAGTGAGTCACAAAGTGCTGTTTGTGATGCGCTGTTTTTAGGCGAGCCATCTCTTGAGGCAATTCTTTTATATGAACAGTGAGAGCTGACTCATGTTAAAAGGCATTCCTTTATATTGTTAATATCTGAAATAAAATAACAACATTGTCCAAATAAAGAACTGTTTGAAAGGCAAAGGAACTGCTTTTTTTGATCAAATGATTAAGATAACCAAAAAATCTCTAAAGCAGATCTCTAACATTCCCATCACCTCTGTTAAAACAGAACAAACATAAATAATCTACACTTTTACCCTACTTGTTGTTGTTGTTTGGATCATATCAATTTACAGGATGATGTTTTTTATGAGTCTCTGTACTTGCCTTTCCACAACAGACATGTTAAAAAGAAAACATCCCAGACCAGCTCCATGGATGGTTTGAGATATTGAATATTTAACAATTTTCAGCTCTCACTGCAACATGTGCACACAAAGCATTACCCATTTATAATGTTAAGTTGTGTACGCTCTGTATAAACAGAGACTCTGTTCTTGCTCACTGGCTCTACACTCAGAACTGAACTCAGAAATAAACTCAGCTGATCTCTGTGAACTTTGCTTAGTCTACTGGGGAAATAATTTACAAATGGCATTCAAGAGTCAGAACTATGAAACTCACTGCTACCTCAAAGAGAGTTATCTTGAAATATGCGGTTTGTTAAAAAATATTCCCTATCTTGTTGAGCTGTGCCTTTGACAGATTTTTTAATGTTACATAACTGCATCACTGTATTTTGTTATCAAGCTCAAGTGCAAATGTAGCCTGAAACTTTCTGTCAGAGCACATCAGTGTGTATATGAGGTATGAGAGGGAGAGCGACATCATGTAGATGTCTGTTCAATATGTTTCAGACTCCTCAATGTGGCTGAGACCAGCAGTGCAGACATGTAGCTGTTTAAATATAGAAAATAACAGACCTCATGACTGAAACCACGTGTTACTAATGCTGACTGGGATGTCTGTGAAAAAAATGCATTAACCTTAAATGGCTCAGTGGTCTTCCAAAGTATTGATCAAGCTTTCTATAAAGCTCCTCTTTTAAAGCCTCATTAACACATAAGCATGTTTAGAATACATCATAATGTGCCTGTATTGCTCTATAATCCTAATTATTTAATTATGATTATTTCAGCATCAGTAAGTTACAACTATGCTTGTGAATATAACCTAATTACTTAACTCAGTTATAATTTAAACACTGGCATTATCAAGACTTATGAATACCATTATAAACCATCACTAGTGTTAAGAATTAGGATTTTTCAGCATTATAAGCACACTTATGAGTTTATAATTCTTTGTCTTTATTTTGAAATATCTTTACATGTTATCTGCAAAGAGTAATCATCTGATGTACTGGCTGTTCAGTCCACGAGTGTAACACAAGAAGAAATTTGACAGCAGACTAGAGCATTTCTGAGATGATTAGAATATGGCGTGCCACACTGAAAGTGCTGGTCTTAACCCAAGTTGTTTGTTACTGGACTTCTGGGCTAGTCATGGATTGTCCAAAACAATCACCCTGTTCAAACCTAGAGGTGGTCATACGTGTACTTGGTACCAGAGCACCCCATACCAAAGATCAATGATTGACTATCGTATCATCTGATCACTCGGCTAAAGAGAGGCGCAGAGCTGTTAGCTGATCACCAACTATTGGTGAGTTGGATCAGTTGCCAGGGTAGGCTGCCTGACAGACCTGGTACACCCTAAATGGGTAGCAAGGGTGAACCAGGAGCGTCTGGCTGAGGCCCCTGTCTATAAGGTTTTCCTTACAGACAGTTCCCACCACTGGGGGAGGTTTGGGACATGGAGTCTGATTGGTCCATGTTCAGGAAAAGTGGCTGTGAAAGTGGCTGCTGACAGCTGTGGGCTGAGGGTCACTGCTGCCTGTCATGGTGCAGCACAAGGACTGCAGATTTTTGATGATGGAGCAGAAAAACATAATCAAGAATTTGCAGCACCGTAGGCTGGTTGTGGCTGACAAAGTTGCTTTGTGATGAGTTACACATGCCCCCATAGAGAGGGCAGCTTTGCACTTCTCAAAGTAGCTTAGGCTGACCCCTTCAGATCAGTTGCATGCATGGATAGTCTTCGTACTAACAAAGGCAGATCTATACAAACACATCTAAAGATATGGAAATGAATAAAGACAGTAGGACAATTGACTGTTGAATCACAATGTTTATCATATTTTAGGTCCATATAAATTCATGCTCATTAATAATAATAATAATAATAATAATAATAATAATAATAATAATAATAATAACAGGTGAATTGCTCACATGTAAACAGGGTGATGGTAAATTAATTCCCATGATTAAAGTGTCAGTAACTGAATAAAAGAGTAAAATTGAAGGCTCAGTTCAACATCACATGTTGAAGAATGGAGATGATAAAAGTGCTTTCACCACCCCGTCAACGTCAAATTAACTGGACACACAGTAGTAACACAGTTAAAAAGCTACAGCTCTAATGCATTGAAAATGATCAGCTGGATAAATTACATTATGTAAACATGGAACATTACAATTCAAAATTATTTACAGGGCAATATTTACAATACAAGCAATTAACATATGATCAGCTGAGGTGAGTGTCCATGAAAAATACTGAAGACAAAAGAAACATAATGCTACCTTTATTTTATTTTTAAGTTTTAAAGTTTTGATTTTTTGGTCCCCACGTCAAACAATAGGACTTTAGTTCCAAGTTATCCTCTTGTTAATCTATGCATTTCAAAACCCAAATGATAAGAGTACTTGTTCATCTCTCCTCAGAAGTAAAATAATAAAACACTTTCTACTGAATCTAGAGCCATGGTTACTGCCTAATTCATTATTGTTTTTGTCCTTCCTATTAAAGATTAGAAATTTGATCAATTTTACAGTTCTGAGGGAGTGCAGTAAAAATTAAGATAATTATTATAATTATAACATTAAACCTACAACGCAGTTCAAATTAGGAGGTGTGAGCAACCCTTGCGACAACACTTAAACCTCAAATGTTGTGGAGACTGATTCAACCCTTTTCACAGCCCTTTATCTGCATGGTGTAAACAGAGAAAAGAGATTAAAAAATAGACTTAATGTTGGACCTTTCTTTACTGTGGCAGCATGGATCTGAGCTGGACCTGTAATCATTAACAAATATTAGCGTGAAAAAACTGCACTGAGGTCACGGGTAACAATGAGGTTTGGATGTCTCTCTCTTCTGCACACAGTTATTAAATTACACCCCCCTTCAAACATCCACTTTTTTGACTTATTCTGACCTGGAACCAACAAACATTACAGAAAAAAATCTGAAGTTTTCACATGACAATAGAGACACACAGAAACACTGACACGTCTGAAACGATTACACAAGGGTTCTCATGCAGTTATGAAAATGGTTGGTCCTCCAGTGTCAAGTCCTTCAAATATCAGCAGGTATTAAGTATAAAGGAGAGGAACCATTTTGTTCATTTAAACCTCAGAAAAAAGACATTAAAACATTATTTGGTTGCACAACTCACTGTTAGCTGTCAGGTTAATTGATATGCTAATTAGCAGGAGAGTGGCTTCTTGTTGGACAATATTAATAATAGCTTGTTAGTATTTTATTAAGTCTCTATTCTTCAGTAATAATCCATTGAAAGGCACCCTAATACCCTCCTAATTATGGTCTTAATTGGCTTTGATTAGTATGGGCCTTATAAGGAGGTAGTACCACATGAATAGTTATTAAGTCAGGCAAATACTGTGCAGTTTCTAACAGATAGTTCTTTAGCAGACTGACCGTACAATTCATATCAGGATTGATTTCAGACAAATATTAAAATTTTGTGATATAACTCACCAAGATATAGGTTATAGTCATGTCTGAGTGCTATTTCTGCTTTTTCTTGAGCCTTTTTCTTTCTTTGAGACTAAAAGCTCTACAAATTTTCTCCCTGCTAATTCGTCTGTTTGCTTTTCCCCATGGTGAATTCAGGTTATGTCTGCCTGCTTACAAATCTACTTGTAGTGGCTGTCACAGTGAGAGAATGCTGCCTTATTACCAGAATATCAAACATGTCTAAAATACATCAAGCCAGTCGGAGCAGCTGATCATGCTGTGATCATGGGGCATTACCCTCCATGAAGCACTGTGAGGCAGAAATCTGTCCCTGCTTTCAAAACCAGCTTTTCACTCATTATCTCACACTGAGTATCAAATATTTGCTTCCTATTTCAAAATTTCCCACTCTTTTTGAGGAGTCCAGATTTTGTGTGAAGTTAATATATCCAGTTTGTTTGACTGCTAGAGTATGTTCATTATCACTGATGCTTACACTCCTGATCCACCTGTGATTCTCTCCATCTGAGACGCTCCATTCAAGTTCCTGCCCCCTCAAATGCCTCCTTCCCCACGTTGGCCTAGTTCGATCTGGTTGGTTTACTGGTCAACTTTGTGCTAATTGGTTAGTTCAGTGCACTCGTCTACAGCTTCTGCTTTGCACTGGGCCTGCCAGCTCGAGCCAATGGACTTAAACTACAGATGAAACAATAGTGGGACATAGCACTAGTACATCAGGGCCGTTTAAGACAGCCACTGGTGAAGTAAGAGTGGCAAAGGGAGAAATCCAAAAGCCAAACTCTTTTATCTTGGGCAAAGATGTACTCTATCATGCTGGGAAACACAGGAGTAACCCCAAAGGAAATATAAAACAACCAAAAAAGAATTATACGGGCATTTCATTTATTCAATCTAGCATTCAGCTGACTTTATCAACACTGATAATTCAGTGACAGGAATTTATTTAAATATTCTACTGGGTTTGTAGGTGATATTCACACACTAAAAATTCTTAAGAAAATAAACCATTTTTCACATTTTGACAGATTTAGTTAACAAAATTGTATTAGCAACTACATATAAATTAGTGATGAAACAGGCTACCCTTATTGGTTTTGGAACATATTCTTTGAGACTACTTGAGAGTTATTTAGACATTACAAAGATGGGTGTTTGCACTTTGTATCATAAGAAATGAGAATTGTTTAATCATATTTAAGAATAAAAACAGCTCATGAATTACTACTACCTTATAAGGGTTGTACTAAATAAGGCCAGATAAAAATAAGCTTACAGATGAACTTAATGAATATTTAAAGGGATTGTTTTAAGGAAAACTTAAGCTATGTTATCATTCACATGCAGACTTTTGCACTAATAAGCTTATACTAATGACTAAGAGTGGTGCAATTTTGCATTTAAGTCTTTCTGGTTCCCAACCCTCCAGAGTAAATGAAATTTAGAGCAAATGCCTGAAATAAGGTTCATTGTTAACACACGCACATGATTTAGGTGTTGATCAAAAATCAGCACTCTAAAGCTGCCAGTATGTTACTAGTTATTATGCTAACAAGCAACTGGAAAATGGTAGAAGTGTGACCTAAAATAATCAGCTTATTGGGTAGAGTTAATTAATGCTCTTCAGTTTTGTATAGGCTATTTATCATAGATCTATGGCTTCTGATGTCTAATCCCCAATGAAGAGGGACATTGTTTTTCTGTGGGAACCTGCATTAATTATATGAGGTTCAAATGAAACAAAAATAGTTCCTTTGTACTAAAAAATGCTCCCTAGACAAATCTAACCCCGGATGTTCAGCTCAGCGGTAACATTGTTCGAAGCATAATTGAATTGAAAGCGAACCACAGGCAGATGCGTGGACACACAAACAAATGCAAACATCAACAGTAAGTCCAGAAAAAAGAAGGTCCAGCTGTAAACATCAGAGGGGGCTATCTGCAAATGCCTTAATCTTCCCATTCTGCCCATTTACACAAAATGATCTTCAAATTAATCCCTCCCTTTTTCATTAGCTAACACTTCGTCCACACAAAGATTCCCACTTTGGAAACAGGTCAGTGAGACAGAGAGAGATACAGCATGTTTACATACATCACAAAGACTCCCCCCTCTCCCTGGTCCACATTTGGAACAATCCATCACTTGCCAGAGGGCTTGTATGTCCACACAAGCACGCAAACACAATTAATTTGACCTTTTCTTCTGCCTTTTATGGTCCCCATCAAACCCTTAAAAAGATTTCTCCTGACAAACTTCATGGCACAGCTTGTTGTATCCTTGTTTCAACAAATAATGCAAATATAGATTGTTTTTCTGATAAAAGGAGAAAAGGGAATGTCAGCACGTTGGATTACAAACAGTACCTGTTTTAAATTCAGGAGAAAGAGGAGAGAATAGGGGAGGTAAAGATGTTTCTTTTGCTCAGCTTCTTGGTTAAGACATTTGCCGCCTGAGTGCAGAGGAGGTTTATGAGATGTAAGCGCATTCACATTGGAGAACGACAAAATTGTTTGCAATGACATGCGGCAGGTTTGTTGTTGAGAAGCTGGAGAATTATCCTCATTGTCAAGTGATTGATTTGCTTCAAACCTTCAAAAAGTCTGTCAGGAATCTTTAAGCATCACAGAACTTGTGCTGCATGTCTTGATTCACACAAAGATGGTGACAACAGCAGGTTGACCTGATGCAGTGACTTTTTGAAGATGAAATAAAGAGGCAGAGCTGCTGTCTTGTCTCAGCGTTTGCAGTTTTATATTGTCTTGTTGTTTTAATAGACTCCTTGAAGAAAACTGTCCAGATTAGGTAGTGTTAGTGTTGAAGGTTGATTGAAGGCAGTGCTACCTTGACTCTGTACAAGTCGCGTTTCAAAATGGCGTGGAATGTCTTGATTGCTCCCCCACAGCAGTCTCTCTGAAAATTGCTTCTCGTGGCTCTGAGCAAAAGATTTCTTCAACACAAAAATGTTCAAACATATTTCACTGGACTCCCAACAGGACAGGTCTATGAGCAATTAAAAAAGAAGTTTGACGTCAAACGCAGTCTTCAATGACTCACCGTGATCACTTACAGTCCAACAGCAACCAAAGCTGCTTCCCAATAAAGAAGAGGCCTCTTTTTGTAAGTCTTGACATTCATAGATAACAGACTGGGACTTAACTGTGCAGGACTCAGCCACTGTCTGTTTATAAGCAGTCCATCATTGGCACAGCAGGCTAACGTTTCTGACTCACATCTGTGACAAAGAGCTTAAAAGAGCTTCTGTGTGTGCTTGTGTGCTGCTGGTCCTTGAGCGCTGGGCTGCCTCAGATGCGAACTGGGGGGCCACTTTGGGCCGTGAGGGGCACTTGAGAGCCGCAGTCGTAGTCGAGTTCCCCCATCCGGGTGCGGCTCATCATTCGACTGTGTGAGTATGCTCTTCTGTCTGTTTGTCTGTCCCTGAAGCTCCTGATGTAGCTCTGTGAATGGAGAGATCACACCGAGTTTAGAGCAGAAAATTATTCAAGGCACATCGGCTTTATGTCGTTCAACATCAATACAGAGAGCTGGCATTTAAGGACAATCTTTTGTGTGCTGGATATTCTTCATACTGATGTACCTATTTAATCTGACTCACCAGACACCACGCTTTGGCTGCTCACTATCCTCGTAGATTGGATTTTGGTAAGATGAATCTGTCTGATTTCAGACACTGAAACAGGTAGATGCATCTGCACTGCAAGGTTAAGACTTATTTGCTGCTGCTGACTTCAGAATGAATACTGCTGATATTTTCGTAAGTAGCACAAACATGAGTAAAAAGGAAGAAAAACAGCCAGGCTCAGTTCAAAGGTAACAACCTCCAAAACCCATCACCTCTAAAGCTCCCCGGCTGACATTTAATTCAAAGATGAAGATCTTCTCTCTTTGATCAAGGGGATGAAGGCAAAAAGCAAAACTCCCCCATCAGACCACGTCCTGTCTGATTTGTGGACAACTCTTTCTCAATAAAACAAAAATGTTATTTAGTTCTTAAGTTTTACTGAACTTTAAGCCAACCTCAGACTTTTCTTCTGTCTGGAGGATCTGAAAGTTCTTCATCGGCTTCTCTCTAAGTGTATGCAAAGGCTGATGTATCACTTCAAGGATTTGTTTATTTCAAATATCCATGATTGACAGGTGGACAATGACAAGCTTGATAGCTTGCACAGTGGTAAGCCTTCGAGTTAAGTTTTTAATATAAGTTTGTGTGATCAATATATTTTTTTTAAAAGTCAAATTAATATTCTTGAATTTGATATTATAAAGATGATTATTAAGCTTTTATTTGACTTGCTGGATTGAAAGATCACATGTTGTATTGTGACAGATTAGGCTCATTTTCTCTGATTGCTGTTGATGTGCCTGTGTTTCACTAACCAGGATGAACAGTTTACGACAAGACAGATAAAAACAAAATATGCCACACATTTATTTTGTAAGTTGTGCTTGAGAAGTGGCTGGCTATTGTTCATGTCATAACATGTTCATGTCCAGTAAAGTCATTGTAGAAGACAGTTTGGTGCTTAATGCAATTTCACCTTAAAGGACAAGTTCTTTTTCTACAGCTTTAACATTGTTTATAGAATGAAGTAGAACAAAATACTCACCCAGAAGGTTTTCCTGATCCAAACAGTGCTTCAGGAGAAATTTAGATCCAAAATAATATAATATATATAATAATGGTAGCATATAATGGTAGCACACGGGGCATGTATAGCGCCGTTACTAAAACTGCATTAATCGTCAAAAAACTCATTCGTTTCACCAATATTTCATCATGGTCTGCTTGCGCTACTCCTCCAAGACAGTCCGGTGTTGCTCCACCCATGTTTTTGTGACTGTACTGACCTCTGAACTAAAAAACTTTCTTTACGGCTGCCGCATATGCGCAGTACGGCTCAGTGTTTCAGGGGCGACCGCCGGCTACTCAACAACTTTCTTTTTTTTTTTTTTTTTAATGTATATTTTTGGGCATTTTGTGCCTTTATTGATAGGAGAGAGACAGTGGATAGACTTGTGAAAGGGGATGAGAGAGTAGGGGATGACACTCTGCAAACTGGTCACAGGCGGGATTTGAACCTGGACTGACAGAAGCAAGTACATGGGGTGCTAACCACTACGCCAAACCAGCACCCCCTCAACAACTTTCTTCTTCCAGTTTTGTGCAAAATGGACGAATATCTATCGGATGAAGATGTTGTGGATGATAACTTTGAATATGATGGGTGTCCTTACAGTTTCGAGCCAGAGTATACAGATGAGGAGCTCATCGAAAGGAGGACGCAGAGGCAAAGAGAAGAACAGCTGGCCAGAGAGCAGTTTCAGTTCAGAGGTCAGAACAGTCATAGAAACATGTCTGGAGTGACACAGGACTGTCGTGGTGTAGTAGTGCGAGCGGACCATGATGAAATATTGGTGGAACTAATGAGTTTTTGGACGATTAATGCAGTTTTAGGAGCGGCGCTATACATGCCCCGTCCGCTAACTTTATACTGCTGCTAGATTTTGGATCTAAATATCTCCCGAAGCACTGTTTGGATCAGGAAAGCCTTCTGGGTGAGTATATCGTTCTACTTCATTCTATAAACAACGTGAAAGCTGTAGAAACCGAACTTATCCTTTAACCTCAACTTCTCCTAAATACTATGAACATGAAATAAAGTGGTGCTCAGCACATGAGGGGAACAGTTGTTGGTAATACTGAAATTCTGCAACTTTGAATACAAATCTTGTAGAAATTTTATTATTTTAAAAAATACTTGGCGTCCCTGAGTGTCACATAAGGTACTTTTGAATAAACTGTAACACTGTTATTATAACCATTCATTTTAGAATATCTGAAATTCATAAAATACCTGTTAAACCCTTTTAAAGAACATCTTTATACATTTAGAGACTGTCTTTATACATTCAATGACTCAGTTTCATCTTCACTTTCAGACTAATTACAATTAGAGAAATATCTAATACATTTTGCTTAATATAAACAGCAAAACTGAAATGTCTTTTTGTCATTGTGAAATTATTTGCCAAAGACTAAAGCTGTAATCTGTATGAAAGTAGTCCTGAACTTTAGCAGCTTTCAGAGTTAGGGCATGACTTCTTGAATCTCATTTTGCCTCTGTTACACAAGTGAAGGCACATAGAAAGTGCATAGAGCCATTTTAACCAGCCCAACAGATAGCAGAGATTGAAACAGAAATTAACTTTCTCCACTTGGCAGGACTGAGTGCTGGTGAGAAGCCCTCTAAAACTGCAGTTGGAGGCTTTTCAGTTGTAAAAAAAACTTAATGCAGACACAGGCCCTAGGGTTTCAGGACAATCTGTCCCTTTTTACAATTGTTTTGGCAGAGCTAATGGTTCGAAAAATAAACATGTTTCTCAAATCGATGGCACAGCACACTGAAGTGCCCCGAGGCAAATGAGAGTTTGCCTTAGAAATTGGTGCGATCATTACTTACAACAATATAACACCCAGTGGATGAGTTTTAAATGTACTCAATCAGTTATTTGTGTACATTATTCTGGTTATACAATGGCAAATTTTGTAAAAATCCCAAAACTTTTGTGTTATCCTAGTTATAAGTTTACCTAATTTTGAATTTGTGACTTGCTGCAATTAAATGTCTTAATTAGATTAAATTAATTCTTAATGGGCATGACAAGATAAAATAAACAGTACAGTAACAAATGTTGAGGCTCTTTTTCATTGAAAAGCATGGTGTGCCTTGAGATTTTAACTTGATATTTGGTGTGCCTGGAGCAAGAAGACTTTCAAAACATAGAAATAAAGGAAGCGTAAATAAAACATGATGCGCTTTTGAGATATATTACCAAGCTGATGAAATAACTTTTCAGTATATGTGAACAAAGAACTGTAAACAACAAACCCACTGGTAGTTTTATTTCACTAATTTTTAGAAAACCGATATTTAATGATACATTTAGTTAGTGAGGACACATTTAATATGGTTAATCTTTTTTAATGTTGCATATTAGTTCAAAAAGGTGAGATTTGACTTTGATTTTAAAATTCAATTTGACCAGCAGTTGGCTGAGAAACTAGTTTTTGTCTGGGAACAGTGGCCTATCTGCTTATCATTAAGTGGCTGGGCTAGCTATTCATACCATCAAGATAAGCTATAGTAAAACAGCAGCTATGTCCAGTCACTTACTATAAAATCTGGTGCGTGAGTGATGTTCAGAAATGAGACACTTATACTTATCTAATGGTTTGTTTAAAGTAAAGTGGATGAAATATGAAATGTAGTCATTTTTTTTTCATTTCATTCATTTTTTATTAGATTTAATTAATCCTCTTCAGGCACTCAAACTTCTTGAATGTTTGGCATCTTTCTGCAAGTTGCTCTTGTTTTGAGTCTGAATGTAAACCCTAAGCTGTCAGCATCTTCCATCTCTACTGAATCAAGCATCATTGACTTTACACTAAGAGCAAGCCAGTGCCATTTAAATTCTGATTGGCCATCCAAAATCCTTTTGTGTTATTGGGAACAAGCCATTGTTTCCAAGTTGTGACAAACGCTGTTTTTTGTCCTTGAGAATGTTAAATTGCTTAGCATATATTTACTTACACTGTAAAATATGCTCACTTATAAACACTGAGGGTGAGGTATAGCAAAGGGGTGAGTTAACACATCTCCCAATTTTCTCCATGTGGTTTCAAAAGTTTGGACACCGTTCAGCCCAATTATTTTCAAACGGATAAGAGTTCAACAATCTAAACTTCTTTTCCTCTAAGAAATAGGAGAGTATTTTATCTCACCGGTGAGAGCACGTCTCCATCAAAGCGTCTCTTGGGGTTTGACTTGCGGTGGTAACCGGGCTCCGTCTGCGGGGGAGGGACTTTGGGAGGCTGAGAACTCTGCGTTTGGTGATGAGGGTGAGATGCAGCTGGGTGATGGTACTGCTGGTGGTGGTGGTGGTGATGATGGGTGTGGGCTTTCTGCTTGTGGCTGGTCTTCGGGGTCTGTCGTTTCTTCTTCTTCTTGTTCTCCTTTTCCTTTTTCAGCCTCTCTTCCCGCTGTCGGATACGCATGAGCTGTACCCTGCGCTGCTGTCGGCTCAGAACCACTGGAGGGGAGAGACAGAGAGGGTGGAGATGTGATAATGTGTGGAGAGAAAGAAATAAGTAAGAGAGAGAGAAGGCACTGCGGCTAACCACGGGGGACTGAGAGTAGAAAAAGACAAAAAATACAGCTGTCATGGAGAATGAAAGTCACTGATTGAATACCCTGGGAGGAAAGCATTTTAAATCATCAGGCTTTCAATTAAATAAGAGAAATAACCACCCTGATTTCTTTTTAACATTTGTAAAGCTTCTAAATAATCAAGGTAATCTCGTACTATGGGGTTCATGGAAGTACTGGCTACTAGGAAAGATGGAAGGAAACACTGTTTCTGTCCATTTCCCCAGTTTCTTCCATCAATTCAGAAAGATGGCCATGTTCATATTGAGCCGCTTGGCCTTCAGACATATTGTGAGTGGGTGCCTGTGTTCATGGTATTTTCACACCTACCCCGGCAGAGAATGTTCAAAATCCATCCTGTCTGCTTGTACATTAATTACGCAGATTATTTTTGACTTCAAGTACCTTGATATGCTGGTTTCAGATCCAACAGTGTTGCAGATTTGTCTTGTTTTGCTCATGTCTGGCCAAAATGTTGCCACAAGCTTGATCTCCCAGAACCACAATGTACAACATGTGTCACAATTACAGTGTGTGGGTTTGGGTGTGGAAGTGTTATAAGGTCTATTGTTGTTTCTTTGTGCAGGCGGACAGCTAACGAGGCACCATCTGCCAGGAAAACTGCTTAATGATACTCCCCTTTTTCTGTTCCTCAGCTTACCCTGCTGCAGACCACCATGGCTACATGCTACTGCGTATGTGTTCTTGTTTTTACATCTTTGTGGGGACACTGGAGATCACAGAAGTGAAGATTGGTAGCCTTTGTTTAAGGCTTTTTTGAGAGTGATTGGTAGACAAAACAACTTGTGTGATGGTTCTTTTAAGGGTTTTTTGTAGATGTGCTAATATATGAGAGTATCCACATTTAAGGACTCCCTAACTGGCACCTCCAGAAAGAGACAACTCAAAGCAAACATGCACAAGCTCCTTCATTCATGCCTCTGTCCTGCAAGTTGTTGAGTTAGCTGACAGATTTTCCTCACTGCTTCACTCAGATGCCCCGCTTTCCAATGCTGCCCCAGTTAATCACCCTTCCCCCAGTTCCCCATCTCCCTCTTTTCTCTTTTCCCTGTTCCCATCCACTGCAACAAAGCACACATTTAGCAATTAAACGTTACAGACTACCTTTGACAGCAGGAAATAAGGTTTTTACAGCTACATTTAAATCTAATGCTGTTAAGGCACATTTAAATTGGTTTTTGAGAGAGGCAGTAATGACCCTTACTGACCCAGCTCTTATCACAAAGCAGCAGAAAGTGCAATAACATTCATAGCACTCTTGCTAGAGCTCCTTCTCATCTATTTTCCAGATCACAGGCACAAACTGCAGCAACAAGCACATGGAGCTATAGTGTACCTCGAGGAATGAAAGATTTTTGTCTCTTTCTTCAAACTTTCGCCCAACGGTGTCTCTCACTCATTTACCCATGTCCGTCCTTGTGTAAGTGGTCCTTATTCTTGCTACTTTGCCATTCACAGTCCACACTCAATTCGTTAAAGAAAAGTATTCTATACTCCATTTTCTCTCTTGCAATTCAAGTGCTGTGATTGTATGTGTAGAAAATCAGACATGCAGTGCCTTATTTGGACATGAAGTACACTTATAGGTTTGCCAATTTACAGCTCTCTGTGAAGTAAAAGTTTCTGAAAGTTTCTTTCTAGTTGCTGAAAATAAAGCATTTCCCTCACAAACATAGATAAATGTGTCTAGTCTCTGCTACGCTAGATAGATGAATAAACTCTGCCGAGTGTGAAAAGTCAAAGAAAAAACAAGAAAATCCCTCCAGCAACTCGTCAATCTTCTTAAGACTAAGGGGGAAATACAGACAGGGCATCAACAACTTGTTACGATTTGTAAGAGTGGCTATGCAATGTAAAGGTATGAAAAACCAAAGTATCTCCAAATTGGATCTAATTATTGCTACTATAAGGGCACATAATCCCAACACAAAGCTAGATACAGAATGCAATTATAATGGATTTTGTGCCTTGATTCGACATACAGTAGGTGTGTTCTGGAGGTCACATTAATCAGGTCAATCCAAGTGTGAGCTCCTATTCAATGAATCTGTGTTCCTTGCAGCTGATGATTTGTTGATGAAACAGAGGATTATGGAGTTTAGTTCAAATTGTGGTTGGATACTTTGACTCCTCTTCTGTCATTGTGCCACTATACACACTGAACAGACAGGGTATTGTCTGAAATATAATACGATGATGCTTAGAGTAATGTTCTTTTTTTCAATGAAGCATTCCCATAACATCAGCACCTAAAAAAAGGAAAATAGTTCAACCTTATTTATCATTCCCATCTCAAAAAAAAAAACAACAACAAAAAAAACAGACATAATCAGACAACCTAAAGTTTTTTATTGCTCCATTTACTTAACAACAACCCTCTCCTATAATCCTTGCATTATTCTCTATTTGTACAGGCACTCAGTCGTAATTGCTATTAGTATCTGTGCACACAATTCCTACTGGCATTTGTAATTATGAATAAAGAATCAATATAACAAAAGGCCCAAGCTACATTCAAGCCTTTCGATGTGTGTGTATGTGTGTGTGGGTGAATGTTATAAACACCCTTGTGAGCGTATGGAGAAAGATGCCTGGGGACAAACAGGCCCACAGACTCTTGAGACCCTCGAACAGGTTTCGGTAGGTTCAGGGTGCAATCACACTGTTTTTCAAGAAAGAAACACACCAACTTAACCCTTAACCACTTTCACTTTTAGACAAGCATTCTCTTGGCACAAATGAGGATGCAACTCCATTTGCTGTTTAAAAATTTGTGAAAAAGGTTAAAAAAGACAGCTGTATCAGGTGACAAAAATACACCTGAGTTACATGTCACAACACTGCATCATGCACATGAAATGGCCCAAAGGCTGACACTGGGTCTTTGTATGTTGGTCCAGTCCGTAATAAAATGGCCACCGTGTAGAGGATGGTGGTTTTAAAAGCTGTTTTTGCTTTGACAAAGCAATGTCTCCTAAATCTTCAGATGTTTGAATTTTCTCTATTAAAAAGCAGCTTTTTCGCCTACACGTCCTTCCTTCCTTCATGTCTCTATCCCTTTCTAGGCTTCTCTCCCCCACAGACATTTGTACATTTTTCAAAATAGCACTAAAAAGCTTCCTCTATCTCTTTGCCTACACCCTCTGACTGGAAGCCATGGCAGCTGGCTGTTTAATCCCATTATTTGAGGCCATGTGTGACTTCTTCCAAGACACTATAACTTGGCACGTCATACAGCAGCAAAGATCAAATGTGAGAATTCACGTGTGTGTCTGCATAAAAAAATTAAATAAGTAAAACGTAGGTGTTTCAATTTTTCTGCAGTCAGGGTGTGAGGGAGCGACTTTGGCCCAGTATATTTCTCTCCCTGTCTATGTGTGTGGATGTGGGTGTTTTGTGTATGCTGCATTTACACTGTGTTCCTAGATGTGTGTGAAATCTAGCCATCTGTGTTGTGGCTGCTTCAGAAAGGCTGTTTCCATCAATATCACATTCTGCTGACAACACTCATGTTAGTGTATGCATACTCTCCCACACAAACCCTATGCAGCACTTAAACACATTCACTTGTCCCTGCTCTTGTTGTGGTTGTAACCCTTAAAGATGTTAAGTTGCACATTAATTGAAGTCAGACAGATTTGTCAGTCTTGATAAAATGACGTCTGCTTTAGTGTCCTGTATGAGCTTCATGCAAATAGCCTCCTCATTATGTATATAATGACATGCATTTAAATATAGAAGATTGAACTCTAGATAAATAAACATTAAATTTGCCTCACAGTTGCGATTTGATAACATAAGAGATGACTCAATTACCCTTTTATATCTCCAGTTCAGTATATGAAAGGCAGCAGCACATTTGCTCTCATGATAATTTGTGGAAAACACTTTCAAACTAGAAGTGTTCCAAGAGCACAAACCCTTGCCAAGGCATTAGCAAAATTGTGGGTTGAGTTATTGTCAAAAATGTGGGACACTGCCCTATCTTGCATCGTTAAGAAAAGCTTTAGAAAATGTTTGGATCCACATCAAGCTTAAGATTGCCACCAAAATGCCACCACTTCTTCCTCGTGCCATGACAAACATTCCATGAAAATCTGCAGAGATCTTTTTAAGTTATTAGAAAAAAATTGCAAAACTCATCTTGTAATGTTACCAAGTCCTTTAAAAAAAATCCTGGATCTGCAATTGGATTTGCATCACCACCAAAATCCCTCGTCTGAGGTTATGCTAAAAGATGCTCCTGTGATAATTGAAACACATCTATGATCTAGCCACAAATTGAGGCTGAAAAGTAGACTTCGCAAATTACCCCACCCTGCTTGAACAACTTTGTGATTTGGGCTTGATCAAACACATTTTCAAAAGTTTAGTAACAGGTCTGCACCAGCTTCGACTGCAGCCTGTGGCTGTGGCTCACATTACCATAAAGTTAGAGCAGACATGGAAGGGTGAGTACTGCCTCTCTTGATTTAGCTCTTTAAGAGCATATCCATCGCTCAGAGTTACAGGTCGGCGCAGAGGCTCTGTCTGGCTGTGGCTTTATTTCAGAGGAGAATGGATGTTGGTTTAACAAAGGAAAAAGCCTTGACTGTTAGGTTGAGATAAAGTTTCTCAAAAATACAAGGTACTTTTAAGTTTTAACATGGAGTGTTTTACCCGTGGCCAAAGCAAATAATTTAGTCTCAAAAGTGACAACTTAAGCAGATGCCAAAGATCTGTCTTCTTCTAACAACTCGTCAGCAGGACAAAGTCTCTGTTTGTGGTTATACACTAATAAGGCCTTAGACTTTTATGGAATTTTAAAACCCTTTAATTCTTGGCATTCTTGGCATTGATGCACTCATTAGTGTTTTATGAAATCAACATCCATTACAGACTATAGTCTGATTTTTGAATTTGAGTCCTCAGCCCTGTTGACATTGTACGAAGCGACAGAAAAATGTGCATTTCTATTCAACACCCAAGGTTTTTAGTGCAGAGAAGTATTTAGTGCAGTTTAAGTAATTATCATTTTTTCAATATATATTGTTTTTTCTACAAACTGTTTGGAACTCTAATGAAAATAACTTCTCAAGGTATGCTTTGATAGTTATAAAAGGGCAAGGTAACATTATTGTGTGTTAAGGTTTTTTGCTCTTTAATTCTATGCCCCCTCCACTTACATGTAGCTTCGAGGTGACTGACATTAACAGTCTGCATACAAAGATTTAAGTGTTGCTTTCTGCTACGAATCACCAGATTAAATACCACAGAAAAACAGTTGATCTGAAGGAGCCAAGTGCTCTAAGTAATATAACTTAAAGACTTACCTTCTGTGTGAGAAAATCCCTCTGCAGTGACTTTCCACTGGATCAGCACCCCGAGTAAAGCCAGGACAGGCCAAACGCCCATGATGACCCAAGTGAACCAGCACACCGGCCTCTTTGGTGCCACCTGCAGAGATCATGTTTAGAGTTTAAGAAACTTTTCCTCTAATTTCATCAGCCATTTCTGTTCTGTCCATGAAAAGATTGATCAGCATGATGAAAAAAATATCAGTTATTTTGAAAGAGATTAACTTTGAGACAAAAATACAAGTGTTGCTGAAATGGACTGAAAATTCTATGTTTTTTTATTCAAATACAGGAAAGAAGTTTGACAGTCCTGTGAATAAAGGGCATGAAGGGACACTGTAAAAAATGTGACTGATTTTAATAACATGCTTGGGGGATGTTCTTTCCTGTGTTTTGGACTCAACTTTTCACCCCTTTTTAATAGAAACTATAAAACAAAGTATTAAATCCTGCAACATTAAGCTTATTCCATATCTCACTTCCTGAAAACTGTCCCCATCTATATAACGGTGTCCCTTGAGGGAGAACGTCACAGCGACCACATCAGTAAAGAAATGTTTTTTACTGACTGACTGATTACCCTGTGGATTTAAGGAAAAAACATCAGTGACTCAAAGGCAGAGGGGATTGCAAATGCCGACTGTCTGGTCACGGTTTCTGAGTCATAGTCTGGAACTGCATGAACCTTTACATAATGAGCCTATATTTATTCTATATGACCCACTGTTATAAGACAGGAAGACTGAAATTTGATCAAAGAAATTATCCCTGCTTCTGTCAGGGGAGAGATCTCTTAAGATTTTGTCAAAAATACATTACTTTTCAAGTAAGCAAGCAAGTAGTCACCTTTGCTGTTAAAAAACAGTCAACTGCAGGTTTTTGAGTGTTCACTTTGAGGACTAATGGGGTCTTATATGCCTTCATAACACCTTTCCTTCAAAGTTTTTTTTGTATAATTTGCTTTGACTTCAAAAATACTTTAGTGGTAGCTTAGCTAACTGGCTACTAGCAAGCTAAGAGGCTATTCCTGTGATTTAGTAGCCACTGTTGAGTAAGTTTATCAAAATTAGGGATGCACAATATCTGATATCTAATTTGGGGATTATTCAAAACTTATTTGGCTGATATCAACATAAAGATTTGACTGAAAATAAGCATTTTCTGATTACACCTATGCCATATGCAAAACACATTTTTTGTCAGTAACAGTATCCAGCTACCTATGCTCTTATAGGATTCATCAATCTGCTTACAGAAAACCCAATCTATTTGAGGGGCTTATAAAATCAATATAAGATAAATATGCAAAAAAAAAAGTCCACAATTTTTGCAGAAATCTGTGCACACCAATAGCAAACCATAATATTGTGCTTTCCTAATAAAATGTCTTGGTGATCTGTTTTTATCATGAATACTTTGATTAATTTGTATGGTATAAAGCAAACTCAGGTTCTCCAAACAGTTTTCTATGAATGTCATAATTTTAATAGAATAATAGAGAGCCAAATGAACTGAAAACAGGGTAGCTAACTAGAGACAGGGGGAAACTGGCCAGTAACTTGCTCAGATTTCATTCATTTCATGTTCATTTTTTCCACAATAATTATGAAAAATTCTACTTTCCTTGCAGGCTAACATTTTTGCCTATTTATGTCATGATCACTCTTCTGTCTGTGAAGTTTCTTTTCTTTTTTTACCCGTTTTCATGTCTTTATCTTGTGTTTCCAGTGTTTTTTCTTTAAATCACTTACCCTTTTCTCTGCCAGTAGGGTTAATGCCTGCCCTTTCCCTGTCTTTTTTTTTCTCTGTCTTGTCTCAGCTGCTTCTTGATCGTTCCTCCCGCACCTGTCTGATAACCAGTCATCTCATGTATTTAACTCTGTCTCTCTGTCTCATCTCCAGTCTATTGTCTGCATGTCATGTACCAGCACTCTATCTCTTGTTCATGCCTGTTGTTCTCAACCCTTTTTATGTCTCAAGCCTGCCTCAGTCTGTGTTTTTTGGATACCTCTGCCTGTGTTTTTTCTTTAGACGATGTCATAAACCTGAATTTTTGCCTCACGGAACAGAGTATCTGCGTTTGAGTTGTTTGTTATGAGTCAGTTCTTGACAATTCGTTGTCTTGCAATACTGGTATTGTTTAGTCTTTGTAGTTTTCCAAACACATTTTCCAACTACCTGAAGCTAAAAATGGACGAGATGAACTCAACCAGATGGCTACCAGTAGTATTATCAAGTTATATACATGGAGATGCATTTCTTTGTGTTAGCCATTATGAGGCATCATCCATTTGTTCTTGAATCTTCAACATTGGTGAGATGACAGGGTGAAAACAAGGCATAAAAGTCAATATTTTATTGATACTGTTTAAGGCAAAATCAAACATGCCTACAGCTTGGTAGAAAAAAATGTTTGGCTGACCACTTAGTCGATACTGTATGTCGGTGATATCTTGTATCTATTGCTATGACACCAAGGATAATTATTATGTAAAGTAGTATGGTTGCAAAAAGGGATGAAATATTGCCAGTAAATTAGGTTAAGCTGGGGAATTTTGGAAATATGCCAAACTGGAAACTTTCCATGTGAGTTATGGGAATTTTGATATTCATGGAACTTAACAGGAAACTGGAAGTAACTCAGACTGTATCAAATCTAACATAAAAAAACATTTTTTTTAAATGGGAAAAATGCTTCCAAAACAACACAATACATTATTACATTTCAACAATGTATTTGTAAGAAGAACCTTGTCAAGTTTTGATTATTTTATTGAACAATAAATTTGAACTTCACTTTGTATAGTCCACAGGCTCCAATGTGTGACTTCAAAAGTCTTGTGCGGTGGGCTAAAAAATGGGGCCTTACGACTCCAGGGGTCTAGAATCCTCTGTACTTGTGATGGAGGAATGCAGGGTGCATGTTGGGGACGTGGCCTCAATACCTCTGGAGTAAGGAGCATGCTATTTGTATTTGATTGAGGATAAAGCTTCTCAAGTATACCAGCATGAAATCTGTTTATTTGGTCAAGGTTATCTTAAATGTCTTGGTTTTCCCTAATTCCTGTTTTTGGCCAATCTTCTGTTTGGGAAATTCCACGTTTATTCCCATTTATTCTCATAAATTCCTGTGAATTCCCATGGATACTTCCAACTTTGGAAATTCACAGAATTTTGTTTCCCTAAAAAGTAGGCATAACTATGGGTGTGGTAAATCCAAAATACAGGTGCATAGCTAATCTTTGCTAGGATTGGTTTGTGTTGTGTCCCTCATCTGGGACATGCTAGCTATTTGGTGATCATATTGAATTGGATTCTTCAGAACCATGATAATTTGTCTGGTTTTCTTTTCCCCAAAACCTTTGCCTGCACCTTTGCCAGTAACCAGTACTTGATTAGAGCAGACGGTTTCATAATGATGCCGGTCAAGATCTGCCTCTTATAATGCTTGTTAGTGTGTTACTTGTGAGTGAAGTCACAGAACACACAGACTGTATTTTCATACCGTTTCAGTTATTATAATGAGTATACTTACACCATTATTAAAGTTTTTTTTCTCTTCTTAGAT
Organism: Scarus forsteni; assembly: GCA_036419115.1. Lineage (NCBI taxonomy): Eukaryota > Metazoa > Chordata > Actinopteri > Labriformes > Labridae > Scarus > Scarus forsteni. Next base: position 52,814,853 of record JAZDUH010000098.1, read on the forward strand.
TCAGGCAGTCTTTCCCAAGTCAACAGAAAAATCGGAAGCAAAGGCCTCTCTGATCTTTGTCAAGTATCCTCCCATGTTTCCCTTTTTATAAGCCTGTAGGGAGACCTAAGGATATGTTTTGTAAACTCCTGTTTTTATCAGCTTTACAGCAAGTGTAATATAATATTAGAGAAGTTTCATTGGTGCTTTCCTTCATGAAGCCATAGCTAACACTGGCTGATGACTATTTGGTTTTGGTACAGGCACATTAATTTCAATTACAGTAAATACTTTGATTGTTCCTTCATGAAGCCATAGCTAACACTGGCTGATGACTATTTGGTTTTGGTACAGGCACATTAATTTCAATTACAGTAAATACTTTGATTGTTCCTTCATAATGTAGGAGGGATAATCACAGCACGCCTTCATGAAACTAATATGACATTAAATCAGACAACTATGGAAAAGATTGTAGCAACAGTATACCTGGTTCTTAGTCTGTTTTTTTGTAAAAGTAAGGAACTGATCATTGTTTAAGTGTAATCTGACAAAACAATGATCAGCAGTGAACCAAAATCCCATTTTCAACTTCAACAGAGGCAATACAAAAGTACAACTGGCAGCCCGTCTGACAAAGACAACCTGCTGTTTGTTCTGGGGTGGTTGTCACTTACCCTGCAAAACAGCTAAATCTGTCATATTCCATGTCTGTAATCGGGCTGATCTATCTTACAAAGCTTCAAGCTGATTGTAGCTTTTCAGTCTTCTTTTAAGAACAAAGGGGCAGCAGCTACAAGAGTGTGTTGGTTGGGCTGAAAGGGAAAAGTGACTGAAAACCAGCCTGACCATCACTTTCTACAGGATGTTGCCGACAGCAACAGCAAAGAAAGTAAAAAGACAAATGAACATACCCTGAGTCTCTCGTAGACGTAGTGTACCAAAGCAAACAGCTCTATAAAGTAATCCACTGTGACGGTGATAATGGCAGAGCCAAATGTGGCAGTGGAGAATGTGACAAAGCAGCGCTGCCATTGGAGAGTTAAGACGGCGAATAATGTCCCAGAGCCAAGAAGGATACCCAGGGGAACCCACACAGTTTTCGGGTGGTAGAATTCCTCCATCACCTTAAAAAGAGAAAGAGGAAGTAAGTATTTCTGCCTTAGTATGTGAGAAGTATATTTCTACTTTTTGGTGCTCTCAGTCATTTCGTGGAAATCTACATCCTATATCTCAACGTCCTTGAAGGATCTGCTGGGCACACAATATGTTATTAGAGCAGGAAGTGATTCAAAGAAATCAGGCAAAGATTATGCAAAGAGGCAAGAATAAAAATTAAAATTCAATGAGACAATAAAATGTTTCCTCACCACAAGTGAAGCCACCCCAACCAGAAGGCCCAGCAGGAGGCCCACCATGAACAGCCCCACACTGCGGACCAACATGGTCACAAGGCCACAGAGGGTCCCAATGCCCAGGCCGATCCCCACTGAAGCCTCCACGCTGAGCTGCGTGTCCATCACCCTCTCCTTGTAGCACAGCATGAAGATGACCACAGAGCCAAACATGAGGCCTGTGAGGAACAGCACGGCCTTGAAGCAGCGGTAGCCTGCGGGGAAGAGGAGACACAGACCAGTGTTAGGTTGACACGAGCACGCGAATGTTGGTACAAGATGAGCAGCAAATTCTTCTGACTTATTTTAAGTAGTGGTAAAAATAATTTAACTGATCCTTTTCAGCCTTCTTCACTGAAGTGTATCTGAAGTAAAGTCTATTGATTTAAACATCAACTTTTAAATCTGCATATCAAACAGAATTTCAAAAATGAACACCTTTAAGTTTTGTGTTTTCAGTTATGACTGAAAAGCAATAACCTGTTGAGCAACTATTACATGTAAAAAAAATCCAACATTGACTGTAAATATGCGATTGGTTCAGGGTGTACCCCCCCTTTTACCCGATGACAGCTGGGATAGCCTCCAGCCCCCCACAACCCATGACTGAATGGAAATTGTTATGTATATGTACACACACACACACATATACAGTCATGGAAAAAATTATTAGACCACCCTTGTTTTCTTCAATTTCTTGTTAATTTTAATGCCTGGCTCAACTAAAGGTACATTTGTTTGGACAATTATAATGATAACAACAAAAATAGCTCATGAGAGTTTAATTTAAGAACTAAGAACTATTCATTTTCCATGGTTTTCTTGATAATAACCAAAATTACTTAAATTCTTACATCAATAGCTATGGCATTGTACCGCCAAAAACACTACTTTTAAGCATTCCATGTTTTCTTTTCTGTTTGCTTTAAACACATGATACACACAAGAGTTAATACTTGATTGCATAACCATTGTTTTTGATGACTGCAGCCATGCGTCTTGGCATGCTCTCCACCAGCTTCTGACATTGTTCTGCTGTCACAGCAGCCCATTCCTGTTGGTCAAATTCAAACAAATTTTCTTTGTTTTTGGGCTTGTGGTTCTCCATTTTGAGTTTGATGATTTTCCACAGGTTTTCAATTGGATTAAGATCTGGTGATTGAGCAGGCCAAGGCATGGTGCGAATGTTGTGGTTCTCCATCCAGGCTTTAACTGACCTTGCCGTCTGGCAAGGGGCATTGTGTTGTTGGAAAATCCAGTCATTCGAGGCAGGAAAGAGTTTTCCAGCTGATGGAAGAAGAATGTTTTCAAGGGTAGTCCTGTACATGACCTGGTTCATTCGGCCTTCACACAATTGCATTTGCCCTGTTCCACTCAGACTGAAACAACCCCAGATCATGACTGATCCACCCCCATGTTTTACTGTAGGGGCAAGACAGTCTGGGTTGTAAGCTTCTCCAGGCTTCCTCCTAACCAGTAAGTTGGCTGGAGTGGGCATCAATTCAAAATTGGATTCATCACTGAAGAGAACCTTAGCTCAATCATCAACAGTCCAATCCTTGTGGTCTCGAGCAAAGAGTAACCGGGCCTTCCTCTGCCTTTCATTGATGAAGGGCTTCTTGCGTGCTCTGTGTGACTTCAAACCAGCTTCAACAAGTCGGTTTTGAACTGTCCTTGCTGAACAAGTCACATTTCTCGACAGTGCCCACTCATTTTTAAGGTCCCTGGAGGTCTGATGACGATTCCTGACACAGGAACGGATGAGTGCACGGTCATCTCGTGGGGTAGAAAGACGTTTCCTGCCACGGCCAGGTAGCAATTTGGTAGTGCCATGTTCAGCTTGTTTTTTGTTGTTGTAATGAACGGCTGTCTTGGAGATCTTCAGTTTTTTCGCTACCTGTCTCTCACTCATGCCAATTTCCAGCAGTGCCAAGATGGCTGCCTTTGTGGCTTCACATAATTCTTTTGTTTTAGGCATTATGTGAGAGCTGACAACTTCTGAGTTGTGCTACGGCTTGAATGTAAGCAGGAAACCACTCTTGGCCTTTGCATGTGCAGTGCTGCTTGTGACATGAAATGGCCTCTTATATACCCTGGGAATCAATTAAGCTTAAGAATGTCAAATAAGACATAAAGTATTATGTGACCAGCTGCATTTTTTGTTGTGTTCATTGTATTATACGTTTAGTGGTACCAGATATTAGAATGAACAAGAAATTGAAGAAAACAAGGGTGGTCTGATAATTTTTTCCATGACTGTATATGTATGTTATTTTAATGAGAAGATAAAGGAATAGACCAACGGACTAATGCCAATTGTTTAAGATGTGGATGGTTACATCAGATTCAGTTGTCCACAAGGTAATGCATTCACATTGCTATCAAACTATATTTTCACCCTAATAATTGACATGAACTATAACACCATTCTAGATCAATAAAGCCTTAAATGTGTTCTCAAAAATGTCTTCATATGTATGTAATGTATGAGCAGTTATCTGCCGATAATTCTTGTAGTTTGAGTGTTAAAGGGAGTAAACAGTGTGTATGAACCACCAAGACGGTGCTTTAAAGTATGATAATCACTGAATCACAAAAGGTCATCCACATTCATAAGTCAACAGGCCGGCTGAATAGAACAGCTGCTCCCCTTCTCCCTCTTTGTTTCCTCCCTCCCGTCCTTAGCTTTCCCTCTCACCACTTTATTTCCATTTTTGGGTTTTCTACTGATACAAAAAGTAAAAACAAAGCAGCCAATTCAATAGAGGCTCACTCAGTCAGCACTTCAGATCATATTCATCCTCACTTTCCTGTTTATTAATGTTTGTGTCCTCTCTTATTTTTGTTGCTCCATATTCCCCTTCTTTCTCCATCTGACTCGACTATGTCTCGAGGGAAACCAACATCAGATTGTTATCTTTGTGTAATCAGGCGTAGCACAGCCGAGCCACACAATACTCCTCCTCTCATCCAGACCCACGCTCATGCACCTCCCTCCTGACTACACCTCTTTGTGGATATCTTTCAGCAAGCACAAGTGAATACAAGTCTGTGTGGAGTGACTACAACGAGCCTGGAACATTGATTTGTCAACAGCCATCACGAATTCCCAACCCTGTCCTTCCATATCAGATAAACTTGATCAATAAATAAGATTGTCTTGAAGTACATTCATCCAAGGCTGTCCCTTGCTCATTTCTTCCCACAAATCTTCCCCTTTTCTTCTTCTCACCCATTGTTCAACAGCTCCATTCCCCTCCTTGCCCTTCTATTCCCTCTTTTGTTCCTCATTGCTCCCCTTACCATTTCTCCAGCCCTCAAACCCTCTGTCCCATCTGTTCACTGTGGCTGATCCAGCTCCCATCTCCCTCCCTTCTCCTCCATCCTCTTCCCCCTCCATGTTGTTAGTCAGTATGTTTACATACATGCAGATAGAAAAAGTCAAATTTCTGTGTAGGTGCAGCTTAAGTTTCTTCTCAAAACCATTTGACTAAACCAAAACCTGCTGCAATAGGTGACAGGCGAGAGACAATTTAACTACTGAAAACAAAGATTCTCCCTTTTCTATTCAAATGTGACAACAGGGCGTCATTAAAGTGTCAACAATGTGTACTGTGTCTTATTGGCAGAATGGTTTAAACAAAATCTAAAGTACTTCAAGTTTAACGGTTGCATTTGTCTTGCTTTGTTTTACAGCTGTGACTTTTAAAAAGTGAAAACTATTTTTTTGAACATTTTGACAGCTGGAGACTATCAGAGTTGAGGTTTTTTGGTTATTTACAGACAAATTTAGCTTTCTTGCTCAACTTGCTTTCTTAAAGGAATGGAGATTTGTAGGAAAGTTAAAATCCTTTTGTCCCAGGCTGATTGTTATTGTCCTGTTTCTAAAACAGCCATGGGTTCTTCACTTTTGATCCACTGCAATTGGTCTATGCTCTTAGGGACTGCTGTCAGCCCTGTGAAATAAAGCTGTTGGTTAACTTGTTTGTAATGTGGGGACTGAGCCTACTGATAGCTCACAAGAACGTATTCAGCAAATATTAATGTGTTCTGTCTTCTTCGGTGAATCTTCTTCTGCACATTTGTATTAACATTTCTGCCCAGAGCTTTAACATGCATCACAATTCATCCAAAACACCAGGGACTTTCACTGTGTATAGTTTTCCTGTTACATCAACAACACCTTTCTGTGTTTTTAACAGTGATTCTGAAGTGGTCCAGCATCAGGATCCATGCACCCACACATCCTAAAAAGTCTGTTTATTTTCACGTCAGACTGACTTAATGAAAAGGTCACCCTCAGGCTATGTCCACAGATGTTTGGAAAACTGGGGTTTACCTCCTTCATTAAAAAAATCCTGCCTACATGCGTGAAGTTTTCATAAAACATGTTCAGCCACATGGAAATGCAAAAATCCTTTTTTACATAAGTAATGATGTCCCTGAGATGCAAATGTTCCTATGCAAAAGCAGTTTTATTTTCATGTCTACTCCAACCTTAGTCTGACTGGTGTTACAGTCTAAAGTTTCATGGTTAACTTTCCACAACTGTCTGGAACCAGAACAACCACAGACACATTCAGCCATGAGTCACAAGTTAACATGCTCACTTGGGGAACAATAACACCAGGCCTCATCCAAAACACCAGCAGTATTTGTATCACAGGAGTCTTTTTAAAGCAGCATAAGTGAGGGAGCAGCTGAATGTGTGATCATGAAAACAAATAGTTGAGGCTGCATCACTGTAAACATCTGTAGTTTTGCACAGAGGGACATTAACCATAGGAGATTGTTCTTTTTTCCTGTCCACACAGACACCCTAAAAAAAGAGTCTTTTATAACCATCTGGCAGTAGTTTTCCAAAATGTGCATTTAAGTTACCAAAAACACTGTTTTTGTGTGGGCAGAAGACCAAAATACACAGAGAGCTGTGTTTTCAAAACTGCCTGCTTACTTGTGGATGTAGCCTGTGTGTGCAGGTAATCATTTAAGAGTGGGTCAGAGTGTGTGGCACTGATTGGCTGATTCGGCCCTGGTGTGTCTAGTTTATTCATATTGTAGGTGTTGTGTCTTTCTTTGGGTTGTAATTGAATGTGTCAGTCTGCATCAACCATCCACAATTCTTTTGCGGTTTTCTCTGCCTTTCTTATATTGTAGTTTGTGAGTGCTGACAGTCTTGACCAAAATCTTATGGCCCCCATGTTTTGTATAAGAAGACTTCTCAAAGTCTCACTGTACCTGCATTCACACATAAACCTGAAATTATCAGAACTTTTTTTGAAAGCAATTCACATTAGTTTTTAAAATGTCATTAGCATTAGATTCCAGACTGGACTGCTCACAGTTTCAGGTAACAAGGAGGCCCCGGCCTGCTCTGGAGCAGGTGTTTGAGATTAGAAAAGTCAGCCCACTGATCAATCTGATCTCTGAACACACATCGCTGTTGGCTGCTTGCAAAAAGGGAGAGAGTGCGAAAAAACAAAACAAAAAACCCCAGCAGTTTCCCATTTTTTTCCCAGTATTTCCCAATACTTCACTAAGGTCACTCCAATGCAGAGACTAAACAAAGGGCCTGGCTCTTGAACACTGGGCATTTTGTATCCATGAACTATAAAATGAAGTGTACGTTTCCTCCGAGTTTTTCTTAGCACTTATATCAATTTTATATAGTTCTGTACTGCTTTACACGCCATTAAAGCTACATAAAATATGAACCCCAAAACTGTCAGACATGCCTCACATGATTAGATGTTTAATTTTATGGACTCATTTGTGAACGAGCTGATGCACTGTGCACTAAAGATGTTGAAAATCATCAACTTGCAGTCAAATTTATTGGTCAGGTCCTCCTGTATTAGTTGCTGTAGCTATGTTTATTTTACTCCAGCATGTTTAACTAAATGTTTTTCAAACATCACTTCGAAAACATGTACCGATCTGCTTATGGTTGACTTGACTTGAAAGCAAATGGCAAACAACCTGACTGGAAATTAAATTAATCCTTTATGAAAGTGGTCAAAATCAGATCAAAAAAAGAAACAAAAATCTGATATGAGAGAAGGAAAACACATTAATCATGCATGCAGCCCGAGAGTTTGGTTTAGTTTCCCTAGTTTATCAGTATCAGGAGCTTTTGCTTTTTAGCTTGTTGACATTTGTTGATGTTCTCTCTCTCATATAATCATTAGTGATTTTAGATTTATTAACTTCTAAGTGCCCTGGTCTACTGTATTTAGGGGCCTGTTGAACTTTAGCTAGACAGTGATGGATTATATGTTTTAAATATACATTTTTTGGTTTGGTTTTTCCAATATAACAAGTATGTACAGGTCTATACCGCTGGGGCTGACCATTTTTGCACTGTGTATTCAGCATTCTTCTCTTGCACGTGTTAATTAAATAGTAGTTGAACAAACATTTTCTTTGTAATATAAATGTTATAAAGAAAGGATATAAGAAACAGTAAACACTGGTTTGTTCTCCTAATAAGGAAGAGGCATATCCAAAATTGATCTTCTGGTACTGCAACCAAGGCATGGCACACACATTGAGATTTAATAATTTTAATTGATTTGGAGCTTCAAGAGAGCACACACATGAAGACAAATAATAGTAAATTTAGCAAATGTTGTTCTTGTAGCATGTGGTGTGCCACTGTTATCAACATACAGCAAGCCAAGCAATTCAGCACCCCCCAACCCCAAACGTGGCTTAAATGACCATAGTTGCTGAGTATGTCCACACCTGACAGACCACAGTGTACCCATTGTCTGATAGGTACTTTCAGCACAATAATGTACAATGGCACAAAGCTCAAATTATTTTGGACTGGTTTCTTGAACAGAACAATGAGTTCCCTGTACTCCAGCGACCTCTGCATTTATCAGATTTCAATCCAATAGAGCAACTTTAGGTTGTGGTGGAAAAGAAGGGTCGCTTTGTGGATATGCAGCAAAAATATCCACGGCATTTGTGGGATACTGTCATGTCAATATGCACCAGAATCTTTGAGGAATGCTTCAGGTAACTTGCTGATGTACGCCACAAAGAAGAAAGGCAAAAGGGCTCCAACCTAATAAACTGTCCAGAGAGTGTGCTCTTTTAAAAGATAAACACCAATATAAAACTGCTCAGTGTCTGTTCTCTGAGGTGGATCTCCCTCAGTGTAATTATTTATTGATTACAGAGTCCTGTAATGACATTACACCCACGCTCATTAGGATGAAGCTTTAATACTACTGATGCAATCAAACGCAGTCACTCACTGGGTGAGGAGTAAAGCCCCAAGTAACCTGCGTCTTAACCCATGAATGAACCCAGGCAGACAGTTTGAGTCACTGAGGCAAAAAGATAAAGACAGCAGGGGGCCATCTTGATTAAAATCTCTGCCTCTTCTTTGATACCGCTGCAAGATTAATCTGAAAGAAACGGGGACATGCCTTTTAATAAGCAGCTGAATCGGACATGTTTTTCTTCTGGAACAGTCAGCGGGCAGTCGGCTCTTTTAATAAGTCTGACAGCTGTTAGGGATGAGGAGTGCAAAGCAGACTGAAGGATTTGATGTCATTCTAAGAAAACATTTACTGATCCTGAGTTAACAATTGTGCACTCCAAGTTATTTATCGAAGTAAATGCTGTGGTGCAGTAGTTTTGTTAGCAGGCCTGAGATTTCAATATTGTTTCACAGAGCCAGGAATAAGGCAGCCTCTGTGGACCCCTCCTAAATCAATACTCTCATACAGCTGCAGAGCGGAGTGAAATAGAAATGACAGAAAAATGATAAACAGTGGAGATTTCAGGGCTCTTTGGCTGCATGTTTCGGCACTTTCAATTATTTCCTGGCACTAACACATCCCAGAAATATATCACAGCTACATGTCCCTCCTTTGGTGTTTCCATCATGTTTGTCATTTATTTCTGGCAGGCGTCCATTTTTTTCTTTTGATTATTAGAACTTTTGCCTGGATCTGCATTTGTAAAAAAAAAAATAACTGTACATTCAGAAATATATGCCAAGCAGCATTTACATCATTAACAGGAGGCAAAAAAAACCTTCACATAAGCCCATGGGAGATAATTTAACACACACTGACAGCATTCTGCCAGATGTTTGATTTTAATTTGCATATTTTTTCAAGTTACAGTAAGAAGTTTACACTCCCTGCACGCTAAGAGGTAGCTAATCTTATCATGAAGCCTCAAAGGAGGGAAAATGGCCTGCCTGTCAATGTCTAAGGTATCAAAACCACCTTCTGTCTCAAAAAGACAAACATATTACATGTCTTCTGTTTAAATGCCTCCATGCCAGTAACAGCCACAGCTGAAGGAATTATTTTCTAACACGGTACATAAGAATATCAAGATTATGCTGATGGTCTCTGAATAGCTTGATTGCCTATTTCACTGTTAACAAAAGACCAAGAAAGGCCCAAATTGCCAGCTTACTTGTGGAGATAGCCTGGGTGTGTAGGTAATCATTTAAGAGCAGGTCTGAGTGTGTGGCACTGATTGGCTGATTCAGCTCTGGTGTGGCGAGTTTATTCATACTGTAAGTGTTGTCTTTTTAGGAGTTGTAGTTGAAAGTGTCGGTCCACATCAACACTTCAGAATTCCTTTGCAGTTTTCTCTGCTTTGCCTTTATTTTTCAGTAAAGGTAAAGATTAAACAGTGGAAAAGATCAGAAAATATCAAAGGTTTGAACCATTAACAACCTTTCTACACCCATGTATGCCTTATGTCATGGTGAAGCGTCATGTCTTTATTGACGATGCTCTATGAGAAAGCACAGATATGTTGGGGTCAGATGCTTTAGGCTCTGGACAGGATTGTTAGGATTCTGATGAAATCAGACCAGACAATTTCAGTACAATTATAGCATGATCTTCAAACTGTGAGATTCTGGACACTTGGTGATAAAAATGGACGTTTATCTGTTGTAGACTGTTGTAATAAAATTTCAAACCCTATCTAGGATACCTTTGGTAGAGTGTCTACAAAGTCTTACATGTCTGTTTTTTGTTCTGCCCTATGTATCGTTGAGACAATGGTCCATGAAAGTACAGAACGTTCTACAATAGATATACATGTAAACAGACCAAACAGCAAGCTATGGAAGGATGAACCTGTTGCTTTGAGATGTACCTATGAGACAGAGAATAAAGTAAAAGAGCTTACAAAAATCCTTGCCTTTATTATGTTTCATAGGGGACCAACAGAAAGAGATTGTTTTAAAGTTCTATTTATCAATCTTACTCAGTGGGTAACTGCTATGAGCATTTAGTATAAAGGGAATGTAGCATTAATCATAAAACTTGAGACAAGCAATTACAGAGTATCACAGTAAATAGTGTTTTTTAAGTACTATCTCAGATTGTCATGTCTTAGATGTCTTTCCTCTTCTTGTACCATCATGTCAGTATGAACACACAGGTTCACCGTATAGTCTGTCATGTCTATTTTCAAAATCACTGCTGCATTATGTAGCATTGTTGATACAGTTATTGATGTAGTGAGAGTGTAAAAGTCTGTCTTATTAAGGTTGCATGAATTCCATGAATACTAGCCTAATTCACTATCTCTTGTGTCAAAAACTCTTCTAATGTTAACATATAGGGGACCCCTGGTCCACATGTATTTTCATTCTGTCTTAGACACTCTAATGGAGCTCTTATCACTCTAAGGTCTCAACCCAGTCTGCTCTCACTTGTTGGCCAATCCCCTGTTTTAAGTGGCTCTGCATCCTTTCTACACTCTATGCTCAGCTCTTGGCTCATCCCTAGCTGCTGTGTTTAAGATGAAACAGTGGTAGGACCTGTTGGTCAAGCAATTTTTGGGGCCAAATAGTATCAGCTGTTTAGAGCAGCTACTGGTACCGTATACAGGAACAGAGGAGGAACCCAAATGCCAAAATACTGTATGTTGTTTTGAGCACAGACACTCTACCATGCTGAATAGAATTGTAAAACACACTAAAGGGCATGTAAAACTCAAAAAGTATTACACTACCTCTTTAAGCATTCCGAAGATGTAGGTTAACAATGACTCAGGGTGTAGCTTTTATTATTTACACCTGGGCATTGCCAAGAAGAGAGTCGAAGAGTCAGTATATAGAAGAGAGACAACTAATGCCAAAGCAAACACAATGAAGACAAAGAGGTGAGCTCTTTTGAGGTTTTAAAAGACATCACTATGCCGCTTATTTGTACTGAACCTTCTTCACTTCAACAACCAACGACCAAGCAGGAGCTGGTTTAGCATGACTACTTTTGCTAGGCTATAGAAAAATGGTCAAGTGTTGGCAAAGCGAAACAGCATTTCAGTGAGTCAAACATATACAAACCCTCACAGACGCGATGGTTTTGCACTCCCACATGGTAGCTTCGGTTCACCTTTATGTTTTTGAATCATGTAATGTAGGGGGGTGCTTTAAATTTTTGGTTCACAAGCTCTTAAACTGGGCTGCACCCTCTGGCCATGGTTAGTGCGGCAGTATAGCAGCACAACTAGCAAGCTGTACTTGGAGACATCAAACTGAAAATTACTTCTGTTCAAAGCTTTGATAAAAATTTCCTTTTTCAGTGATTTCATTTAATGCATGAAAACTTTAGAAAGATTTTACAGACGAGTGGCTCAGATCTAATGAAACAAACTCTGATCACATCATCGCTCACCAAAGAAGCAGTAGATGATCCCGAAGAGGCAGCACATGGAGCAGACCACTGAGGGCACAATCTCATATCTCCTCTCTATCTCCTGGTCACACTTCAGCCCCATCTCAGCCAGGCCCAGGAGTTTACTGGTGGTGGTCATGTTGACTGAAGTGAAGGTGTTGATGTTACAGAGAATAGAGGAAGGCAGGGGGAGGGGGGAGTGTAGAGATGACTGGATCAGTGGGCCTCACCCATGGAGTCGTCCTACCTGCAAAAGAGAGAGAGAGACAAGGAAAGAGTTACACAGAGAGAAAACAGAAGTGTGAATGAGAAGAAAGAGAGAAAAGGCAGAGGGAGGACTGACTATTGATTACTCACTTTAAGTTCTCAGCTGTAAGTGCTGACTGAGCAGTAAGCATGCATTACAAATCTAAAAAAGAAACGTGAGCTCTGCACAGCCGTCCAACAACTCCTGCTGCAGATGAAATGACTGCATGAAGAAAAGCTGCAGTTCAGAAGCTGTGATTCAGTTAGATTTACAGTTAAGAGGCTCCAATGATTTGCTGCCAACACTTTGAAAGTGCTGGACTGGTAGCTGTAGATCTGTTGCACATACATGCCCGTTACCATGGCAAGATCAACAGACGCATTTACATAAATTTGCATGTGATAGCGAGTTGTGCCAGTAGTTAAAGAGTGTGAGATTTTTTATTTGCGTCATAGAACTGAAGAAATAAACTCTCCCCTGACTGTTCCTATCTGCATTTTTTCTGGTAAACTGCTGCTTGAATCATTTACTTAAAATGTAATTTACTGACTTACTGCTGAGACACTACAGGGCCAAACCTTGTGTATGCTGCAAGGAAGAGCTGCTCTATATTTCCAACATTAAGTTTTTCATACAGTATTAAACACCTGTGATGAAAATGGATGGAACTAAATGCAAATAAGGTACAAAAAACAACATTATTACAAGGGAAAAACAAGAGCAAAGGTGCCTTAACGAGAAGGTATACATGATCTTCACCCCCGGGCATCTGCTTTGGCTGGCAACATGCCAGAAGATCTTAAGCCAGAGTTTTGGCCTGATTAGACCCTCTGAAAGACCTGGGGGCATTGCCCAATATGGGGCTTGTTGCCACTAATTTTGTATACAAATAATCCTAAAGCATGTGGTTAATAAGACTATAAGATGACCAAGCCAAGGCCTTTGAAAATTAGAATAGGGAGCAACTCTTAAATTGCCTATGAAATCATACTCGCAAGGGCCAATCATAGTGAGCAGACAGAGAAACACAAACAACAACTCACAATGGTACAAGTATAATAACAAATCTTTTCTTCTTCTTTTCAGACAAGATCTGCCAAGGATCATCTGTATTAAACTATATTTGTAGTAAAACAGAATCTGCGCCATGACAGCCAGCTGTAATGCAAAAATAAAATATAATACAAAATTTCATTGCTTGGTCATATTTGATAAGAGGAAAAAAAAATGTCTGAATGGACCATATTAAGTTGTTTTCCGAAAACAAAACAAGAAAACAGTAGAGGGGAACTAAAAAAAGTGACAGAGAGAACTCAGTCATATAGCATATGTTTTCATTGCTCAAATATGGTCCAGCTGCAGCATTAACTTATACTTTGGTACCTTGACCACTGATCCTAATGGGAGTTTTCATGCTGCCCTTTGTCTACAGTAGAAGCATCTTTTCCAACCCAAGTAACAAATACATTTATTTTACAATATATTTAACTGGATAATTTATTTGTAAATGTTTCACACCTGAGATTCAACATGCATAACAAAATGTAATTTTTGTAAAATTTTCTTCATGCATCTTCAAGTTTTTATGGGTTTGTGGCAGCTGGGCCCCCAGTTACCCATCCCTGTCCTATGTGATCTGAAAGGCTCCATGTCCATAGCCCAGGGGTCAGAGGTGCCAATAAGGTACCAATGCATGAAGTGAGTCTCTGATAGTACCAATAGGGTCAGATGAAATCAGAACTTAAACGCAGCTATTTCAATATGGTGGAAAAAATTCTGAAACCTAAGTTGTAAAAGCCACAGTGCCACCTACTCTTTAAATTTACTTTAATTCGAGTCACAAAAAGTCTTGAAAAAAGGTCAACGGGTGTGATGTGCAAGCTAGAGCTTCTCTAGAAAAACTACATTATGAAATCATTACTTTGTGGTGCAGGAGCCAAGACCTCTGCGGAACAAAACTAATCCTGTGCTGCATGAAATTCCATTTACTTTTTACATTCATTAAAACAATGAACACATTTATTAGCTTAATCATTTGAAACGAATCTAAAAACATGATTGAATTATAAGAGTTAAGTGATAACCTGATGTTGCTCTTTAATCTGCTTTTTTTGGTAAATGTTCCCAAAGTGTTAGGCAATGGCATTTTTCATAACTAATTTCCTTGGCTCCATCTGTAACCAAACACTCTTACTTTCCCCCTAATGAGATATTGTGCAGAGTTTTACTGTCACCTAATGTTGGCCACTATTGATATCTCTACTTTTAATTGATCTCCACAGGTCCTTTGGGTCATCAGAGATCAATTAGGAGAGTGGTGTAAGCTGCAGCTGCTGCACTGAGTATCCACTTTTAAGTCAAGGACCTTTGATGGAGGCTCGGTGGGTTTATACTTTGTCCTCTTTGTGTTGCATCCATGCCACAAGCCAGTAGAAGTGATCAAAGTTGGCTCTGTTAAAATTTTATAATCAGTCTGGAAAATAGCTGATGGTGTATTCAGTTAATTAGTTTCCCACCAGTTCTGATCTAAACTCCATGCCCTGTGAGTTTCATTGCTCCATTCTAGGATTTGAATCAGCAAGCAGTTGCCACACAGCGATTAAACAACTGACCCAATAAAAAACCTCTAAAGTAAGGTTATTAAAATAAATTCTGTATATTTTTCAATCCCAAACATTTTGAAATGATACAATCCAATGTCTTCCTGCAAATAAAATATTTAATAAGTGTGTTCACTGCTAGTGCATGTATGTATATATATATATATATATATATGTATATGTATATATATATATATATATATATATATATACATATATATATGTATATATGTATATATGTGTATATATGTATATATATATATATATATATATATATATATATATATATATATATATATAGATATAGATATATATATAGATATATAGATATATAGATATATAGATATATAGATATATATATATATATATACAGTTGTGCCCAAAAGTTTACACCCCCCAGCAGAATTTCTGATTTTTTGGCCTTTACTCAGAAAATATGAATGATAACACAAAAACCTTTCTGTCACTCATGGTTAGTGATTGAGTGAAGACCTTTATTGAAAAAAGGATTAGTTTACTCTTTTTAAATCATAATGACAACAGAAACTTCCAAATTGACCCTGTTCAAAAGTTTACACTCCCCAGTTTTTAATACCTTGTGTTTCCCCCTTTAACATCAATAACAGCTTGAAGTCTTTTGTGGTAGTTGTGGATGAGGGTCTTTATTTTCTCAGATGGTAAAACTGCCCATTCCTCTTGGCAAAAACTAAATTCTTGGGCTGTCTTGCATGAACTGCACGTTAGAGATCTCCCCAGAGTGGCTCAGTGATATTGAGGTCAGGAGACTGAGATGGCCACTTTAAAACCTTCACTTTATTCTGCTGTAGCCAATGGCAGGTTGATCTGGCTTTGTGTTTTGGATCATTGTCGTGTCGGAATGTCCAAGAACGTCCCATGCGCAGCTTCTGGGCCGATGAGTGTAAATTTTACTCCAGTATTTTCTGATAACATGCTGCATTCATCCTTCCATCAATTTTGACCAATTTTCCTGTGCCTTTGTAGCTCACACATCCCCAAAACATCAGTGATCCACCTCCGTGTTTCACAGTAGGAATGGTGTACCTTTCATCATGGGCCTTGTTGACTCCTCTCCAAATGTAACGTTTATGGTTGTGGCCAAAAAGTTCAATTTTGGTCTCATCACTCCAAATATCTTTGTTCCAGAAGTTTTGAGGCTTGTCTCTGTGCTGTTTGGATTGTAAACGGGATAGTTTGTGGCATTTGCGTAGAAATGTTTTTCTTCTGGTGACTCGACCATGTAGCCCATGTTTCTTCAAGAGTCTCCTTATTGTGGATCTTGAAACATCCACTCCAATTTTTTTCAGAGAGTCCTGTATTTCAGCTGAAGTTATTTGAGGGTTTTTCTTTGCATCTCTAACAATTGTCCTTGCAGTTGGAGCTGAAATTTTTGTTGGTCTGCCTGACCGTGGTTTGGTTTCAACAGAATCCCTCTCTCTCCCCTTCTTAATTAGAGTTTTAACAGTGCTTCTTGGCATCCTCAGTTCCTTAGATATCTTGTAAAATCCTTTTCCTGTTTCATACAGTTGAAATACCTTTTCTCGCAGATCTTTTGACAATTCTTTTGCTTTACCCATGACACAGAAACCAGAAACTTCAACGTAGCACTGAGTGAAAGATGCACGTGTCTGTCAGGAGCTCAGAAACTCACTGAGCTTTTATACACACACACTGATTACAAGCTAATAGATCACAGAGAGGATGGTTACCTTTCGTAGACATTCAAACCCATTTGTGTCAAATTTTGTGCATGTTATCAGGCCAAAACTGCCAGGGGGTATAAACTTTTGAACAGGGTCATTTTTGAAGTTTCTGTTGTCATTATGATTTAAAAAGAGTAAACTAATCTTTTTTTCAATAAATGTCTTCACTCAACCTCTAACCATGAGTGACAGAAAGGTTTTTGTGTTACCAATAATATACGGCCTCTGCTGCACAGCCAGAGCTGTGTCTGCAGAGCCTCCGCTGCAGCGGAGCGGAGCGGAGGCTCCTCCGCGGAGGCCGTTTCACGGCGCTATGCGAACTAGAGCCGTATTTAGCGGTGTTTTTGTGTGAAAGTAACGCACTGAAAATTCTCTAAATAAAGCGTGAATGCAGACCGATGTCAGACTTTTTCGGTGGGAGTCCGTTTATTTGTGTTTTTGGTCAAGTAAAATATGGCCCCGTCTGACTACAGCGGAATGAGCAGACAGGGCAGATCCGAAGGAGGAAGAGGGAGTTAGGTCCTAGCGCCCTGGGTTTCTTCTCCACAGAAACACTGCTGTAGAGGTAATTTCTGCCCTAACCCTTGTGATAGGACCCAACTTGTTCAATCCCGGAATATCACTTTAAGTCAAAGCTCAGGGTCATGGACCCATGATCAATCTTTCATTGTGAATGCAAACCTTTGACCTCAAATCACAAAAAATCCACAAGAGATTTATTTCATACAAAAACATCCAACCAAGCACAAGCTGGAGGAGAGTTTATTTAGCATATCATAAGTCAAAGATCAAGGTAATGGGGTTTTTAAAAAACAGATTTTCTCTTTTGGCATTGAAAGAGGACCTGATTGGATTAGATCATATTTCAAAGGTTTACAAGGCGTCATGCTCCTGACTGCTTCTGAACAATTTCCCAAAACTGCTTTCCAGGAATATCTAAAATTTTGCAAACATGCTCTTTGACCCCGACAAATATGTACAATCTTTGAGGGACACCATCGTTGGTCCTTGAGCATCACGATTATCCCTTGCAACTGAACTTGATGTGTCAAAAGTTCTTTGTAGGAATTTCTGTCAAACTCGTTATAAGCTCAGAAGCCAAGTAACACGCAAATGCTCTAAAACTCAATGTATACGTCACATCTGCCATGCAGCAATTTTAGTTTGTTTCAATTTCAAGAGATAAAAAAGTGAGAAAATGTTCATTTATCCTATCAATTTACCTTCACCATGGTCATTTTATATCTCAAAAATTTAAAGAAACAATGTGACTGTTACTTCTCCATTGAGAGAGCAGTAAAAAAAGCCATTTTGCTCCTTCTTGGCCCTTGATTTAGCATCTCTAGAAGTCAGTTTGTAAGTTATAACGTTCATACAGATGTGGAAATTAGTAGAGCTTTTGAATAAGTTTTTATTGAATGTGAACTTTTAATATCTGTGATGACAAAAATTATGCGGGCTATATTTTTCAAAGGATATCTAAACCATGAAAATAAAAATCACATAAATTCTTTGTCCTTATCTAAAAAAGCACATTTTTAACTTAAAAGGCTGGAGTCAAAGTCTGACCAGAACAGCCAGAGGATCTCCAATGTTTTGATGCTGTGGGTGAATTTTTCCTTCACAAATAATTTGAACGCAATCATGCACAACTTTGCAGTAATAGAGCCAAGGCAAATATTGTAATGCTTCTCGTAGGAAATAACCAGGTTGTTATCCATCTAACTGGCTCCAGCTGCCCAGTGCTGTATGTAAACTCCACAGATAATAGCGAGCTAACAAAGGAAAATAAATGACAGAGGGTCTTAAACCTGCTCCAGCTTCACATTTGAGTCTGTTTGTAGGTTGATCAAAGTATGTTTGAGACAGCTTAGGTAACCAAAACAGTGAATTCAGGCAACATTTACTACAGTAACAGGTCAAAACTGCAGGCAAGGTAAGCACCCTAACTCACATGATACAAGTAAGTACTGTAACATCCTTGAATGGTGTTCATTATGTCTTTAAATTACAAAGATATAGTTTTCTTTCTTTTTTGCATGTCTGAGATAAAAGAAAGAAAACCATATTAATCTAGAATCCGTTGGAAAAGTAATCAAGACCTTCCCTGAATGTTGTTTTCTGTTATACTTCTTATGATATGAGGTTGTAACACTGTCCTTTTACAGTCTTTGTGGACCTCACATTACCACTTAAACTTTGACCAAAGTAATTGATCCAGAAGAGCACAGCTGTTTCTCCGCCTCAGTTCATGCAGTTTTCTGTGAATACGGTAAATGACGAGCTCACATCCCTTTATCTTTTGTCCTCTTTCTTTTACTGCATTGTTAGCTTGTGCACACACAAACAACAGAACACACACACACACTCACTCACCTGGCTGATTGCACAGGAGAGGTATTGATTCAGATGTTGATGCACTGTAGTGCACGCACAAGCCATCTTAGTTTATTTTATTGATGTAGCTCTACTTCATACCTCAAGAGTCACACTCAAAATCTATTTTTACAGCACAACATGTTGCGTGTCACGGACAAATCAATACAGCATCTGAGTGAGGTTTAAGAAAATAAATGTAAATGGTCTAATATTCTGAGTTTTACTTTGGGATAGTATTTACATTTTAATTAAGGGTGCATCATATCTGTAGCTCATTTGCAATGTCCTGATTTCAGTGATAAAATGCTTCATTTTTTTTGTTTGTTTTGTATTCTTATTGTAAAGAGGGCTAAAGAACACAACAGCATGCTTTCGCTACAATACAGCTGAACATATACCACTTATGCTAGATGCACATTGCAGTATGAGAGTGGTTTCTGTTCTGCCCTCCTTCACAATCAGTATTTTTCACTCCAGCAAACCTGTCTTTTCAAAAATGTACTTTTAAGTCAATTTTCTCAACATTTGTTGGTGAATCTCTCTCTGATGATGTATCACAGACATTGACAGCCAAAATCACTGTTTTATATGGCAGCTCTTTATATTCAACCTAACACCTGTTGAAAGTCTGGTCAGAAAAATATCGGAAAGCTTTGTAAAAGTGAAGGTTTTAGTGATGATTTAACAGGCTGGGCAGCGTTGCTGAGTCCTGTTATGTTTTGCTGAGGAGATGATAAAAAGCATTGACCTGTAGCTGGTGTTGAGCTAATGTGACCCAAACACTTGAAGAGTTTCAAAAACCTTTCTCAATCCCTAATGTTTTTTGTATTTCTGATGTTGTCCTAAAAAAACAGTAAAAATTGCCTCAACAGCTGTCTTACCACTGCTGCCCACTAATGCGTAGGTAACACTGGATGCTCCAGGGTTGAGGCATGTCATTTCCAGCTCACATTATGGCATCTTGGGCTGCGTTTACACGGACACTTCTGACTTAAAAACGCAAAGATTTGTCCTTTGCGTTTTAGAAATCTTCTGCGTTCAGACGACGACGCTCGGAGACGAGTTAATCCGCTGTGTGTGCATGCCAGGAGATGGCAGTGTGGGTCTGCAGAGAGGCAGCGCTGCTACAACACACGAACGAAGAAGAAAAACACACAGAGGCAGGAGTTTCTTTTCTGGACAACAAATCAGTTCGGACCACAACTCTGTCTGGATAGTTTTGTCTGGATAACAAACCAAGCACGGTAAGACGCTCACATGTTACTCGGCAGATAGCTGAAGCTGTTGTTGTTCCTGGTATGCGTGCGCAGCCTTCATGTGAAAGAGTACTGCGCATGCGGTGACGTCAGCGTTTCGCCCTGAAACGCTCTGATATGGGTTTACACGTAGGTGCATGGAGAGTGGATTCAAATCTTTCCACTCGTTTTCAAAAGTTTCCATTTTAGATGCAAAGGCAAAGCGTTCTCATCTAAACGCAAGGCAAAAACGCAACGAAAACTCATCGGATTTGACCGTTTTCTGCACCATGTAAACTTAGCCTTGATCAGTCATATGCAAGCTAAATGTTGGCTGCATCTCTCTGGAGTCAAAGCTCTGTCTCTCTCCATGAGTTTTACATCAGTGAGAGCCTTAAAGGGTATTGTGTTTTGATTGTCTTGGCTGTGAATGGCAATTATATTATGCATGAAAGGGCAAAGAGTCATGTGTGATGAGTCTAGCAGAATATTGTAAAACTGATGGTGTTGGTCAGTTAATCTTCTTGCAAATGTTCAGATTTATTGAATGACCGACAAAGGGCATTCTGTGCAAACTTGGAAAGTCTTTCTACAGAAATCAAAACCAGGCCATACTTGACAGCACAAACAGAAAGTGTAACTGAACTGTGTATATCTTTGCCATATTCTACCTTATTCGACACCCATATATCTTAGATAAATATGTCTTTAATCTTCCATATTCCTGATTAATTTTGCCAAGATGTACTTGTGGTCTGCTTAAAAAAATAATAGAAATAAGCAGACCTATTTCCTATGAACTAGTCTATCAAACGACGGTTTTTAAAGGGAACACCCATTTGATGTCCAAACCATTAGGTCGCAGCGCCATCAGAGATGCTGGAGCCCGGTTCATGTATCCAGGAACCTGAAGGGAATATCATTCAGAGGGGACGTCAGAGCCAAGAGGCCGCCGCCACAAGGCCCCCGTACCACGCAGGCGCGCAGACCAATCCAGACGGCTTTACGAGTGCAGGGAGCGCTGCCATGGAGACGCACTGCGGAAGTACGCTTATAGCACTGTTTAGGTCTCGAAATATGTACTAAAATGACTTCGCTTCGGATTAATTATGGACGCTACCCGCTATCCGCTCAGGACACTTGGATTACAGCGACTTGAGCAGTATGAAGGAAAACAGGCACGTTTTTGTGACTTTTATGGACCTTTTCGGGCTCCGGCTGTCCCTGTTAGGATGGATCTTTGTTCACAGCTTAAAATGCCCTCGACTTCAGCTGCATTTGAGACATCAAAAAAGTGCTCCAGAGTGTTGCTCAGCATGAGGGTGAGTAGAAAATGAGGCCAAATTGTTGTTTGGGTGTAGTGTTCCTTTAAATTTGAAAGCCTTGACTTAATAATACACACTCACAAATATAGAGAAAAACAGCTATGGCCATCACTTGTCATGTATCTAACATTCTTCAACCATTCGAGGTTGCTTGGTCAATAGTGTTCCCACTCCAAACAAACCAAGTAAAGAGAAGCCTTCAATGATGCAGGTGTTAAAGCACCCCAAATTTGGTGCTGATAAACATTCACAAGCAGACCTGAAATACTTCCCATGCAAAGACAGATCAGTTAATAATGATTTATAGACAAAGAGAAGTGAACGTAGCACTTTGTACTGTATGATGAAGAAGTCTAATGGTAAAATTAATTAGTGAGTGGTGATACGAATGCGTGCAGCTAAGTAATAGCTGGTGTCTCATAATTAATTGCTTTGAATTTCCAGGTACAAGTAAGATGTCTAAATGTCAGCAGCAGCGGTTAATTACTTTGAGGTCTCACCACACTACCTTTCATCTCGTGAATTTCTGCATGTCAGCAACACCAGTCTCTGTCTCACCTCTGGGCCTCCCTGTCATAACTACTATAGAACTAAAAGCAGCACAGAGGTTATAATGAGCTTGTATTAAACATGTTGATGATGTGCTGTAAGTGATGTTCCCTGTGGGCTAGCACTACTATAGATACTATGATGTAGAACTGTTACTCTTCTAAGGTGTGAGGTCTGTGGCAAAGCAGGATAACCAGGGTGTTTGATGTACACATTCGTGTTCATTCATATTATTCCAGCAGAGAAAATAAAAAAAGTTTAACACTCGATTATTTCGTCCCTATGTGGGTCAATCATATTCACAAACTTTTTGTTTAAGGTTTTAATAAAGAAGTGTCATGTCGATCTTTTCTATCATTTCTGATTTTGTGGGAAAGCCTCGGTGACATGGTTTTAATATTACCATCCGCACTTTTCGTAGAAAGTCTCATGTTTGCTCTGATTGTTCCGTTGCATTGTACAAGGACAAGAATCAAATTACTTAGCTCGAGTCCTGAGTCAACAAGAAATTCCACTATAAAAGTCACAACATTTATGTTGGTGGACATGCACTGTAATTTGAGAGTTGACAGTTTGATTGATGTTATCCCCAAAACATGATATTGTATAATTAGTGCTCATAACCTATCTTCTTTGTGTTGTGTGCCTGGCGTTGCACCAGGCCCTTAATCTCCATATTAGGTTAAAAATATTGTTCTATTGAGAAACTGGAAATGCTATCTGTTTGCTCCATAACATTTATTATATACACTTTGTTTATATCCTGGCTGGAGGGCATTTTGATTGCCAGGCAGTAGCTACTTAGCTGAGATGAAGTTGCTGCTAGTGGTGATTGGCTTCAATTATGTTTAAAAGGCCTGTATTTGTTAAGATATAAAGAATTGATTAAGTTGAATTATATATCTGTTGCTGAGTCTTCAGTCATCCAACTTTAATGGCTGAGTCGACTAACCATATGCACCACTTGTTCAAGGAAATATTTATCCCATCAAACCACAAAACATTCTCCAGCAGGCCTATGACCCTGAAGCCAAAAAACAATCCTTGCAAAGTTCAGGATGTGCCTGTTACTATGATTTCCATGGCACTCAGCTGAGTACAAAATTTACAGAGAAAGTGATAGACAGCAACCTTGAGGAGAACCTGAGGAAGAGGAGAGCTTGAAAAAACACACTGCAACACATTGGTTAAAAAGTCTCTCATCCATGCTGTCAGGTAAGGACTTGGCAAAGAACACAACAATAGTATCTGTCCTGAGGATGTGATGTGATGCTTTATTGATGTCCTGGAGTTAACTCGAAGACCAAAGTACTGAGCAGCACTCCAACAGCCGGAAACTTCAGCTAAGTACTTATTGACAGGTGGAACTCAGCTGTCTGCTTCACTGAACGATCCACATCCACATCACAGCATCCTGCCCTGCAGACAGTCTCATTACAAAGTGCTGCAGAAAAAGTGAAATCATTGAATGTTTCAGACACTGAAAAAGGATTATGAGAAAGCGCAGAGCTCCATCTTTATCTGTTGCTTGAATAAAGAAATGATAAGAGGTACTTTATCTGCTCTGCGTGAGCTGGGTTTCACTTTGATTCAGTTTAGTATATGGATCTTGTAAGTGTTCGAAAATGGTCTTCAGAGTCTATTTAAATACACGTTGCCTGACTTCATGTTTTCAGACATAGGTAGACCACTAGAAAATGACATAGTTCAATTTTCACAAATTGTCAGCCAGTAAATACAATCAGATACATCAGATACAATGCCTAAAACAAAACCTGTGATAGGGCACTCCCTTTGTGTGCAGTATGCATCCTCTTTTCAGTAGCACTGCTTCAACTGTAGATCTACCGTATTTTACAGCAGTGTTTTTTTCTGATTGGCTGATATGTAGCTGCAGCCTATTTTTGATTGGCTGATGGGTGATGGATCTTATTGACTGGGTCACGTCAAGGTCCTGTTGAGCTCTTTGATGCTTGGAGTGGATGCTAAACCTTTCAGTGCACATGTAACGTTAAAACTTGGTGGGCATTACATATTAAATTTTAACACGTGAAAAATACCAGGTGCATGTGAGAGTGTGAAAAGGTTAAAATGCATATGTCACACTTTGAATGTGCGAGACTTGAGTGCCCTGCAGCCAGCACTAATCAGACTCATAACTCCCCTTAGGAACCAAAAAGGGGACATCCCTCATACTTCAAACAGTATTTCTACAGTCAAGGATTATAGACAAGAAAGCCACGAGCTGATCTGCTAATGTTAGCCCCTTTAAGTATTGCACAAGCATTTTGGCTTGAGTGAATGTGAAAACAAATTACAATAAAACATTGAGATTTTTTTAAATCACCAACTTGACAACAATTGACTAAAATAATAATCCTCACCTCACACCTCTAGGCTTTTCAAGCTTACTCTGCAAGTCACTGTGTAAACACCTACTGATTTGTATTGTGTTGTGGTCTTTTTTTACCTCCTTGTTCAAGAGAAAACAACTGCCTGAGTCAAATTCCTTGTATGTGTTGCATACTTGGTAATAAAAAAACGATTCTGATTCTGATTTTAATTCTGATGTTAAACTGCTGACTCCACAAAGATATGACATGTTTAGAAAAGACCACCAATAACATCAAAACAACAAAATATTTAAAAAACAGGACATTATGCAACAATGGCACATCCTGTCTGTTGCTATGGCAACCAGCAGCGCTCTAAGGATCCCTGCAATTAAAAGGGGTGCTTGTCATCATGGAAACAAACATGCTGAGAACCAGTCTCTGATGGTTTCTTTGAGGCCTCCATCAGCAGATAGTCCTGACCTCTGACCCCATTAAGCTAATTCTTTTTTGTGATTCACCAACATCAGGGTATCCAAAGAAATGAGTGAACTAAGCTTATTACAGCAAAACAAAAAGACCATCTTGGGTGTTTCTGCACTTCCCAAAAGTGCAACATGGTGACTGTGCTATAAAATAAATAATAAAATGAATCTGAAGTTCACAACTTAAACTATTTTCTCAATACTAGAGTGAGCAATTATTTAAAATCCGAGAAAAGGGATTTTAAGACTGTCATCCTATAGGTGGAAAATAAATCAGCAGCTTCCCTCAAAGGTGAGACTGTCAGATATGCTGTGTGCTCATTTTTGCATGTTCAGTTCAAAAACAGCCAAAATCCTCATGGGAATTTTAAAGTGTGCTCTGCATCTACAGCATGCGGGGGAAGAAATCACACTGCAAATTAAAATCAACACTGGGAAAGCTGTTACTGTTGGATTCTCTGCATGACACTTTCACCTAAAGGCTTCTGTTAGGCACAAAAAATGATTAGCTTTCTGTGGCAGCAGTTCCCATAGAAACTAAACTGTACATCACTAATTATTTCAGTGCTTGGTACCTGCATGTTCAGAGAGAACGGTGTCAAGCAGGCACATGCGATTATGTTTGGTAGTCTGCTGGAGATATGTCATGTCAGTACACAATTGTTTTAACACAGATTCACAGTGCAGATCACCCCAATAATTATATATTTTCTTAACAGGTCAGACATTATTAAAAACTTTTTGATTTTCTTTGTTTATTGTGTACATGTCCTATTTACAACCACCCTTCCACTGACATGAGAAAAAAATGCTCTTCCCTTTTGCTTGCTATACCTTCCATGAAATGTGTCAAACAGTCCATCTGAAAATATTTGCCAATGACGTCTTTCGGGAAAATGCCACTTTCCTCTAGACACATTTGTTATGTTTTACACTTTAACAGCCTGCTTAGAGCCAGCCTGAAACAGAGCGGTTTATATAAAAGGAAAAATACATCTTTGTCAATTTTAGGCTAGGAACTTAACAAATATGGCACATTTACAAAACATATTATGCTATTTCGAGATTTATAAGCTCCTTCCGTGATTCACTCTCTACTCACACATCACACATGTACTTCTGTACACAAGACAAAGAGCCTGCAGGATCAGGACTTCTCCCCCCTTCCCCTATTTATAGTGCAAAAAGCTGCCAAAAACAGTCAGCTCCTTCAACCCCTAAATGAACCTACGAGTGTGACATCGTTAGGAAAGCTCAGTGTGGAGCATTGGCCTTGAACAGAATGTGGAGCCAGTCAAAACATGGTGCTGAAAGGTGCTAAAGTGACCAATCACGACAGAGCAGACTGATAACTGCAGTAAATCGGGCTCACATGGGGAAGAGGGACTTTGAGGTGACAGCAGGTCCTACAGAGCATCAGACTGACTGAGATGGCAGGTGAATTACTCAGTAGGTACTCAGTAAGTGAAAACTAGAAGGTATTTTTTAAAATGTTAGTAAACATTATCTCGCAGTCTTTAAAATCATATCCAATGTAAGGCAAGATAGGGACTATACAGTCCTGCTCAGTATTATTGGCACCCCTTCATTATTTTCATTACTTTAACAATATCTTCAGAAATAAATAGAAATGTACCAAATTAATGTCATCAGGACCTTTGAATTGAAGGTCCAAAATACTTTAACAAAAAAAAATCTTTTTTAGAAGTTCAGTATTTTATTGCACACCCTTTGGCACTGATGACAGCCTCCAAATGTTTCTTGTAGCCATCTATAAGCTTCTTGCACTTCTCAGCTGGTATTTTCTCCCACTCTACCTATGCCAATTGTTTAAGCTCTTCAACATTTGCAGGTTACTTTTTCCCAATGGCAGATTTCAGCCATACCAAAGATTTTCAATTGGATTGAGATCAGGACTCATTGCTGGCCGTTTTAAAACAGGCCATTTTTTTTCCCTTTTCAACCATTCCTGAGTGCTTTTGGGTCTTTGTCTTGCTGGAGGGCCCACGATCTTTGACTTAAACCAAGTGTTCTTACACTGGGTAGGACATTTCTCCCTAAAATTTCTTGATATTCTCTGATTTCATAATTCCTGTGATACGGTCAAGGCCTCCAGTACCTAATGCAGTAAAGCAGCCCCAAAGCATTATGGAACCTCCACCATGCCTAATTGTTGGTAGGGTGTTCTTTTCCTTGTAGGCTTCAAGTGGTTGCAATTAAAACTGCCTATTATAAATATGACTGCATGATCATAGTAGCTAATGAAGTATAATTTACAAACCTTAATATGTGAACATTACTTCTGCCAAGTTTGTGTCCGATACAGTGATGCAGAGCAAAGTTAGAGAGGTCTGTACAGAAACTGTACTATCACATTGTGTACTTAAACATCATGGGTGCCAATAATGGTGAGTAGGACTGTATAAGTAAGAATATTCTATACAAGAAGTGGGATGAAACACAGCTCATAGTAGAGTAAAGTAGGCTCCTCTCTCTTTACAGTCTACATTAGATTTGCATGGTAAATGCCAAAGGTAAGAAGTGGGTTGTACAGTTAAAAAAATAAAAATAAAAACACCAAAATTAACATTGTCCATCTGCATGGCACATGTTTGAGTCACTGCCATGGTGGCTTCTTCTTTCACCTTCCTGACAGATTTTCTCATCAACTTCATGCATACTGCCACTAATTGCTTCTAAATGTGTGGTTTGTAATGTGAAGCAGACCAGAGCGGGAAACTGTTATGCTTGGAGTGAAATAATCGTGCCTATTTATGTAAACAGCGATATCCCTCCCACAGCCTTGTTCATGGTGTTCTGAAGGCACTCTGAGAATCCCGAGGTGGATGTAAACTCAACTGAAACTCTGGTTTAGTTACTCTTTAAGAATTTAACATGACAACCAAGCCACTATCCAAATGCTGTTTCTCAGTCTTGCCTCTTCTCCCTGCTGACAAACTGGGAGCACTGAATCACAGCGCAGCATCTCTGACACAAACCACAGTGGTATCCATGTTTATATGCCTCTGTCAACAGGCAAAAATTGCTAGGTTACATATCAAAGCAGGTGGCAGTGTAATAACCTTTTTGCGTGTTGATGTGCTCCCCGTTGAAGGTTTGGCCTCGGTTCTTCTCTCCTCAAAATGAGTTGACAGTCTGAGGTCACAGATCAAATCGCGACTCTGCTTGCACTGTAATAAGGCTTTCATGATTTGTTCTGCTCTATGCCAGCTCATATCTCAGGTCTCTGAAAGTGTGTTTGACACGGTGTGGTTTGACTTCACCTTGAACCCCTTAGCACACATCTATGATTATAACATCTCTGATCAATACCCATTGTGGAGGAGGATGCCCTTTAAATGGATAGAAAGGACATGAGAGATGTTGCTAAAACTAAATGACATATACAGGAGTACCAGATTTTTTTTATCCAATTCATAACCTGAAAAAAATGAATAAACCATAACCTGTTTATGTATTTTAGCGAATAATAGAAGCAATGAAGTGGTGAGTTATAATTTGAGTTTCTTCTATATCAGGGCCGGTGGCACAGTGGCGCAGCAGGTAGTGCGTGTGCCTCACAGCAAGAAGGTCCCCGGTTTGATCCCGGATCAGGAAGGACCTTTCTGTGTGAAGTTTGCATGTTCTTTCTGTGTATGAGTGGGTTCTCTACGAGCACTCACTCAGCATGCTCATTAGGTTAACTGGCGACTCTAAATTGCTCTTAGGTGTGAGCGTGAATGTTTGTCTGTCTCACTGTGGCCCTGCAATAGACAGGTGATGGTTCAGGGTGTACCCCGCCTGTCACCCAATGACAGCTGGAATACGCTCCAGCCCCCTGTGACCCTGAAAGGGATAAGCGGTATAAAAAATGAAAGACTGAATGAATATATAAGGACACAAAAGGTCATTTTTATGTACTTTTACTAAATGTAATAAATATTGTTGATTTACATTTATTCCATTTATAATTCTTTATTCATAGCTTTTTTGGTTGATCTGCAGGAAAATAAAAGTGCATTGCCATGGATACAGCTAGGATTTTCATATTTGCATTAATATGCCCTCTAGTTTCTATTATTTTTCTTTATGAAAAACATGTTACTGTAGAAAAAATCACATCTGAAAGCTCACACTACATGACACCTATTGTATTGTTTGTAAACTTTTATGTTAATTCCAGGATGGAAAAAACAACCCATGTAAGTATAGTAGATAGAGACAGCACATAAATGATAGTGACTGATGATTACAATTCTCTCTGTGCATGGCCATCATGGACCTGATTTTAGTTCAAGTTATGAGCTTCAGTAACCATTGTGTAACTCCAGAGCTGTGATGCCAATCATTCATGAAACAATCCTCTGGTGAACAAGATATGCTTCCCTCTGCTTAAAGGGACTGTGAGGAGAATCTATTATCGGCGACATAAAGACTCTGCTTCCCATGAGCATGCGCTCATTACTGTCGTAATACTGCGCTCCAGTAACCTTGGCACTGGGAGTTACATCATCTCCGACTTATCGGCGTTCCAGTTGAAGTCGGAAAAAAACATCCCGATCTACCAGGCTACTGTTAGCTGTTGTTAGCATGCCTGCATTGTTGTTCACAAATATCACAAGAAGAATGTGATTATCAATATGGCAGCATTTTTGTAAATATAAGTCTAACAATACTATGTATACAGCTGATCTAGAGCGACACACCCCAGTCAGAAGTGCAAATAAATTGATTATTACAGGAGCTAAATAACTGTTCACACTGGGGGCATCCATCTTTGATTGTCAACTCGGGGGTGGCGAGGTTTCACCGACTTCCCTGTAGGAAATTCAGACTTCGGGGGACGTTCCAGTTGCAGTTTCCTACTCGGAACTCTGACATTCCTACTTCTGACTACAACTGGAATGCACCACAAGACGTTACCGAAGCCAAAGTGTGTGTTTGTTGTGATGTAGCTCGGACCTTCCTCAGAACTCTGCATTGCTTTACAGCTTCTTTTTTCAACAACTTACAGGATGCAAAGCAACGAGGTAATGTATCTCTTTCTAGTTATGTAGCGGTAGTTTTTGATGTGTGACAACAAGCAATTTTTGGAAAACTTAGTATTGTAGTTTTGTGTCCTGCTATATATCGCTACTTACAGCCTGGTGCTCTAAGACGTGTCTGAATAATATAAATTTGCTCTAGTTTTAATCGACTTGTTCCCGAAGTTGAGTATCCAGGCCAGTCCAGCCCTGTCCGACCTCTCAGGGCAGAGAGGCCCTAAGATTCCTGAGTTTAGAGGTTTAAGGGTACTTGTTGTAGCATGCCAATAGATGATATCTCCATAGTCTAAAACTGGCAAAAAAGTGGCTTCAACAATTTGTTTTCTACAAGAAAATGGGATATTACTTCTGTTTCGTATAAATACCCTAATTTCTGTCCTAGATAAGTAACAAGTGAATTGACGTGAAATTTGAATGTGAAATGTTGAACCAGCCAAGTACTGAGATATTTATTCTGAATGATTCTTATTCTATTGTCACCTTCCAGAGTTGTAATGTGTGTGATACTATCAGCACGATCTGTGATCGGGAGAAAGCATGTATTCAGTTTCATCTGGGTTCAGAATTAACTTCAGTTGAAGAGTGTATTTTACAGTTTGTGAAGCTCTTGTAGCAGTATGTCAGTGGCTAATTGGGCTGTGTTAGCTAAGCAGTTAAGAACTGTGTCACTGGTATACAGGTAGGTGTTACAGAGTGAAAAAACAGATACAATGTCATTGATATATATTGTGAAGAGTACAGAGCCTAAAACTGAGCCCTGAGGGACCCCTTTTGATAAAGTTACATGAGTAGAGTGAATGTTTCTCATACTCTCACACTGCTGCCTGTTTGACAGGTAGTCACAAAACCATTTTAAAGACATGTGAAAGCCAATATCACTTAATCTCCACAGAAGAACAGTATGATCAACAGTGTCAAAAGCCTAAGTGCGGTCAACAAACAGAGCAGCACAGAACTGACCTCTATCAATGGCAAACACAATGTTGTTAACAACAACTGCAGTGAAACTGCGCTGTGCTTTGCTCTAAAACCAGACTGGAGCGGGATTAAAATACAGTTTGTTGAGAGAAAAGATTTGAGCTGAAGATTAACTGAAGACTTTCTAACAGTTTTGAGGTTGATTGATAACTACTACAACCTCCTTTATGTAAAGGAACAACATGAGCTGTTTTCCAGACCTGAGAAATGACTCCAGTATTAATGCAGAGATTGAACAGGTAAGTGATTTGTTAAGCAATGAGAGGTGCACAGAGTTTGTATGGTTCAAGATCATCCTCTCCTTTTGCTTTCCTGTGATTGGTAGCTAAAAGAGTCTCCCTCATAGCAGAAGGTGAGAGGGCCTGCAATGTGGATGAAGATGTACTATTTTCTGGTTTAGCATCAGTGAGAGCCGATGACTAATAGAGTTTCCTGGATGCATCAGGTCAAACTGATTTCCAGCAGCAGCAGCAAAGTGTTCGTTAGAGGCCAGGCAGATTTCTGCGATATTGTCTAACAAGCAGCCATTTCTTATTGTGAAGGGAGTCATTTTATTTGTGGACTGATTTTTACTTGTATTAAATGAGTTCCAGAATTTTGATGGATTTGATGAGGGGCTCAACGTTTTTTCCATATGATAATTTGCTTTTTGCAGTGATACAGTGCATTTGTTTCTAAGTTGTCTAAAAGCAAGCCAATCATCTGCTCTGCCAGAAAATCTAGCCACAGATGGTGGAGGACCAGGGGATGGGCCTAATAATTCTAAGCAGGGAATCTGCAAAATAATCAAGTGCTGTAACAATGTCTAATATTGTGGAGGTACCATATATCTCACTATTAGCTATTTCATGCTGAAAAAGACTGTTCATTGAAATGATGGAAATTTCTTTTGATAATATACCAATGGTTTGTTCTCTCAAGTTTTACGTGCCATAAATATAACTGACAGGGACAGATGATAGTAACTCTTTTTATACAATCCACAGGGTGGAAATGTGGACTTGACACATACAAATACACTGAAACTACACTTTGTTCTGAAATCCTAAAATCTGCTCCAGGATCATCAGAGTACAGTCTGATAACGCCCTCTGGGTGATGCCAGTTTGCCCCACCTAGAAGAACAAATCAATATTCTTACTCGTTTAGCTATCAGACTGTTCAATTCATTTTTATTGACCTTATTGCACATCTGAAACATATAAAGTCATTATGTGCTTATTATTTATTGATAAGTGATGATGCTTTTTAATTAAAGGTGACCCAGTTGGTTTGCAGAATCTGCTGCTACTGAAAAGTGAATGAGAAAGTGTGTTTGATTTGTTTAATTGTCTAAAGTGTACTTTTTGAATATTTACTGTTGTATTAATCTGAATCTGAAGAACTGACATTGAAGAATATACAGCTTGTAACTCTCTAGTGGTTTAACAATACAGAATTTTTTGTTACTCTTTCACAAACAGGAGAATTATTGAACCAAACACTTAATAAACAAAACCACAGGGCTGATTTTGTTCATTGCAGTTGAGTAAGGTAAAGAATTATCCATTATATCTGCATCTAAATACATAAAATTATGCTTTTTTGTTGTTTTTTGTTTGTTTGTTTTTTTCTGCATACTTGAGAATGCTCCTGAGGAATATCCTTGCACTGCCTGTCCTGAGCAGGGGTGAAACAAAGAAGTTTATGGACATACCAAATTCAATAGCTGTATAAAGTTATGGGAAATAGGAGCATCTGTCTTATCTTTGTGAAGAAATAAAACATGTCACATTTAACATTGTTTGAGTTAAATAAAAGCAAGCAAAGTAAATATAAAATCAATGTGAAATTTTGGGTTTCTGAACCATGATCACACAAAATAATTGCAATCTTGATATATTTTTTTGTGCATTTGCTGCTATTGCGTGTGTGTTTGTGTCTTTCCATGTGTCGCTTTTCCCCCCAAACCTGCTGTGAAATAAATTACATTTTCTAATTCAATTGATATGAGAAAACTCAGAAGAAAAAGATATGATGGGCTAGTGCCAGTGTTTCTCTAGGTGTGTGTGTGTGGGTATAAATATTTCAGAGGTTCCACGCTGAGTGGTGGCGGCAGAGCATCATCAGAATGAGGACACTCTGCTCTCCAGGGTGAGGATTGGAGGGGTTTGGCAAACAGCGTGACGGGAAAACGGAGACTGAAAGAATAGCACCGTTTACCAAAAACTGAAAAACTAAACACAAAGATGAGATTCCACATGATGAGAAAGTTTCTGCTAAGAAATACAAAGAAATGAATGTTCTCATCGTGAAAGAGAGTCTGACCTAAAAAAAATAAAATTAAAAAAACAATCAAAGAGATTTTTTCCTCTCAGTTTGGGGTCAGCTTCCTGTCGTTCTATGTTTGCAAGTCATGCTGGCATCTTCAGTGTTAAAGAAAACTCTAAAGTAAACTCTACATCCTGTTCCAAGAAACACAAGTGAAGGTGAGTTTAAGTTCACAATGCTAAGGTATAGTTCATTCAAAGGAAGAACACCTTTCTTTGGAGTGTAAACTACATCAACCAAAAAGAGTCTTTCTGAAGTCTTTCACAGTTGTTTCTTTCAGCATCAAAAAATCGATACAGAGGCATTTTTTGGCTCCTATTACTAGTTGTTTTGTCGAAGTAAAAAATCTGACTTTGATTCATACAAAGCTTGAATACAAGAGAGAGCAGAGTTCTGGTGAAATCCATCAGGCAGCAGGGTTTAGCTCCATTTGTTCTGGGGTTCTGAGGTATTTGTCTAAGAGATCTCTGCCTCAGCTCAGACACAAAGACTTTAAATTGAATTCTCAACAGCTGTATGGTTTCACAGAGAGCCTGGTGTCACTGCTGGGGAAAACAAACAGACCTTGCTCGAGTTTCCCTGGAACTACTTTACATTGGAGATAAGGTTTCCAGACTTCTCTTGACAGGGTGTTCTGGGGATTGTCCTGACAAATAGGAACTGTGTGTTTGTGATGAGTGTTGTTTTCTTTTTTAAAAAAGAAGTTTTCCAATACATGAGGTCCAAAATGAAAAAGCTGTATGCTCTTTTTAAAAGGACTGTACATCTAAAATGTCCAACAACAAAGCAAAACAATCCCCACAGCTAGACAATGCAAGTACACTGGATGATTTGTCAAGCTGTTGAATAGTTGAGGATATATTTACCAAGTCCAGGTAAAATACTAAGAGTCCGAGTAGGGGTGTGCTAGATATGGGCAGTGCCAGATTTTTCCATATTGATACAATACCAATACTGTTTGATGTATTTAACCAATAATAACAACCATTATCTCCTAAAATGTAACATTATATTCATGAATTTAAGTCATTGACTGAAAGCATTTAAGGAAAATCAATCAATCAATCAATCAATCAATCAATCTTTATTTGTAAAGTGCCAATTCACAATTCTCAAGACACTTCACAACAGAGCATATATATATATATATATATATATATATATATACAAATACATACATCCAACACACAACATAAATCCATATAACCAATCATGTATCCCTCCATCATGGTGGCAATAAAAAAAACCCCTCTGTTTAGCAGTAGGAAATTTTACATGTGGATCCCAGTCAAATAATGAAATAATTAACAGCTATCCACCCTTCATCTGTGAAAAAGATGAAGTCTTGACTCTAGACAATTATATCTTAAAATGAGTTCAATTTTATTTCCTTAGTCCAAAGGAAATACAATTAACAGATATTCCATCAAAAAGACTCAAGTGGGGGTGCTGGTTTGGCGTAGTGGTTAGCACCCCATGTACATGCTTCTGCCGGTCCAGGTTCAAATCCCGCCTGTGACCAGTTTGCAGAGTCTCTTCCCCTACTCTCTCTCCCCCTTTCACAAGCCTATCCACTGTCTCTCACCTATCAATAAAGGCAAAAAATGCCCAAAAAAATACATAAAAAAAAAAAAAAAAAGACTCAAGTGACGTACATTTTTGGAAGACTTGGTATTAATTTCCATAAATAAAATGAAAATGATAGTCCCTTCCCAAGGGTACTCTCCTAATGATGTTTGTCATTTGGTGTAAGATGGCCCTAGACCAGTCTCACCCATGCATCACAATACATACTGTATCCTGAAGTCTTGGCTGATACACCCCCCTAGCTAATTAAAATGCTCAAGAGTAAGCACCTTTTAGGACAATGTTTAGCTTATTGGCTTGCAATAGCATACTTCACAGTTTCAGTGCTATTTTCTTACCTCTTTATACTATTGTGGCTTTTAAGGACGATGCATAGAAATACATCTACTTAATCCATACTCAGTCTCTAATACTCATTTTTGAGGTTGTTACAAGTAACACATGTAATACAAGTGAACAACACATTCAATGACCCAAAAACGTCCTAAAAATTTCCCAAACTTGCCCGGCACCCTGAATAGACCCAGGTCTGTGACTGTTACTATAGTTGCCTATTGGTACAGGATGGAAGTCCGCGTGCACAATATGGACAGTAGAAAGAGACGCAGAGCTGTAGAAAATTGGGCTGAACTCACCAGTTACCACAGAAAGACGGGTCAACCAACCAACTGACTTGGGCCCATGAGAAGAAGGGGGCTTAAAGTCATGAGCTCCAACAGAGCATCCCAGATAGAGCAAGAACAGGGCCATAAACTTAGCATGTGAAAACTGGCAGGTTTTATAACACTGGCAACTGTGAACATAGTCTAGCAGTCCTTAAAATTACAAACACTTAACTATGTTTGTACCAAATATGACCACCAAGTTTAAGTACTGTTGTCAGTGACCTTTTAAGATTCCCAGTCTGTAACTAACAACTAAAAAGACTACAGTCTTAAAAAGTCTTCAAAAAGTATTTTAGTTTATGATAGGCATTAGGGAAACTGATTACTATTGTCTTTGGCACCCTGTCAGTCAGCAGATGGACTGCTGCCTCTCCTGACTCGTAGAAAGAGGTGCTATTGATTTTTAAATGTGTCTAAGTGCACTCAGACAGAATATCTTAGCTGTAAATAATGATCTAAAACATTTTTTTCCTGATGACCTGTCTTCAGTTTCTGGACTAGACAGTCCCTATGGCGTGGAGTTCAGTGGGTTATGGAGGTCAGTAGGCTAAAGTGGGATAGAGATTTAGCATAGTTAGAGTAAGGTGAAATGTTTGAGCGGTAAATCTTTCTAATACCACTTAAGCTGCTACTGAGATATCAATCCTTCTACCCTGGTTAGGTTAACAAGATACAACAGGAAGCATCACAGGATGGTTGGCAAAATGACCTTAAATTGTGGTATTTATAGACCATAGAGGAAGAATCCTCCACACCAACATCTGTGAAGCATTATTTTTAATAAATGAAGCAATGGTGCTAGCAATCTGCACTTGTTTTTGTTCTTAGCACTTATGTTACAGTATGATGTATTAATGTCTTGTGTCTTTCCATGTTGCTGCTCTCTTAGCCTATTCAATTGCCCTTGGGGGCAAATAAAGTGGTTTGTATTGGATTTGTGATTAGGAGAATAAGGGGATACACTGTGTATTTTGTCAGTTAGAAAACTTGTGCTTGTGTTTATTTAGCTTTAAAAACAGCAGATTATAATGTGAATTTGGCAATTCCTACCACATCTAATTTTGAAGTAGTTAGGATATAGTTTAAAGTGCTCTAAGAGCATTCAGGTGGATGCTGGTGGAGGGTTGGAAGCAAAAGCGTAGCACTAATGCTAAGCACAGCTGGCAGAGGCAAAGCTGGAAAATTAGAGTGTAAACTGGCAGGATAGAAAAACTGCTGATTATGATGTTTTGTCAAGCAACTGAATGATGATGCTTTTCATGTTGTAAATTAGCACAGCTCAAATTGTCTTCCTGAACTATAAATAAGTATGATTTTTTTATACAAAATATCTCATCTCATATAAAATAAATCAAGTCCTTGGAGTAATTTATGAAAACTTTGCCCGCAACTCTCCATCCAGCTCAAACATCAAATCAGAACATCTTAATGGGTCCACTGCTCTGGTTTATGACCTTACACCACTAATTGGCATGACCTTTTGTGTAGCAAGAGAAATTCAACATCAGTCAGCCTCAGTTTCACATTTTATGTCTCAGTTAGCATGGCATGAACGGATTAATATCCATGAGATATGAATAATCTAACTAAGGCTGAATGATATACCCCTTCAGTATATGTGCTCCATGTCCTCAATGTGATTCTTGACTACAATATACTTCATGCATGGGGCATCTCTGCTGATTTTTGGCCACAAAATACGTTGTTCTGTCCAGCCAATCCAAAGTTTATAGTTCATTGTCTTCAGTGAAGGCTCTTATGCAATTACAATTTAGGATTTTGATTCTGAACTGAGTGTCTGCAATGATCCTGTCGTGGTATTTGTCTGTCTGACGGTACCTTTGCTCCTCTGCTCTGTTTCCAGTTCGAGAGGGGGATAGATGGAGAGCATTCATGAGCATGAGACAGTGAGTAACAGTGTTGCTAATGTCATGGTTACTAACAGGATGACTGTGTTTCCATCAGGCCCATCTGTCACTGGCAGGGTGACTACTGTTTGTGTGTATGTGTGGTGAACTCAGTGGATGGAGACTTAGAGTTAGAGCCTGTGAAGGATTCAAGACAGATCTGACAACAAAGACATATAGCTGACCACTTCTACCTTTAACCTGTTCTGTCACAATCTGCTGGAGAATAATAACTGAGACAGGATCAAACACAACCTCTCAGCGACCAATGACTTTTTATCACATGACCACAGAGGAGTAATTTTGCAGTGCAGATGGATCCACCTGATTCAATGTCTGTTATCAGATGGATCCATCTGGCCAAACTCCAATTTACAATGACTGTGAGCGGCCCAAAGTGGCACGGCCCAATCAACATTTTTTAAAGCAGGATGAGGTGGGAGCTCAAGCGAGATGATAACAGGAAGTGATTGCTCTGCAGTGATTAGCATAGATGCTAACAGCATCAGTAGTGTTTTTTTTTTTTTGCTTTTAAAATCTGTACCCCATGCCTTTTTTAAATGAAAAACAACTAACAGCACTACAAATTTCTCAATAGAAAGGCTACTTGTGCTTCACTTCAAGCATGTTTTGGAGAGACTGTTTTATGAAGCGGCTCAGGTCTTGTCCTTCATGCCTTTGCAGTAGAGCCCATGTACTACAATATCTGAATTACCCTCAATGAATATGATTGATGGAATGAGAGTCCAATCACCAGCCTCATATATTGTTCAAAGGCTCTGCCCGTTCCTCAACACTTTCTAATGGAGTGATGACATACATTGAATGTATCTGGTGTGTCAGGTTAACTGAGGGGGGCTAAGGACAAAAAGAGCATCAACTAGCATCGACCACTCTGAGAAGCTACAGCAGAGGTGTCTTGTTTTTTCTTGTCTCTTACCCCACACTAACATCTCTTTAAAACAGCTACAATGTTAATGTTGCAATGTTTCCTATGTGATTTGAGCACTTTGCACTAGGGCTGGTTAACACACTATATCAAGGTTTTTATTTTTATTTTTTAATAAATATCAGTGTCTTTTCAAACAAGATCAAAGTTTGGACATCATCTTTCATATTGATGTAGATGATATAAGTGAGCCACTATTTTGGGTTATTCTCTTGAATAAGTGGTTAACTCTTCCTGACTTTTTGCCTCTCAACAAATGCAAAAAAAGAACAACAACAGATAAACACAGCCCAACCCATCTTCTGCTCACTTACAACAACAATCCTGCCAGCAGTGGCAACATGGAAGAGAGCATGATGAGAGTGATACTAAGACATGAGCAGCTGATAAAATATAAATATAATGGCTTGATGAATTGTGCTCAAGATTTGGAGGAGCAATTTTCCAAATTTACAATGTAATTGCATATAATAACTAGAAAGCACTTGGAGAGCGCAGACCTCTGCCAGTCCTCCTCAGTCCTACATACCATTAGCAACTGGATTCGTAGTGATATCTATTTTAGTTCAGTAGTTATTCACAGAAATCACATTTTTCACCAGACGCTGATCCGAATTAACACCAAAATCGAATCAGGTCTTCCTTTTCCCATGCTGAACATTCCCTGAAAATTTCATCCAAATCCGTCCATGACTTTTTGAGTTATTTTGTTCACAGACGGACGAACGGACGAACGGACGAAAGGACGAAAGGACGGACGGACGGACGGACAGACGGACAAACTCTCCCAAAAACATAACCTCCTTGGCGGAGGTAACTACGTTAATTAATGTTCGGCAGGCCTAAACCACAATGATTTACAGCCCTTTGCATCATAACAATCTACCTTTTAGCTTCAACAACCTGTTTTTTATTATTTATCACAGAAAAAATTACTAAAATATAATTATTATTGGCATTCAGCTAAAAACTGACAGTGCTGCAGTTTTGTAAAGCATAGCTACTAATTGTTAAAAACCCCTACAGCACAGATATGTTTTAGATGGTCATTAGAAAGTTGGAAATGCTTTATGAGGCATCACAACACCAGCATACAATTTTTCGAGGTTGATATGTTGTCACTTAATCTCCAAAATAAAGTGCCAGGTGCTTTTCTTTAATTATTTTGATATCGCAAGTTGAGCTAAGGTGCTTGGGTTTTTTAGCAAGGCTGTGTAATACTTGTACACAAAATGATGAATTCATCCATTGACAAATGCATTGATAGGCTTATTTCTGTGCATTGCACAGTCACTGGATGAGCTCCCTGCTCAGTTGGCATGGTAACAAGAAAAGCGCTTAAAGACTTTTTTTACTGTGTGGGAAATGTCAACACTTGAACATGTTTGACTTGCTGACAGCATACAAAATACTGACCCTGTTTCATACAAGCTGCTGGAAGAGTAAATACAAGAATAACAGAAATAGTTAAGCTGAATGATCGGTTCTTATTGAAACAGATATTTGAAAGGTACAACTTTGTCATTTGGGAATATTTTTTAAACATTCATTCATCTTTCTGTGTTTTCATTTTACAAGCTCCCAAGTCTTAGTCATGATTGCCCCGGCTTCCCTTGATTACTTTCTACTTTCTATTTCCATCCAATTTCCTTTCTGTCCATTTCCTTATGCTCAAGTTTTAATAATTTGTTGGTCACATCCCACACTGCGTCAAGTCTAAAATATTTAGCTCTATTTACAAAAGTGAATAGAAGGTAGATGATAAAAATTTGACTTGAGTTCAAAATATTTTATTTTTTAGGGAGTTTTATATGGCAATAGAAAACTACAACAATTCTATGTTGGCAGAGGCTGAGATGGTACTCAAAGTTTTAACAGACAGCTGTGGAGAGAGGATGAGAGCCACACTGCTTCTAAAATGAGATGACCTTGATTTAAGAGATTAGCTTAAAGATATATCCGACAAGAAATATTTATGTAGACATTAGGACAACCCCAAGTAAATTAATTATTGAGTATAATCCTCACTCACTCCTTCTATCTTTGTTGTTTTCCGCTGCATGGCACAGATCAGTTCGTACTTCTTCAGCGTATTGATGTGTCAGACCATCAGCCTTCAGGCCTGAGAGGCAAAATGGAGGTCACAAAAGCTCAATGGAAGAATTAAATCTCAGAAGTACAACTGCAGCAGAACCAACATTTGCCCAAAATCAATTAGGAGACAAACAGCAATCGTTTATGAGATCACCTTTACTGAAACAGGGATTGCCTGCCATGTTCATATTCAAAGAAACTGTTCCCTGCACTGAAAGCTCACATGTATTAAAGTTACTCTCAGAAACTCTAGGTGTGAAAATGACATATATCATTGTTAGTGAACTGCTATTTTCTTAAACTGTTGCGCTGTAAATCAGTCTTTTATTGAGATCAGTTAATAAGCCCATTCATACTGTATATACTGACCAGTGTTATGAGTAGAAAGCACTTTATTTCCTCCACTGAAATTCTTTATTGTTCACCCTCCATCTCATCTGCTTCAGGGTAATCTTTAGAATCCTCAGCTCTCTCTTTTATGCTTACATTTTCTTTATCTGTCTTTTGTTTCCAGTAAAATAAAACTCTGACTCAAGGACACTCACAATGAACCAGCCTCTCTCTGGGTCATTTAGTTGCCTGGGTCATTAAGTTTAAATGCGGGAGGGTGATTAGTATGGGCGCTTTAACTTCCTCCTCACACTCTCGCTCCCTCCTTTTGAGCTCTGAGTTTATTGAGATGTCTGAGTGACCTATAGACCCACACACCATGCCTGCTCCCACACGCACTGACATGCATGCAAAAAGACAAAAATACAAAAAGGAATAAACAGGGCAAAGTGTGTTCAAAGACTGTGTGGCTCAACTTTTGTGATAAGCAGAGTTCAAAAGAAACCCTGAGCATGTGTGCCTGTAAGTGTTGAATGTTTGGGAAGCATCAGAGCCATTAAACAAAAGTGATCTCCAGAGTGTAATGAAGTTT
The DNA here is from genome assembly GCA_036419115.1 of Scarus forsteni. Lineage (NCBI taxonomy): Eukaryota > Metazoa > Chordata > Actinopteri > Labriformes > Labridae > Scarus > Scarus forsteni. The sequence continues at coordinate 52,856,227 of JAZDUH010000098.1, forward strand.
ATATGTTCGTGTGGGCCTGTATGTTGGTGGCCTGAGCATTGATCCGCCTGTAAGCCGTGGTCATTGCTTGTAGCTTGAAGGTGAGGTGACAGGGGAGTAAAGAGGCTTTCATCAGATTACAGCTCATTCTCTGTCTTTCAGCGCTCCTTGCTAGCATCATTTATCTCTTTGCACCTCTTAACCACTTTGCTCTTTCTCTGTCAAACATTTTATCTCCAATGAGCAATGGTGTGAATGTCATTTTCAGCTCCTCATGTCTTTTTAAATGTCCATCATGAGTTTTAGAAGCTTTTCATGACTACCTGAGTGTTAAATCTCCTGTTCAGAATGCACAGAATCAGGAACCTTTACCATAAACACTTGTTACAACTGACTATAATATTGTGTTCATGCTGTTTAATCTGCCACATTTATTATACTGTGATCCACACTGTTAGTTTTGTTGACCAATTATTTTGGTCATACTTTTCATCAACAACCTTTTCCGTCTGACATAGAACTAGACTGCAACAAATAAAAACAAGTGAACATGGACAAAACTAGAACTAAGTTAAATGAACTTTTTGTCAACAAATTACGACAAGTCAAAACATTTGGCAGAAACTTAATCCAATCAGACCTAATTTTGCCTCGTAGAAAGTAGGGACAAGTTAGGAATCACAGTTACTTTGGTTGTGTGGAAAAGTTGGATAAGTTAGGAGGGACATCCAATCACACAACTGCCTTAGCTTCATGGTGGAGGGAAAGGTTTTGGAGCGATCCAATCAGAGCTACTCTCTTTACGAACTGATATATTCATGTAGAGCAGGTTCACTGTTTGTTGTCAGTTCTCGTATTGTAACTGAGATGCACTGCCAGGTAGCCTAAACATAGATGATTGCATTTAAAACTAAAGTTAAATTTGTTTCTGTTAAAGGTGCTACGAGGAGAATCTATTACCGGCGACATAAAGACTCTGCTACCCATGAGCACACGCAGCAACTGTCGTAATGCTGCGTTCCAGTAACCTCGGAAATGGGAGTGACATCATCTCCGACTTAACAGCGTTCCAGTTGAAGTTGGAAAAAAACATGCCGATCTACCAGGCTATTGTTAGCTGTTGGTAGCACGCCCTGAGTTGTTGATCGCAAATACCACATGAAGAATGTGATTATCATGGGACATTCCAGTTACAGTGTCCTACTTGGAACCCAGAATTTCCTACTTCTGACTACAACTGGAACGCACCAAAGACGTGACCGAAGCCAAAGCGTGTGTTTGTTGTGATAAATGCAGCTCGGATCTTCCTCAGAACTCTGCATTGCTTTAAAACTTCTTTTTTTAACAACTTACAGGATGCAAAGCGCAGAGGTACTGTATCTCTTTCTAGTTACAAAGCGGTAGTTTTTGATGTGTGACAACAAGCAATTTTTGGAAAACTTAGTATTGTAGTTGTGTCCGGATATATATATCGCTACTTACAGCCCGGTGCTCTAAGACGTGCCTGAATAATATAAATTTGCTCTAGTTTTGTCTTGTTCATGAAGTTGAGTATCCAGGTCAGTCCAGCTCTGTCCAACCCGACCGTAAGGCTAACCCCCAATTTCCACCGGACGCGAAAGCGCCGCGCCACGCAGCGTCTTGCGGAGCACTTCGCTCCCATTGTAGTCTATCAGGAAATTTCCACTGCACGCGAAAGTGCCACGCCGCGATCCTGAAGTGCCGGCGCGTGCCTAGGCGCGAGAGACATGTTTCAGGTCTATTTTCTGCGCGTCCGCTTCCAAACCTCTTAAATTCAGAGTCATTAAGAAAGCCCCAGACAGGAAGTCACCGTGTGGAGTAACCGGAAGTTTCAAAATAAAACACAATGCACGGACTTTTGCACGTAATTTTCCTCAATTAATTGTCATTACGTCGAAACTGGAAGCACAAGCTTCAGGTCAGCAGTCGATCAGAGGGTCCCAGAGACAACACGACACCATGGACGAAGAAAAGTGAATCGTAGAGGTACTGAAATATATAACACCGCATGCATGACACCATAGTCTTTCTACACGGATATAGGCTGACAGAAGTTGAATAATTCACAAAGCTGTGTGGTTGGGACCAGCAGAGGGACCTAGAGAAGTGAAGTGAGGTGTTGTTCATTGCTTTTCTCAGTCAATAACATGTTTTATGAGCATGTGACATTGCTATTCTCATGAGAGCCGTGACTCTCCGGGATCGGATTGACGCTCCGGATGGCGCACTGCGCGCCGCTTCCAGTGGGTTTTGAGATTCGAGCAAGATCGCGCGCTCCGCTCACAAGGGCGCTGTGCAGCCAAGGCGTGTGGAAATTGGGAATAGCATTTATAGATAACCTATTTTGATGCTATAAAACTCATCTCAAAGTGTGCATTTTGACCAGGTATATATCCAAAAGTGAGACTTTTTTGTAATTACTTAGAAACTCCTCACAGTCCCTTTAAATTACACATTCAAGCTTTATTAGCATTCAAAAAAAGGTAATTTGATGTTTCATTTTGTGTAAAACATGACTTCATAAATTCAAGGAAACACAAAAACTGCCTTACACTTTACACATCATACTTTAGTCGACTAAATTGATGTGAAATTTCAATGACTAAAACTAGACTAAACTTAAACACAATTGAGGTGATTAAATTATGATTTAAACTAAAATATATTTTAGGCAGAAAACTATAACTAAAATTAAAATTGAAAGTGATGTCAAAATTAACACTGGATCCATTATCCTATTTGGCGTTTATTAATAACAAAGTTAGGTGGGCCATTTGTCTGCTGCTTCATCATCATAAAGAAAAAAAATAGTTTAATAAATAAGTTTTTAAAACAAAAGATATGTGATTAATGAAGTAATCAGATCATCACCATGCAGAGAAAAAGTAAATAATTACTCATTGTTGAATTTTAGCAGTGTAATCCCATTGAAACACACTTTTATCTGCCAAATAGAAAAATAGAAAAGACAATCATGGCCAGTACTCTTCTACACAGCTGAATTGTTTGGAGTGATACATTAAGAAACAGCAGTGAACTAGAGCAATAAATTATACATCTACAATAGCTCTGTGAACTGCATACAACTCAGTTTTACCCTCTTTTCTCATTATAGGCTATGAAAATCTCAATTTTAAAAGTAGATCCCAACCATAGCTGTCAAACAGACAGATACACTGGAGTGAAACTTCTACATTAGCCTCTAAATGTTGATAGGTAAATGATTAAGGGACATATATAAGGTATGGCTAGGAAATAATGAGACTGTGCCCAGGAGGATAAACCACATGGTTTACAGTCACACAGAGTGCTATATATGTACAGTTGGATACTCAAGCAAAACAATAGTAAAAAAAGTAAATAATTCCATCTATGAAATGATTGACAACCCAGAATAAGAATTATTGATCTACAGTCTACATATTAAAGAGACAGTGGAGCAAATTGTGCATATGTGAATACTGAAACATAACAAAAGTGTGTGTCATAGTTGTCCCAAAACTTCAGACTCCTGATCAGAGGAAAAAGAATAAGAACATTTGTGAACATTTGTGAAGACATTTTGGAAAACAAACTGGAGGAAACACACGCTCTTTAGGAGAGATTACATGCAATTAAACCAACCAGTAAGACCCAAAGACAAAACAACAGTCAATGCATTTAAACAAGAAAGTCCAAATTCAAGGCCACATTGAATGTTTTCTTTGACATTAAGGGGATAATGATGGAGAAGTGGGTTATAGAAGGGTCAAAGGTGAATCAACACTATTACAAACACTGTCTAGAAAAATGTTTATGTTCAGTTATATTGTATAACAATATAGTCTTGTGTTTTTAATAGCTATACCTTGTGTTTATACAGGATATATTAATTCCTCCTATGAGAAACTTCCTGTTAGTGTAGACTTTAGAATCCCATTTAAAAAACTAGTAACATTCATGATTCATGCATACTTATGAATTGTTTTTTTAAAGAAATCTTGCACTTTTTAAACACAGTGGGTCTTAATTCGTGGTGCAGTGCAGGGTGGTGGAGCCTGGCACATCCCGCGCAGTGGTAAATTTGCACACGTCAACAGAACCTCAAATGCAGATTTCCAGACTGTCAGGCACGTTTCAATGCAATAAACAATCATATCAATCACTATTTAATGTAACCATCTGAACCAGCATATACATTTGTATCTAGGGGTGGGAGATACGGCAAAAATATCATATCAAGATTTTTTAAAAATAAAATCACGATCCCGATTTTATCACGATTCTTTTTACATTGATTTTTCTAGACTAATTTGCATGTTTGACCATTTTTTCAATATGCTTAACATATAAAACATTTAAAACCCTAAAAGAAAAAAAATGACAAAGCCAAAGAAACTTTCTCAACAGGTTTTAATTTAAATAGTGCAGTTTTCATAAAAATGTGCAATAAATGTAAACATAAATGAGCAACAATATCAACATTATCTCTTAAAGTGCAACAATTTAGAACAAACGTTATCTGACTGCAATGTCTATAATTTGAGTGATTTTTGTTCAGACATCTTCAAGCTTTTATCTCCTTTACTTTTTCCGCCATGGCTTCACGCTACATAACCAAACAGGAGATCCCACCATGCACTGAGCGTAATGTGCTACGATTGGTTAGTTGGGTGTGCGTCAAAGTCTCTGCGCCCACACAGACGATCTGACGATCTTTCTGCTTCAAGTGATCATCCCCACGTTGTAATCCTTAACAATTTAATATCGTCATATCGCACACCCCTATTTGTATTTTAATTGTCCTGCGTCACGCCGCACCTATGTCTGGTCTACGAAATTAGAGCCCAGTGTGTAAAAGTCCACCACCAGGTGGATTAAAGCTGAAACAATAGTAAGAGGTAAGGAGAAAAGACAGAAGATTGCAAATGTAATTTGCTAATTGTCTTGTCCAAGGACACATCAGGTGGAGCTGGGTTTGAAACCCCCAACCTTCTGACTGATGAAGGAGTGCACTACCAGACTTCAATATCCTATTTGTGTGCCAATTTAAGAAACTGGACTTGCACAACTATGTTATTTTGTACTTGTTTGTTTTCATGTGGTTGCAGGTCAGCGGTCAAAAAGCAGACACACTGCTTAGAGATTTGTTTGCAGTTGTTGAATTTGTTTTACATGTTTATTCTTTTTACCTTTTCATTTCATATCTGTTGATCATATTTTGTATCAATGTTATCCATTCTATATTTATTTATCACCTTGATTGTATTAGTGATGCTTAAACTCATATGTGACCCTTTGAGAACTTAACTGTTAGTAAGTGTGGTTTAGTGTTGTGGTTTAGCACTTGTTAACTGAATAATGTACAGACAGCTTGAACTGCCAGGTGACCTTGCAAAAACAAGTGTTGTGGTTTTGCTATTGACAAAGGATGTTTACTCGAGTGTGGATGGACTGTAAGAGCTCTGGTAGAGGTTGCTAGAGGGTTAAGGGCACCATCTTTAACTTTTGAAACTGGTAGGTGTATTAAAAGCATGGCAAAAACATCCAGACAAGATTTTTTATTCTTAAAGCATTTCTCCCGTCATTTGACTTCCCTGTCTCTCTACCCTGAAACTTTTGAAAGACTTTTTGAAAGACCTTTTTATAGATTTTATTCTTATTTTTGTATTTTATTTTATTTTATTTTATTTTGGATTTACAAATGTGATTTTTGAATTTATTGGTACATTTTGTTTCTTTATCAAAATGTTTTATAACATTTGGAGTTTTTTGTGAACTTTGTCTTTGAATTTTACGACACTTCTACAATTAGTTAATTTCTCTTTCTCAGTGAGAAAGTTTAGCTCTCATTTTTTAAATCACACTTTGGCTTTCAAGATTTCAAGAGTTAATCTTGAATAAAAGTTGCATATTTATACTTAAAAGGCTAAAATAATCCATAACTGTTCTCCATAGTGTTGTTATAATCATATTTCTATAATACATAATTATAATTATAGGGTCAGCTCTGCCTGACAAAACCAATGCACTGTATCTAAGTACAGAACTTCCAGTGTTTCCATCGGAGCAGCTCACAGCTCTGCATCTCTCCTCAGACTTGTCCTGAATTATTGTTTTCTGTTGTAACTCTGCTCACTGTGTTTGATTTCTTTGTTTGTATTTGCCTGTGTCGGCAAACTCATCCGCAAACACACACACATTATTGTTTTACATCAGAAATGATCAATGTCCAACAGATGATACCAGTATTTAGATTAAATGCCAGTCACTCACAGCTCTCAAGAGGATGAATAAGTATTCCAGAAAATATTATCGCTGAGTCGATGCTTTTGCATGAAAGGACACTCAGCACTTTATCATTTGTGCTGCACACACGACTTATGTTGTATTTCTTTCTAATGGCAGGTTTTTTTAAATATATTTCCTGAATCACTAATGTTAACATAGTCTGATGCAGCAGATGTGTCTGCTCAGAGGTTAAAGGGGGAGTCCTCCAGCAACAAACCAACATGACAGCAAGCACACACGCAGCTAGAGGGGCTTTGGGGGCTGTAAGTCAGATGTGGTGGAAGCAAGTGGCTCTAAATGTGATGCTGTCCTTCATACATGGATGGTGCCCTGACCGCCATACATCATCTGTTTAGAGTGCTCTAATCATTAAATGGATCTCTGGACAGCATAATGGTGAGATGCATTACAAACAGGAATGTATGTGATCTGTATGAGCCAGTGCATCTGTGTGGTATGTGTGCATGTAGAAACTGCCAGCGGGAAGGGCAGCACTGGTGTGTATTAATGGGATTAGGATTGACGTCGCCTATTCTCCTCTGCATCTTTTACCCTCACCCTTTCCCTTCTCTCTCCCTCCCTTTCTACCCACAGTTTAGTGTTAGTTTTCCCTGTTTTATCTTTTCTCTCACTTTGAATAAGTCATAATCTTTTATGCCCTTCAATAGCTCTCACTTCTCTCTAAATATTTATTCCTCTAATAACTCCCATTTCCGCTCACAGCCCTCTTAACTCTCTCTTTGTCCGCCTTCTTTCACTGCTCATCTCTCTTGCGCATAGAACAAAATGCTGAAGCAGTTGCAGACGAGCTCTGTCAGACAGAGAAACCCCTGTAGACATTTTGTGCTTGGTCTGAAGTCTTTTTTGGCTGATGTACACTGGACTTACATAACCTATTGTCAAAGTGCTGTGCAGTCAGTGCATGGCAACAAAGGCGATCCTTGAATTAAACAAATGTATGAATGAAATTCTCTCCAGTGCCCTTCATCGCGTCCACACTGGGATCTATTAAAGCATCTCTTAGATCTTTCTTAATACGGATTAAGCACCAGATGGAGAGGACATTTTTTAAAGCTACTTGAAGCTTCAGTAAAGGGTGAAAGCTTTCCTCCTTAAACTGAAAATCTCCCTTGTTCACTGAGTATTGCAAAGTATTGAGTTATTTTATATACTTAAAATGTGGTGCCAACACTACTATCATACCACCACCAGGCCCGTCAGAGTTGGATGTGTGTTCAGTGGTGGTTGTGAAATCCATTGCACTTCAAAACAACAAATTACAAAGAGAAGTAAACAGTGATTTGGTAAAAATGCAAGAAGAAAAGCTTGACATCTTAAAAACAAGCAGAGCAATCATTTGAAAAGGCACGCATTGGTGAAGGACAATCGAGCCAAAAGCATGTCAAACTATTAAAAATAACCAAAAAAGTTTAAAGAGTGTTGATTGCAAGCTTGGATGGGCAGACAACTCAGCTTGTCATGCACGATGGTTTAATCATATCATCAAAACAAAAAACAAAAACATGTATGATAATTACAGTAAAACTGCGCCAAAAATGCCTTAACTTAACTTGTAATTTGAGAGAACAGTGTAGGTGAAGAAAAAAAGCCTCTTTATGTCTTAAATGGGCATAATTTAAAGCTATGGTCTACGATTTGGAAGCTTGGTACATCTTAATAGCATTGTTTATATGGCCGTTATGATCCTATGGTCCGATCTACGCAATATAAAGACCAAAAAGAATGAAAAAAATCCATTCAGTGTATCCTCTGCAAAGCAGCATAATAGTTGACCAAGTTTGGTCTGTGAGTCCATCCAATCCCCTGTCTCCACCGCTGCACACCGTCCCGCCTCCTCCCCACTACCTCCCTCATGTACCGGTGAGCAGCAAGCTGCACAGCTACTGAAGCGTCATGGAGCTGGAGAAGACCAGCACCGAAACAGAGAGGCCGCTTCTGGAGCAGGTAGGCTCTGTCAATAGATTTTAGCAGAAGTTAGCCACTCATCGTTTGCAAACCTTAGCTGGTGAAGACACAACTGGCTCTGCTCTGATCGGCTAACAGTGGCAACGCCAGACCCGCTTCCCCGCCGGTCCAACTGAAATGGCTACCACTGTGTGTTACAAGGGGGATGACTGTCGTGTTTGTTACTTTCAGCTATGAGAAATCTCATTTATCTTCAACGCCAATGAATATTTTCTGCCGGCCGGCTTCTTGCTCTTCTTGTAAGGAGGCGACACGAGCTGGGGGGCGGGATCTTGGAACACGGAGGGGAGGGGCGAGTTTAAACAATTAAACAAAGTAACACTTGAAATTCAACATTAAGAGTTGGGTTGGTAAAATTATCTAGATAAAAATTTGCTGTATTGGTTGAATGTGTCCTCATATCTCAGCAGCAGCACTAAAAGTTCTGTTCTGTCACCAGAAGCAGCTGTGAGACTTAAAAATATGACTAATCATTATCATGAGACCTTACTGAATATAGCTTATCAACACCTCCCCTCTATCGACATGAATATTATCATTGAATTGGCTTGGATTGAAATTGCATCCCTTCACCTGATTTGAATTGCTGCGCACAAATGAATTGTTAAATGAACTTGTCCCTCAAAAATTCCTCGGAGGGACCCAATTTAGCTTTGTTTTTGTGAAAATCTAAAATCTGAGCAATTTTATTTGTGTAACTCAACAATCATATCATGAGAAATATCCATTCTTTAGTTTTACAACTGCAAGAGTTCCTAACACTAATAGTATTTAGTCAACTCTCGTAATATTGTACAGACAAGGATGCAATATTTCTCCATAAAATATTAAATCATTTAGTAAGAAGCCCCTTCATTATTGCAGGCGAGAACTGCAGTACCTGTTGAAACAGCTGTCACTCATTGTTGCCCTTTTTCTCTCCTTACTTGCTCTGATATGTTTGACCCTTTGAGTCAGGGATCAGTGGCAAATAAACTCCTGATCTAATCTGTAGCTGTGTTGGGGATACAATAGATAAACATTAGCCAAACCTAAAAATCAATCATGTTTTAACTTGTCAATACAGCAGTGGAGCCTCATAGGTACTGTTACATTATGTCCTTATTTAAACCACTGATTCACAAACATTCATCAGGTTTTGAAGAGGGAACAGAAACTCCAAGCACCAGAGGTGGGAGAAAGTCACTGTTTTGCAAGTCTTAAGTAAGTCTCAAGTCTTTATACCTAAGTCTTGAGTCAAGTCTCAAGTAAAGACAAGACAAGCCAAGTCATGTCTGAAGTCATAGGCTTAAAATTTTCAAGTCCTTCCAAGTCATAATCACTGTTGACCAAATAAAAACCCCAATAAAAACCAGGACAGTTTCGTCACTTTATAAAAAACCACCAGGACAGTCAGGGCAGCACATGAAAACAGGACATGTCATGGGAAAACAGGCCTTAACTTTACAGTTATTTTCAGCTAACGTCAGTCTCAGTTTTTAGCCACGGCGAGTTTACGAGCAAACATATATCGTTGTTGCATATAACGGATGCCGAGCTAAAGTTACCCAAAAGGATCTCACAACAAGCACCAGGCCAACTTACATTTCTTTGTGCAACTTCAGGTACCAAACAAAGTTCGACGTTGTCACCTCTCCGTCCGTTAATCTCACGCTGCAGGTTTTGCAAACGGCAATTTGATTTTTGTTTTTGACATCGTAGTTTGTGAATGCAAATGAAATTAGCCTTGGTAGCATGGTTCCGCATTTCTATGTTGTTCCCACACTCCTGCAGTTTTGTGCTCAGGGAAGTAACTGTGTAATCCACACCCTCTTTGTTTATTCTTCTAAACCCTGATTGGATGTTAATAGATGCATTCAATGGGGCAGATCCTGTGGGAAAAAAATATTGTCTTGCTGGAAATGACAAATTAACTGTCACTTAGTCGAATACTTTGAATGGGGTGCATTTTCTCAACAGTCTTACTGAAAATTTCAAGTATTTTCAAGTCATCAGACTAAAGTCAGAGTCAAGTCCCGAGACATTGATGTCAAAGTCCAAGTCGAGTTGCAAGTCTTTGATGATATTGTCAAGTCGAGTCCACTGTCATCAAAATTGTGACTTGAGTCTGACTCGAGTCTAAGTCACATGACTCGAGTCCACAGCTCTGCTAAACACATCAGCATTGCGCATTTAATCAGGCACAACATGTCCTTTTTTTTTCACCTGATAACTCCACAACAAACTCATAACAGACTAGAAATATTATCCACATCTACTCAAACGTGTGAAAATCATGTCCAGACAATGTCAAAAGTCCCGTTAGTTAAAAAGTGTAATCAATTTTTTAATCCCTGCAGAAGTTGGCTGGATGACAGCTAAAAGCAAATGTAAAAGTCCTTAATGAAACTTAACAAGTGTACATTAATTATTGTATTATGTTTTCAATGATGGCATGGAAAATAACAAGAAAAAAAGAAAAATCAAAACATCACTATTATGTGTTTGAATACAACATCAAGGAAAAAAAGGAAAATCAAGCGCTGTCCAAAAACCTTAAAATATTCCAATACTTTGCTGGTCAAATGTAATAGATGTTCCTTTAGGATCAAAACTAATTAAAAGGCCATTTATTTTTGAAATTGTGTAAAAAATCAAGAATGTTTATGAAAATGAAGAATGTTTATGAAATGTCAAATTTGCACAAAAGCAATATGAAGATATTTGTTAGAGTTTTCACAATAACCCCTAAAGGTTCAAGGAAAAAATGCCTATAACACCTCAGAATGGAAATTTAAAAATAAAAGACTATAAAAGACAGTTGTTAAGACTGAACTGAAAACCAACAGCAAAAAACCCTGCAAATCAAAGTACTTTATTCTATTTTTTAAGAAGCTCAGATAAAAACAAATATAATTTTGTTCTAGCTCAAGATCGTTCACACTTCATCAGTGATGAAAAAACTGAAAAAGTATTAGGAGAGAAAACTGTCTGATTTCCATCCAAACTTGTCGTCAGCTCTAAACCTGTTCCTTTGGCTGCAGTCCTACGTCTGGGGACTGCTTGGCTCTGGTTGTGTTTACATAACTATCAGAAAGCACCATATGGGGATATCATTCAAAATGTTTTAATTGATTTTTTGAAGGCGTGGGAATGAGTCCCACAAAGTTGTCACATTTGCATCCTTAAACTTTCTCTGTCTGTTCACATCCTCCTCTTAATCTTATCCAAACACTGGTGTAACCCATTAAGACATGGCAAAGAGAGTGAAGTGAGGAGATGGTGAAGGGCAAAGTTTTGGTTGTTTGGCCTTTCAGACAAATGGACAGAAATATGTCTAAATTGGAACATATTCATGCTGGGATTTATTCAAATGCGAAATCAAATGTATCACTTCTCTCCTTTCTTAAGTACCTCTCATTAAAAGTCCACTGTTGATTGACCGATCAAACTCTAACTTCTCCAGTAGCAAAGATGTCGATGTAGGTCAATACAGTATTCATTTTGGCAGCCCGTGTAGATTCATGCTGGGGCCAGACTGTGCCATTTAAACACAAGTGGCAGAACTCAACAGTCTACGGGCTTCAGGGCTTATCTGCCCTTAAAACTGACAGCTTCATCTTATGAAGGCTGTCATGGCCACTGAAAAACTTAAACAAAAAACAAACTAAAAGTAGAAAGGTGTTGCTTAAAGAAGAAACTGAGACAAAGGAAAGTTTGCCTTTATTTTAGTTCGTATGAGGGGTAAGTCATATTGCACAGTTTGCACTGTACTGACATTACATTATTTAAACAGGAAATGTATTTCTCTTTTTTTCCTCTAAATTGACTGATTTTAAGTTTAATTTATTTTTTTTAGTTAAAAGCTAACATTACATTGAAACACTTTCCAAGTTTTTAAAGGCAGAGAAACTTTATAGAGACAACAGCCTTTTTGTGGCAACTTTTTTACCTTTAAAAACATAGTATAGCGTGAAATGCTGCTGGACAGGTAAGTAGGACCTGCTACATCTGCTTCCATTTTGGGCTGCTCAACAGTGAATAATCCCCTTTCTTCTCTGCCTGTTAGCTGTTCTTTCATCCAAATATCTACCTGTAACTCCATCTCCAATCCCCATCAATAGACACTTACAAGTTAAGTAGAAATCCACTGTCTCCTTTCTTCACCTTCAGTGTTAACTTATGTTAGAACTGAGCACTCTGGTCTAAAAAAACATCACTACATGATGTAAATTCACAGCAGAGCAAATTTTGTTTCATGAATACATTTCACATAACAAGCAGATAAAATGCCTCTAATAGTAGACTTCCTGATTTAAGCCAAGAGCACAGCATGAGTTGAACTAAAATGTTCTCCTTTAGACTTTTTCTCGCTCATTATGCAAAGATTTTCACAGAAGGGGAAAGCTCATTTTCAGTCGAGATACACGTCAGAAAGCAATTTTTATTCGGTAGAATCATCAATTTAAAACAATAGTAAACAATGAAGGCTGGTGGGGATGACTGGGTCACTCCACACTTTGGTTTTGACTCATTTGTAGTAGTTTTGTCCAGTTAAGAGCCCCCAGGCACGTGAACTTTACATACTGTGCTTTTAAGTTGAAGTTAAAGCTTCACAAAACAAAACTCACAAACATTTCATGAAGTTTTAGTCAATAGTTTGTACGTTCTCTCTCTTTTTACTCACTGTATGGCTTAAATAGTTGATTTTCTCCAACATAAATACACTGCTGATACTGAGACTGATTTAAACAAACCAAAACAAACACTAGCATACCGTGAGTATGGGACTTACTTACATTTGAGTATTTGATTTGTAAATTAGGCTTCAGTGATAACGGTATGACTGACCTCACACACCAGATGAAACGCACAAATCATTTCACTGGTCATTGTTTGAAAGAGCCCAAAGACAGTGTTTAAGAATGGGCAGAGCCTCTAATAACATACTGACATATTATTTGATTGTTATGTAAATCACATTCATTATGGGCCTGTCAGGTAATGTAGCAGGCAGTTGCTACTGCCGCAGTGTTGAGCACAGAATGTAAGCCTCTTAAAACAAACTCCCTGCAAAACATGACAGAAGTGGAGTGAAAATATCCTTTCTATAAGGAAGTTTTCGGTGTTGTTTGTTTTAGATTTAATAAGGAAATGCTGTATATTATTGTGATAAAACTGTGACTAAAGCTGTTAGCATCTTGATCTCTGTCTGAGCCGTCACTTCCTGCTGTAGTCTTGCTCGTGGCTCCCACCTCTTCCTGGTCTAAAAGAAGCTTTTGGCCACTCACTTAGGTTTTAGATTGGAGTTTGGCAGGACATACAGTATCTGTCTGATTACAGACATCACTGACATGATCATCAAATTAATGTTTATTGATAACACTGGCAATGCTGTTCTAATATTTGGTGAAGACAGACTGCAATTCCAACATAGGTTGTGTTACTATAATCCGATAAAAATGAATGTTTTTCTCTCTAATAACTGCCACATCATGGATCTTGAATGTTCAACATCACACCCCTTAAAATTCTGGTCTTGTCTAGTCTAGTGAACATAAACTGTCATAGTCATGTATTTGCAGATGTAATTCACTCTGACTTCATGCTCAATGAGTTTCATGTTTAAATCCAGCTGTAAAAACTGGATGTTTCTAAAAAAACGGATTCCATTTTTTTGCAGGATAAGATCAACTAAGGTTCATTAAGCTTCTCATTTCCCATTACCGCGGCCACATCTTCAAAGGTTATCCCGCGAAATGACTCACAAACTGCAGGGCAGGCTTATTAAAAGATATTTCAGCTCTGCAAAGTAAGAAACTCTGCGGATTGACACCGGGGCACTCTAGCTCAGCAGCGATTTCTCTTGCACTCAAGTCTTATTCATGCTCCTTTCCCTCTGCACCCGTAGTTCTCAGGCTGTAAGCCCATCAAAGCAATGTTATTTCTCAAAAGATCTCTCGCTCAGAGGTGTAATTTTACGTGTTTTAATTGGCTCTTCATGGTCATTTGTCATCCTATTATAAGTCTAATATGATTCTTACTATTCAGAAATATAGGAAGACCAAATAACTAAATAATCCAACTACTTGTTACATGCGTTTAATACAATTTTTCCTGCTCTTGTTTTATTTTCTCCTCTCTAAGCTGTCAAAGGAGGTGCTGACAGGATTAACACTTGCCTTTTTTGCATTGCATTAACATCTTTGCACAATTCAGGGTTGGGAAATATGGACAAAACCGTATCTCTGTTTATTTATCTCAATTGTAATGCATGATATAAATACTACTTTTTATGTACCTGTTTAAAGACATATCCACTCAGACTCTTATAACAGCTTTAAAATAAACTACCTGCTTGCCTAATGTTAAAAAAACAAACTGATTATTCTTCATTTAGACTGAACAGTCAAAATACACTCACTGACCACTGTCCACATTGACAGGACCATATCATGCAGTTGTAGCAGACAGCTGCTCATGTATGATACTAATCTCCCATTCCACCACAATGCAGGAGTTCTCCACTGGACTGAGATTTGGTGAATGTGGAGCCTACTGAACTACACAGAAGCTGAGATGATCGAATCTCTGCGACATGGTCTGTTATCCTGCTAGAAGTAGCCATTGTAGGATTGGTACACTGTTGTCACAAAGGAATGGACATGGTGGGCAGCTGTACTCCTGTATAACATTTACACTGTGCTTGGCTGGTACTTAGGGGCCCAAAGTGTGCTGAGTAAATATCCCCCATACCATAACACAACATGCCTAACTGTCACTGTAAGGCAGGATGGACCTATCTGACCCTACCGGCAGAAAGCCAGACTCATCAGTCAAGAGATCACTGTTTTCCAATCTTATATTGTCCAACTTTAGAGAGCCGCTGACAATTCTACCCTCAGTTTTCTGTTCTTAGCTGACAGGACTGGCATCTGGTGCGGTGTTCTGCTGTTGTAGCCCATCTGCTTTAAGTTTTGTCATGTTCTGTATTCAGAAAAGGTCCTTTGCATGCCTTGGTTTTGATGACTGGTTATTTGCCTGTTGCCTTTTTATCTTCTTGATCATGTCTCACATGTATGGATGCACTTTGTTGCAGCCATGTTATTGGCTGATTAGCTATTTACATTGACAAGCAGTTGGCTAGAGTGCTCTTTAAAGTGCATTTGGATCATTTATTGGTCAAAAACATATTACTGCTAAGCCCTGAGCATCACATTTAGACTGGTATAAACTCCACTGATGGAACAGAAATGATCTTTTCATACCAGCCCTTCACAAACACAACCACAGCGGGTACATTTGAATAGATACACAAATCTTAGACACAAAAACAACATGAGAATTGAGGATGATAACCAACCTCTTTTCATTTTAATCTTTTCAGAATAATTCAAACTGCAGTGGGACAGCATGTGGTAGAAAGACACAAATGTTAATGTTTAACAAAAGCGACAAAAAGAGAAATGCCTGCATGCTCGGCTCTGCAGGCTTATTGCTGCCTATAATTACTTCTTCTTTGCTCAGGCAAAGTACTAATTATGATGATGTTTCATGTGCTATTACCATGCCCTGAAGAGGAGAGCAGATGATGAGACGCCACCTAAGAGACACAAATTATTTGATAGTTTTTCTAACAGTGTTTTATTTTACGGTTAAACTCATCAGTGTTTCTCAACTGGTCTTTTCCAGAATCCTCTACCACCCGCTTACTAAGCATAGCAACCAAATTTCCAAAATACTTTCAGCCGCTGGCACTAATGCATTTTATTTAACTCAATTTATCATGAGAACATGAACAGGTTAATTAAGTTCTTTCCCAAAAGTGTCCCATTCTGAGCATGCTTCTTGTGAAACCAAATTTTTTGATCTAAAGGTCATAAAATATGTAAGTATTAATGTTGACTAGTGAAAATGATTAAACATATATGTCACAGCAAAGTACAGAAATTAAAATTAATAGATACATGTCCACTTGGAACTTCTGTTCCACGAAAACTAATTTTCTGATATTTTTACAGACACACTGGTCTGGTCCAAACCCTTCTGTTGTAGACCAGGGGTGGGCAGCTTTGTTTACCAAGACGGCCACATTACAGTTACCTTCTTTAGCATCAGGCCACATATTGCAATTTGAAAGGTGATATATATATATATATATATATATATATATATATATATATATATATATATATATATATATATATATACACACACACAAAATATATACCCACTTGCCCTCCCTGGTGGAGTGGGTGGCTGTTCATCCTCTTTAGCAAGATTTTTTGGCAATATCCAATATGCCACTATTTCCAATACATAATTTCCAATACATCTATTATTTCTCAAGGGCATCCAGTCTTTAACTTACGATAATTGACATGTTGCTTTCAGTCTGAGTCTATTTGTGTTAGGACCAGACTTTAAAGAAGAAAAACAACAATTAACTTTTGAAAAAATAAATGTATGCATACAGTTAAAGTAATATAGTATATTTGTGTACTTTGATGATATTCCTGCTGTTATATGTGATATATATTGCCAATATGTCAGCTGTAAACATCTGCAAAAATGTCAACATTGGCAGGTACCAATATTCAGCGTTTTAGGCGAGTATCTGTGGATAGCGATATCATACTGATAATATCATGCATCCCTATTTTTTTAAATCATTTAATGTCTCTTTAGGTCCTGGAATAAAAGATCATCATTAAAAATACAACAAACCAGTTAACACGGTACTTGATTTCTGTTTAACTCATAAAACTTAGCCATTTCTATTTGTGTAAGTCTGAAAATATATATGCTTGTATAACACATTTGTATTCTGTCAGTGAAGTTGAGAATACCCAACACCTTGTCCGACCCTGTGGCAGAGAGGGCAACATTAATTTGACCCCCCGGATGACCACAGTTGCCCATCCCTACGTTATTGCTTCAGAGGGTCTGACAGATAGACAGCAAGATGTGGACGGATTATGTGCGCACGTGACGACAGAAAAATCAATTTGCCACCCAGTGTTTACACGCAGTCCAGCCCAATTATACACCCTGGTATCAAATTCAGAGTTTAGTCCTCTAAATTATTCACTCCCACACATCATAAAGGATTCATCTGGCGTCCACTGATTTGTGTGCGACCGTTGGAGGGTCTCTGAGTGCTAAGTCTCGTGTCCATAAAACTGGGCTTTGAAAACAATAGAGGGAAAACAATGGGAGAGCTCAGCTACTCCTCCATGTGTCTAGTTTTCAAAGGCAATTACAGTGACGGGCATAAGGCTGCTGGCAACATGGGAACCATTTTAACCATTCACTTCTTTCTCTATTTGGTCGGTATTTGATTAAAGCTGGAGGAAACGCGCGTTAGATTTTGATGTTTGCACCACGATAACGTCAAAAAGGCCAATTAAATATGAGAGGAACAAAGAAAAGTCACTTACCTCAAAAAATGCAACATATTAGCTTGCTTTCCTTTGTCCGCCTCGGGTACAGAAGAAGAGTCGGGATTAAAAGAGAAGAAGAGAGTATCCACTTGTTTTTCCAATCAAGCTCAAATAACCCAACATTATCAGCGAGGCAGGTTCGGTCCAAAAATCAGGAACTCCAGGCAAAGACGAAACAAAGCTCAACTCTTGGCTTCAATTCCTCACTCACTGCCTCGCTTTCTGTCCAGACAGAGACGCTGTTGTTAGCCGGTACCTCATGTAATATTGAAGGCAGATAATGGACCAGTGAGACGGGAAATGGAAATGCTGCCTTGCGGTTTTCTTATTATTCCATGTTTACATCATGCTGTCCTATTATATCCCCACTGAACGAGAAGTGTGTGCGCTCCCTTTGTGCTCCCTGTGTCTCTGTGGCCGTGTGGAGAACGGGTTAAACCATTCCCGCAGAAAGAGAGGGGGGGCGAGAGTATGGGAACGACGAGGCTTGGTGACTCGTGGTCAAATGTTGTTATTGTCGGGGGTAAAGAGACGGGGGAGACGGGAGGACAGAAAGGGAAGAAGGAGAGGGAGGAGGTTAGGGTGAAGGAGAAAAGTTGGAGACAACGGAGAGAGAACAACAGGAGAAGATCTGGCAGATTCTGATTCAGAAAACTGTTGAAACAACCCTAAAACGAGCCATTATAGCCTGCTTCTCACGTGCAAGAAGGATTTCTGGTTAAGTACTTACTCATGCCAGATTATGTAACAGAGATATAATTACATCTGGCGAAATAGAAAGGGCAGCACAACGCATGAATCCAGCCGGTCTGGTCCTGGGAGAGCTTATTGTTCTGCTGTCTGTCATTTCCCTCAGCAGCAGGAGCAGCAGTTCAGTTTTAGTTCAGGACCTTGGAGAGCTGCACAGCCAGAAGCCACCTGTGTCAACAAAGAGCTGTACTGTAGTTCATGCACTGTGATCATACAGCCCCCTGTTGAAACAAATTCACTTCAATATTACATTAATGTTTGAAGTCTAAATGAAGTTACAGTCAAATTGTTGCCATGCTGCGGGGAGGTGAAGGCTCTGTTTGGAAAGAGCTATGAGCAGAAACGCACGGTCAAAGGTCAAATTCAAACGCCATCGAGAAGCGCTCCATTAGCATTACCGTCCACCAAGGTATATCCAACAATGTCGACCAAGCTATTGTCTAAAGTGTGGAAAACTATCCTATCCAGCATGGTTAAAATGTCATTTAAGAAAAAGTCCTGGATTTGCATCCATTCCCTGAAAATTGTATTTAAATCTGTTTTAACATTTTCAGAACATCCTGGTCACAAACTAACAGACAAATGCAAGAAAAAACACACAGCCCCCTTGGCAGAGGTACTCAGATTATATTTGACAACCAGCAGGTAACTGACAGGTGCCAGATCACTACCTGAGTACTTCTGACAGGGGCACCTGTAACAGCTGCAAAACCCAAGTTAAGACACCGAGGTGGGATAACTTATTAACCAATCATCTATCCATCCATTAATCCATCTGTCCATCCATCCATCCATTCATCCATCTATTATCCATCAATGCCAGTACTTCTGAAATTGTGGCACACTTGCCTTGAGGTAGGTCCAGGACTCAGGAGCCTATCCCATCTGACACTGGGTGAGAGGCAGGGTACATCCTGAACTGGTTGTCAGCCAATCACTGTGCAGACTTAGATAGTGAACCACTCACAGTCAAACTCACAGACACTTAGAGGGCAATCCAGAAACACCATTTAACCTAACATGCATGCCTCTGGTCTGCTGGAGGTGACTGTAGTACCCGGAGGACACCTTCACATGAACATGAGGATCTTGCAGACTGCACACAGAAAGGCCCGTGCCCAGTTTAGCAGCTTTATTGTTTTGAGGCACTAAGTGATGCACCTGATCCTAGTCTCCTGTAAGGTCATATTGAGGGTCACAGGCATAAAAACTTTGGGAACTTCTGCCCTAAATTTCTGACTCTAAAATAGCTCTGGTTGTTTCAAAAACATGGTGCAAAAATCAAACTTCCGTTCAGGAGATTGATAAAGTACAATCTCTCCTTCTGACTGAACCCAGGGAGCAGGTCCATGTGTTACATCAGCCTCTACCGTGTAATGTTTACAGTTTCACCTCTACCTGTGGATGGCCTCATCCATCAGGGCTTTTGGACAGTTTGGGTAGAGAGCAGTTTCGTTTTTTTATACATTATGGACTCACTGGAAAAGTCCTGTACATGGTTTTATGTTGATATGATATGGAGCAATGGCGCCATCTTCTGGAGAGTATAAACAAGGTCCCTCCAGCAGTGCAGTGTGGTAACTTAACACATCGAGGAACCGGATTAAACCTGCTCTACTGAGAGAAAGTGAAATGCAGTTCTGAGTATGAATGAATGAATGATACATTTTTTTTATTTTGGTCAAATAAATGTTTAGAATATACATAGAATACAACCATTTAACAAAAACAAAAGCTTGTGGTCTATTTCTGCCTGTCCATCAAAGTATTATAACACCATACGTTATAGTGATGACAAAAGCAATTGGCAAAATATCCATTTTGAAAAATGTCTCTAAATCAGTTCAATTTATTTTCAAATTTGCTGAAAAAACATTCCCTTGTTCCTGTTTATGTACATTTCTTTAACTCCCTGCTTGCTGCTCCTCACTGCCAGACAGTTTTGACTGCATGAGTGAACAAAAGCAAAAAACAAATACGTCTTTTCAGCAAACCAGCTCTGCACAGTTTTTCAAACCAAGCATCAATCAAGCAAATTAAGTTAGAAATATTAAATAAAACTCAAAGTATAGACTGTTCATAGTCATTCCATAAATGATTCTGTAGTTTCTATTGAAAAAACAAAACCAAACAAAAATAAGCTTCAAAAGAGAAAACACTCAAAAATTCAATAAGTTTTTCATTTAACTATACAGTGGTAATACCCTGACATAAGGACCTTTTTAAGCATTAAAAATGTTTTATTTATTACATTTAAAGTATAATCAGTCCTGGCGGATCTCAGGTCTTTAAACTGTTATAATCTGTTTTGTTAAAAATGTGTCTCACTCCATGACTGTTATTATTTCAAGGTCTAAAGTTTTTTGATATCTGATTCAGACACTCTGTTACACATAAAAAAAACAATACATTGTATTTGGGGCAAAACTACCTCCATTTCTAGGATTTGTTTTAAATGTATTTTTATTAACAGTGCTATTATGACCTGTCTGACCGGTGAATGAGTTTTAAATGTTTAACTAACTGCTAGGGAAGAGAATAATTAGTCAGGAGAAATTGCTTCTTTTGTATAAATTAATTTCGTTTGAGTTTAGCATCACGAAATAGGCCCAGTTTTGTGTGTGAAAACAAGAAAATTTTGTTCGAAAAGAGAGAACAATTTGGTAAATGTTATTGAAACTGTACTATTTTGGGGGCCCCTGAAATTCAAGGGCCCTCGGAGTCTTCCTTCCTCCTCCCCCCTTAAGCCTCCTGGTTCTCCCTCGTGATGAGTCGTATTCTGTCAGTTTACGTGTTACGTAACATCTTAATATCACACAGCAGATGTGTCTTCAAGGCGTGGGTGCACTACGCATGCGCGGGTGTATTTAAAGCTACTTTTATCATTTTCTAGGTTTTCTTTTGACCGTCATCGTTGCATATTTTACTACTTTTTATCGTGAGGCTTTATAATGGTTTGACAATGACTTGAGGCTTTGGTCGAAGCTAATTCTTGGATCAAAATGCATTAATAGTTGGTTAACACGGATAAATATTAAATACTATTCCAAAAGGACGTAGTATATGCGGACACATACATTTGTGAGCAATGGCGTATACCCCTCTGCCAAATATATCGTAATATTTTTGTTTCCTGTGTATACGCGTTGCAGCATCTGTCCCTTTAAGAGCATCACTGACAGCATCCTCCTCTGTCACGGACGCGCACACAGCAGCTCAACATTTGAGAATACAGCTTAGCTATCTGCACACACATCTCTTGGTAGAAACATCCTGATATCACAACATTACATCCACCGCCATCATTTTCCACACAAGACATTGATGTATTTGCCTCATCGGTCGCCGTAGCGGTCCATCCGATCGTTTTTGCTTTTATTTCCATCCTCTCCGCATCCAAAGACTGATTCTGCGCTCCAAGATGGCTGAGTTGAATTTGGGGAAGGGTCTGACTGCAGGGAAAGTGGCCAGCAACGTCCAGAAAAGACTAACGAGAGCCCAGGAGAAGGTAAGAGATGTTTCAGAGACAGGATAATGTGTGGAGGGGGGGAAATGGGCACCTGGGCCTGGGGGACTCGGTGCATCCAGTGCCGCATCCCCCACTGAGGCGCAGTGTCGCATCACGACATATAATCATGGCAGGGATGCTTCATTTGAGGATGGAGGTGTTTACTTTCAAAACATCGCCTGTCATGTCAATGTCACGCAGCGGACACGCTCATAATGCAGAGACATCAACGTTACTATGGGCCTACTCACTGTTTATCCCGCGTGCAATACTGGCACGTGAGCTCAGTATGTGTATCCCTGTCTGTGTGTGTGTATCCCACTGACGGTGATTTCAGTAGCACCCTTGGTAATAAGGGAACATGATGGTACCTTTCACCCATGTTATACTATACATCATTGGTAACTAGATGTGAGGCCTATAGTTTATGCGTCCGTGCACCTGCGCGTTTGGCTCTAAATAAATGATAGGGGGCGCTTGAGACCTCAAGAATGAGCACAGACAGACTATATTACCCTTGTAATATTGCCTGTGCTGTCCAGTAAAGATTCTGTGCTTCATCTTAGCACTGGCATCATGTGGGGATAATGCAGAGCTGTATAAGATGATGTACTGTTAAAGTGGCTCAGTTTACAATAAATGAATGCCCACTGTGTTTTTAATCACTATATTGTTATTGTAACTCATACTGATGAATATAAATATATTGTTTGGTAAAAATTACAGATATTTAGATAGAGCTATTCATTTCCAACATTTCCAAAACACTTGGGTAAATATACACTTGTCTGTGGTCACCATTGACATTTAATTCACCTTTATTCAGCCATTTAGAACAAAAAATTATTCGATACACATTAGATAGCCTAACTGGAAAGCACTCAGAGAGTGCAGCACTCCAACAAGGTAGCTCACATATTACTGCTACATCTATAAGCAATAGTTTCACGATTAAGTTAGCATCATAATGGGATTACTTAAGTCTGAAAACTCACACCTAGCACTCAGAGTCATGTTGATGGCATTATAAGTTTGCCAGTTATTGAGCAAAAATGATTGTTCAATAATGGCAGTAATCTGGATCACCACCAAAATGTAATCATTTTTAAGTTTGACCATTACAACATCTCCTTAAAAAATTTCAGCAAATTCTATCCATTAGTTCTTGTGTTATCTTGCTAATAGGGGTCCTATGTTATGCTTGATTGATGTAGAAGGCTAAAAATATGACTGCTATGTTTTTCATTGAAAAAAAGGACGAATGGGATTAAAACAAACACACTTACTGCAGCCTAAATATTATTGATCCAGTCGTAAAATGCTCCTGAAAATAAAACTCACTTCATGGCTAGGTTGAAAATATTTCAGAATGTATATAGTTGATATTATAGAAATTGGATTTATTCATGTATTTTTTATTTAGCCAGGGTAGTGTCACAAAGATCAGGAATCTCTCATCCAAGGGGGACCTGACCAAGAATGGCAGCAACTAGGGCTGGGCAATTAATCAAAAAATAATCAAAACAGACATTTAGACCCTCAAATTAAAGTAATTTTACTTGTGTCAATTGTTTTCCATTTGTAAGTCATGTGACTGCACGGTACAGTCTGTATTCACTTTAAGCGTGGTCAAGAGCGAATATGAAGGAGACAAGTGTCAATCTATCAGAGGACCCTGTAGCCAAGAAAAATGCTGTCTTCATGTTTGGGCACGGTTTGGATTCTATGCAGAGGACATCAAGCAGAAAGAAGTTAAGTGTAAGTACTGCAGGAAGATCATTTTGATGGCCATAACACCACCAATTTGTTCCGGCATAATTATGAAATAATCATTCATTAATCGTAATTGGAGCTTCAACTAATCGTGATTCTGTGATTGGGTAATATCACTCAGCCCTAGCAGCAACACACAGTTTCAACAAACATGCACGCTTATAAAGTACATATTAAACTAGGGATGTCCCGATCCAATATTGATATCGGATATCGGTCAAAAAAACAAATATCGGATTATATCGGCCTTCATCCTAAATCTCCGATATCAGCACTCAGATACAAGCAGTCCATTCTAATATATTTATTTTTTATTTTATTCAGTTGTAGAATATGCATATGTTTAAGTTCAGCACAGTGGTTATTTTGCAGTTGGTGAAATATGTTTTTGTTTGATTTATTGAGGTCACTTTTCAGGGTCTTCTAATATTTTTTATTCATGTTGTTTTAATTGTAGTGTATTCTTATGTTTAAGGTTAAAATTTATTTAACCTATTGGTTAATAACAAATGGGTCAGTTTTTCTCATACCTACTATTGCTGACTACTGTTCTCTGTTTGAGTAATCTGACCTGATCAAGCCTTTTCTTACAGTCCATACTACAAAATAGGTAATAAAAGTCTGTATGATTCCTGCTGATATCGTATCGGATTGATATCGGTATCGGCCAATACTCAAGGCT
The DNA here is from genome assembly GCA_036419115.1 of Scarus forsteni. NCBI lineage: Eukaryota > Metazoa > Chordata > Actinopteri > Labriformes > Labridae > Scarus > Scarus forsteni. The sequence continues at coordinate 52,880,618 of JAZDUH010000098.1, forward strand.
GCAATATCGGTATCGTATCAGAGGTGAAATAGTTGTATCGGGACACCCCTATATTAAACAATCAGATAAATAGGAAATCATCAGTTTAAACAATTGCAAACTGAATGCCCAGATTCCTTTTTTTCCCCAAAAACTTAGAAACATTCTAGGAAACTAAGCTTTGCATTTTAAAGTCAGTCTGAAGACAAGTCCAAGCAAAAGCAGCTAAAAACCTAAAAACTCTTTCCCACCTCAATTAGACTTTTAGGAACAACAATTTGCAACCATCCAGGAATAAAAGTTGTGCTTTCCACAAAAAATAAATAAATTTGGGATTAAAAGAGAAGAAAGATAGTCAACAATCTTTCACAGGATGGCTTTGAAAACAAAGATATGTGAAAGCCAGTCAGTTTTTAGGGCTCACTTCTTGTTAGCTTACTTTAAAATTAAGAGTACAATGGTTAGTGAGAAATCAACACTTCATGATGAATCTCAAAAGTCCATGGTACGTATGATTACCTCCGCCAAGGACGTTGTGTTTTCGAGAGCGTCTGTCTGTCTGACTGTCTGTCTGTCCATCCGGCCGTCTGTCTGTCCGTCTTTGTTTGTTTGTTTGTCTGTCTGTCTGTGAACAAAATAACTCAAAACGTTATGGATGGATTTTGATGTAATTTTCAGGAAATGTTCAGCATGGGAAAAGGAAAAAGTGATTCAATTTTGGTGATGATCTGGATCAGCGTCTGGCCGCCATGATGAAAAATGTGATTTTTGTGAATAACTACTGAACCAAAATAGATATCATTATGAATCCAATTGCTAATGGTATGTTTTCATGGTCAAGGAATCTAAATATTTACGTGAAATAAAGGTAGGACTAATATTTATGGTGAAAATCACAATATGGGTGAGGACTGTGGTGCTGGCAGAGTTCTGCATTCTCCAAGTGCTTTTCTAGTTTAAGACTTTATCACAGGCGTTGTCCTTACATTTGTTCATTTAACAATTACATGATGCATTATGGTACATGAATTGTCAAAATTCAGTGGTAGAGTTGTTGGTCAATCTGAAGATCAGAGGTTTAGTCATAGTCCTTGCAGTCACATGCCATTGTGTTCTGGTAAGAGACTTAACCACAAATTGCTAAGTTGCCTTTCTGCTGTGACATTGGCCTGGAAATATATGAAACTGAAAAATGTGAGCAGCTAACATTGGTGAAGATTCTTCATAAGAATATGATAGTATTAAAATGTATTACCAGCATATACATTTGGTGCAAATGTGACTGTAAAAATAAACACTTTTACGGGTGCTTCAAGAAAAAGTTCAGTTTCTACAGCTTTCACATTGTTTATTGAATGAAGTAGAACAATATACTCACCCAGAAGGCTTTCCTGATGCAAACAGTGCTTCGGGAGATATTTAGATCCAAAATCGAGCGTATAATGGTAGCACACGGGGCATACAGCGCTGCTCCTAAAACTGCATTAATCGTCCAAAAGCTCATTCGTTTCACCAATATTTCATCATGGTCAGGCTACTCCTCCGTTACAGTCTGTGTCGCCCCAGACATTTTTTCGTAACTGTGCTGACCTCTGAACTGAAGAAGAAGAATGTTTGCCTCTGCGCATGCGCAGTACTCTCTGGAGCACTGCCTCCACGTCCTCCTTTCGATGAGCTCCTCATCTGTAAACTCTGGCTCGAAACTGAAAAGACACCCATCATATTCAAAGTTCTCCTCCACAACATCTTCATCCAATAGATATTCGTCCATTTTGCACAAAACTGGAAGAAGAAAGTCGTTGTGTAGCCGACGGTCTTCCACTGAAACAATGAGCCGTACTGCACATGCGCGGAGGCAAACATTCTTCTTCTTCAGTTCAGAGGTCAGCACAGCCACAAAAACATGTCTGGAGCGACACAGACTGTAATGGAGGAGTAGCCAGAGCAGACCATGATGAAATATTGGTGAAACTAATGAGTTTTTGGACGATTAATGCAGTTTTAGGAGCGGCGCTGTATGCCCCGTGTGTTACCATTATACAGATGTCCGCTGCTCGATTTTGGATCTAAATATCTCCCGAAGCACTGTTTGGATCAGGAAAGCCTTCTGGGTGAGTATATTGTTCTACTTCATTCTATAAACAATGTGAAAGCTGCAGAAACCAAACTTATCCTTTAAGTAACAGATGATAAAAAGGACCAGGGTTCCTGTTGGTTCTTTTATAAGCCTCAATACATATATGTTTATATATACATGTATGTATATAAAATTAAAGATCATAAAAAGCATGTCAGTTTTTTTATGTGTTACATTCTAAATAGCTTTCAAGCAGAGACTATCTAATCCATCTAAATATGTAGTAATTCACTTTGGTTTTTAAATACCCATAGGTCTGTCAGTGAGGTTTTATTCTATAGAAAGCCATCACTTCACTAAACAGCTTCAAGCCATCATTAGTGAATGTTCCCATTTTTGAGGATTTCATCTACATGTTATTGTGCAACACATTAAACTAAATGTTAAATGTTTTGGTGAATAAGGACTGTAAGCAAAACAACTAAATGGCAACATGTTGGGTTTTATAATTTCATAAATTATTCTGCATGCTATAAAATATGACTTACTATTAGAAATTGTGATCATTTAAAAAATATATTAATATACCAGATCTGTGATGCATAAAGTTAGAATAAGTTTTTCTATGTTTGACTATTTTATAAAGTATTTAGAAGTCTTGAAATTATTATGAAAGGTCTACTGTATAGAAACCTTGAGAGGGCATCTGTAAAGCTCAGTTATATAGTTTTTTACTTTTACTGATGTATATTACATTTTTTTTCTGCATAGTGTCATAGCAAATGTTACCTTGATTATAAAATAAGTAGTTCTAGACCTTGCTCTTTATGTATTACTTTATCATCAATATTGATGGTTTTATTAATCTGATTTCACATTGAGCAGACATGGATCCACCACGAGAATACAACAAAGCAGCATTTAGCAGAGTTACAGTGAAAAAAAAAACTTTGTTTGGCAGGCAGAAATCTTGAGTTAAAACCTGTTAAAATGACTTCTTTGCCAAACTGTGTTGGATGTGTGAGAGGAGAGAAGAAGATTCAGGCAGAGACAACCACTCAAAGACACAACACTTAAAAAGATGAATATAAGGCTGCCCTGGCCATCAGTTTGTCTATTTAGGTTTTCTCCTACATACATACATGGAAATACAGCTTTAATGGCAGAATTATGTATTGTTCCAGCAGCAACGAACATAAATGGAGAGACCTGTCCAATATAAACATTACAGTGATAATGAGAGAGGACACATATTAGCAGTTAAAGCAGCAGAATGTAAGCGGCTCTTAAATTAATTTGAAAAGTTACAGGTGTTAATGTTGTTGTCATGGATTTTGGTTGAAGCAATTGGAAGTCCTCAGCAACAGGATAGCCCAACCATTACTGTAATAATGGTAAATAGTTATTTGATTTTTGCAGAAACAACTATGCATCATTTTAGGAAAGTCACTTATATATGATCATAAAAAATAATGAAAAAGAGGGTAAATATTTAAAGTTGTAGCAGTTGGAGTATGTGAGTCCAGACTAGCAGGCTATCCACACAAGTTAAATGGTAGCAGAAGTTTATACCATATTTTCAGGAAAAAACTTGAACAATAAAGGACTGCTTATTCATATGCCAATGTTTGCAAATTACAAAAACATTCAAAAATTGAGGAATAAAAAGCTCAATATTAGTAGCTGCAGCAGTTGTAGTGATGCAGGTCCACAGCAGCAGGCAAACACAACCATGTCTGCAATAATGGTAACAGTAGTTTTTGTAGTCTTTACAGTAACAACCATGCATGACAATAGACATGTAACGTTCAGTAATAATGAAAAGAGGACTGAACCTTTGCAGTTGCAGTAGTTGGAGTCATGTGGGTCCAAAGCAGCAGGATATTCATGCTGGTAAAAAGGTAACACAATTCTGTGCCGCATTTGCAGGGAAACTGATAATAAGACGGCTTATTCTAGTATTTACATGATCAAATAACAATAGCATTAAAAATGAAAGATTTAAAAGGTCAATATACATAGTTGTAGCAGTTACAGTCATGCAGGTCCACAGCAGCAGGCCACCAACACCAATGATCCATAGCAGGCTGCAAGAAAAGGCATGAGAAGCTGATATGTTGCCTGTGTTAGTTATTATCTTCCATGACCTTTGTTATGCTGATAATGCCGTGCCTTCCTCATAAATAAATTGTGGGTCTTTTTAAGTAACTCAAACAGTCCTGATCTGTCCTTATGAATGAGTGCTTTACAAGAAAAAAACTGTTCACCCAATTGAATATGAATCATCTTGTGTTGTTCTGTGTGTAATATGTGCAGTAAATAAAGTTTGACCTGACTGTTAGTACCACCTGTGTTTTCTGTATACAGGTCCTTCAGAAGCTTGGTAAAGCCGACGAGACCAAAGATGTGGCATTTGAGGAAGGAGTCATCAACTTCAACAAACAATATGTGAGTGCAGAGAGAAAGTCACTGAGTCATGCTCTAAATTCTACAAAATCAATGTGCTATCGACCACTGATGGCAGAACAGCGCACATTTAAAAACAATACAGTTGGCAGGCTTGTTACTCAGCCTGGTATAAACTCACTGAAGTTTTCCCTGGCTGGAAAAGGTTTATATTTGTTCAGACTGTAATGGCACTGCATCAACAGATTGAATATGTCTCTGCACACCATTTTGTTTTGTTTTGTAAGCCTCTTGTTTGTGTCTCACCCCCAGGCTGAAGGTAGCAAACTGCAAAGGGACCTCAGGGCGTACCTGGAGGCAGTGAAAGGTGACACACAAAACAAATCCAGACTGCTGCTTACACGAACACACTCACATACCAACATTTATCAGGCCAGAAAATCACATCCAATAAAATGCACTGTTTTAATATGTGTTCCTGCAAATTTTCCACTGATTTAATATGCTGCATGTGTGTTCGTTTTTAAGCCATGCATGAGTCCTCCAAGAATGTCCAGGCGTGCTTGGCTGACATGTACGAGCCAGACTGGCACGGTGCAAGAGAAGTGGACTCCATTGTAGAGGTCAGATGCTCTTTTCATAACCAGAGAGTGCCTGCAGGTGTGAGAGTATAAAGATGGGCTGAAGGGCATAACCACTTTTGTTATACTGTATATTGATTCATGAGTGCAGGGTGTGTTTGGCTCTTGTTAGCTTCACATCCCATTATCTTTTTTCAAGGATAAACAGCTTTGTGTGACTCTGCTTTCTGGATCTATAGGGCTATTGAAAGGCAAATTATGCTACTAAGTCTTGCTCCAGCTTCACTCTTATGACTGTATGACTATATTTTTGGTTGATGGTTATCATCTGGCAATAAGTTCTGGGCTGGATTCAAGAAAGTAGCCTACCACAATAAGCTAAAATAGATTCAAAGTTTATACTTTTTTGGATGTAAGACAACATGCTCAGAATGGACCCCTTTCAATATGTGACATTAAAGGCTTATGATTTTGTGGCTCCATTCATGCTGCAGGATTGTGATGTGCTTTGGGAAGATTATCACCAAAAGTTGGTCGATCATGCTCTCATCTCCATGGACACTTACTTGGGCCAGTTCCCTGACATCAAGGTGTGTGCTACTGGATTTTTTATTTTTAAGTATTCTTTAAAGCCCCAGACACCTTCGTAACATTGGGAAATTTGAATAACCTGCACTGATAACAGGACTTGATGAACTTTTATCATTTCCACTTGGAAAAGGGACTGTTGTGCACAATTTAAACATTTCTTATTTTTTTATTATTTTGGCTGTGTTTTTACATATACACTAATTTTGACAAGATGTGATGATTTTTATTCGATCTGATATTTCCTACTCAACTTCTAAAGTAGGCCTTAAATACGGTGTGCAAAGAAGTGTTACAACCATACTGCTGATCACAAAAAATGTGCCATTTAAACACAGCAAAACTGCAATTTTTGATCTTACTTACATTTATGCATACCACAAGCATTTTATTATATCTTGGAGTCAATCTGACCTTTTACCTGTGAGTAGATCATTTTTTGTACTCTCCACCAGCTAGTATCATTTTAACCATATGACAAGGAGTAAATAATTCATTTTTTAAAATCTTAAAACATGAATACAAATTTTTGTGCTTAGTGGATTGTGTGTGAGTATTTGATGATGTAAAAACAATAATAATGCATGAAACAATCTCGCTGCTCATCACTCACAAAAAATATTTTCTCCTTTTCCATCTGAAAACAAAGTGGAATCGTTACAAACACCTTTCATTTAAATCATTAAAATCCTTAAAAGTTGATGAGTATTAGATATTAAGTATTAGGTCAGATGTAGGTGAAATAATAGCTAAACTGAAGCAGAATATAAAAATGTGTAATTTATAACTTGCTTTTAATAAGCACATTTTTATGCTTAAAGGAGACATATCATGCTTGTTTCTCCTTTTCACTATGCCAGACTAGGATGCCTGTAAAGCATTTCTGCCCTCAGTACAAGTCATTTAGTACCTTCATTGCCCCACAATTGCGTTCTCAAAATCCTCATTTTAGGCCAATATCAAGCTCTCGTTGAACCGCTCGGATCTCAGGATGACCTACAGTTACCTCGCAACGTCACAGCCCTTTGTGCTCTGATTGGTCAGTTCTATCAGGGGTAGAGCCAGCCTGTCCTTCTTCTTCTACTGTATTTTCCAGCAGGCTCAAAGCAGCGACCGCGTATTGATTCCCCCTACAGGCCAGAGCTGGTAATGAGTAAGTGTGAGCTAGGGAGCTATATACTGCTGCTGGTGGATGTGTTCCTTGGTGACGGTTCTGTGGCTAACGGACATCACAGAGGAGGAGCTGTTTTTTCAGATTACTCCAATAAAAGAAAGGTACCTCGTGTCGTCACGACGATTTAAATTTCGCGTTCATCTTGCAATGACCTATTTTCTGAGGCATCAAATCTCGTTCTAGGATATCAGAAAAAATACAATATCTCATTTTTTGAAAATTAAGGGGGTGTAAGGTCTTGTTTTCAAATTTATTATATTTTATGTAAGTATTAAATCATGCATCAGCATGATATGTCTCCTTTAACGGGTGTAAGTCTGACTAATATTAGACTCAGCCATAAAGCTTGTATGATGGCACAGTGACGCAGCAGATGGCATTCCTGGTCTGTCATTGCCAAATAGCAGAGCCTTTTGATTGATTAGCCTACTGCTGTATTTAAATGTCTGTCACTTAATTTTGTACTCCTACTAATGACAAAGGAACAGATCATCTGCCCTGGGAGCTGGCCCACATGGTAACGCATGTTGTGGTCTCCCATGCGCACCCCGATAGCCCCTCCACGCTCTCGTTGTTGTAACAGTGACAGCTGCTCTGACCGTTTCCATTACCGGGTCTTTTGTCCATTTGTCCATTGTGCAGTGGAAAGGACCAATCAGTCTCTGCGCCTTGCCAACAGCGCATTTAAAGGCAAGGAGAGGCATTTATTTGATTGGTGAAGACAACTCTCGGATGTGTTAAACCCACTCACACCTTTCCGCCTCCCTCTCTGGCACTTGCGCCAAGGGACAGGGCCGGAGGCATGGGTGCGCCTCTCTGTGCCTGGAGTGCGCCTCTCTTTGCACTGCAGGAAACTTGCAAAGGGAGCTGGACACATCCTGTCGGTGCAGTGCACCTGGTCTATGAAATTAGAGCCCGTAGAGTGCCAAGAAGGATTTTGGGAGGAATGCAAGCCAGTATAAATTCAATAACAAAGACAATGAAATAAAGACTAATTACAAAATTTATAAAAGACAAAAAATGTTAAAAGGAATAACAAAACAGTTAAAACATAAAGTGCTCAAAGAACACAGATTTCTGCCAAGGCATTTCCAACACTGTCTGTTGAGTAATTTTTTAAAATGTGGAAAACTGCTTTATTGTTTATTAGAAATTAATTAGTTACTTCAACACTTAAATCTAGCCCGCTGGTTCCATAACGAATGTCACCTGAAATTTAAATTCAGATTTGTTGGGAACTTATTGAGTCATTGAGCCAAAATGTGAAAGACTGTTAAGTTAACTAACATATGTAAGAAAAATATTTCTAGATAAGCCTACATTATCACTTTATGTATCTAAAAACAATCTGGTGGTCAACAACAATGACTGCTTAACCTCGCAGTGAAGGTCAGGCATAAAGTAACATTAGTTAAAATGCTTGAATGTTTAATGATGTGAAAATAATATCCACACAGAAGTTTTCAGTGTTTAATCCATTTTAAAAAGTGGATGGAATGGAATACCAAATAATTTTTTGAAAGTAGAAATATTTGTAAGCTTATGAAATTGTTCCATAAACATGCAAAAGCCACAGTAATATTTGCTCAGATGAATGCACCTGTTGTCACATTCTCCTTGCTTAACTCTGAAGAACCTGTCTTCTCTTTTTTTAGGCACGCATTGCAAAGCGAGACAGGAAGCTGGTGGATTATGACAGTGCCAGACACAACTATGCCATCACACACAAGACTAAGAAAAAGGACGGGGGCATTAAACTCACTAAGGTAACACCAAAGTCGTCAGCTGGATGTCGGATCCCTTATTATATCACTTATGTTTGGTAGAGTATGAAACATTTCCTTTATTTGCTCTTTCAGCCTTCCACATTGCTGGAGAGGGCCACTCCAGGTTGGGCTCAGGGAATCTTATCTGCACACAATGTCGCCCAAAGCAGCCTGTCCAAGAGCCAGGTACATGAAAACCACACAAACATGCCCCCACTCACAAGCAACACTTAATCTACCAAGAAAAAAAGCTGATAGCCTTTAATGTGTGTCTGTGTGTGTGTGTTTTAGGCTGAAGAAGAGTTGGAGAGAGCCCAGAAGGTGTTTGAAGAGATTAATATTGACTTGCAAGAGGAGTTGCCTTCACTGTGGAACAGGTCTGTCCATGTGAATGTGTGGTTACATCTGTGTGGAGGCTGGTTTTCCTCTTAATGGATTGCTGCTATAATTAACTTTAACCCCCATTTGCTCTGCATGAACCCGTAAAAGATGTTAATTAAGTCAAAGCAGTGACAAAATCAATAATCTCTTTGTGTTTTCCAGTCGTGTTGGTTTTTACGTGAGCACCTTCCAGAGTCTGGCTGGTTTTGAGGAGAAATTTCACAAGGAAATAAGCCGGGTAAGACTTCTTCATCAACATGATAAGAATAGAAGACAAAGGTGATTGTCATAGTGTTGCCAGATCTTGCAAGAAAAAGAAGCAACAGGGTCGGTGGCTCATAATGAAAGGCCCAAAACAAGCAACCCCCTTATTGATCAAGATGTATAGAGAGGCTATTTGATCAGGCTGTGTACAAATGAAAAGCAAGCGTTTCAGTTTTTCAAGAGGGAAACGTTTTTCTAATTCTTTACTCAAAGAGGCTGTCACAGTGAAAACAAGTCAATTTTGGTAATATCAAGACTTTCTGTTCTTGACTAAATATACCAATATCAGTATCAATAATGGCAGTACTGTGTTCAGAAATACCGGCTCATTGTATATCAGCAAAAATCCAATCCTTACTTATAATTGATATTGGTGAGGGAGCTTGAAAGTGTTTTCAATAGTTATAGGACCTAATGGAGTAATGGTGTTTTGGAACTTCTTATTTTGATCCTTTACATTGGTTGAACTATACAAAAGGCTATGGACAGACGTGGACAGGGACATGAACAAAATGGAACTCATGAACTACAGAGCTAGAAAGTGTTTGGCCAGCAGCAACAATAAGCAACCATCAACAACATACTGCACTGTAACTTGTGATATATCCTTATTTTTCGAAATTTTCACAAGGGGAAAAAAAGGAACATTTTGAATGTTGTAGGGTACTCAGTGTCTGTAAAAATCTTTAAGGAAAATACAAACACACTACAACAAAACAAAATTCAAACAGTTACATTTTCCAAGTGTTAAAGAAAGTCTGTAGTTTTTAAGACCAAAAGAGGAAAAAGCATTATAACTGAGTGCTCTTCGATGATGCCCTGTACCACTGCCTGATATGGACGGCCATTACTTATCTGCCTGAGACAAGTTTTGCAATGTAAACTTCCTGAAACCGAAAACAAACCAATAAACCCTGTTGTGATTATGTGAGAGATCATCCCAGTCAAAGATGATGATTTTATCCTCTTGCTATTTTTGTATAGTCCAACATGTTATTTCCACTTTTGCAGTTGGATCAGGATTTGTATGATATTTTGGAAAAACTGGAGACGACAGACACAACCAGGTAAGTGAGCTATACCCACATGTAATGGCAGTCTGCCCCCTTATGGAACTTTTGAGCCTAATAGCAAAAAAAGTAAAGCTTTATTTTGTGAGCTGAGCATGGAACTGAAGACTATTAAGGTATTTTTCACAATTCAGTGAACTACTGGTCACTTAAGTTTATTTGATTGTCTTTTCTAAATACTTATGCTTTATGAAAGACTGTCACAGAAACCATTAGACAAATAATGTTTACACATTTCTAATCAATAACTAAACCAATAACTAACTAATTAGCCAGACACTTAAGATTATTGCAGAAATGTTGCACCTTTCATTTGTTATGCAGATTGTTTTGGCATGTGGTACTGTTAAGAAAAGTCCGACAATAAAATATGGCAAATTGTCAGCTTCATTTTTATAATTTTTGGGAATTTGAAATTCACTGGCAGGCTGCAGTTAAGGAGGTGGAGGTTCGCATGTGGCCCCTGGACTTCCAGCTGCCCACCCCTGCTTGGACTACATCAGATTTTCTGAAATATTTATTTAATTGATTTTAATCCCTTCATACCTCAGATTTCTGTGTGGTAGACTTGTGTGTAGCATGCTACACAGTTTGTGAGTTTGCATTAAAATAAATGGTTTATTGTGTTTAGGCAAACATTTTAAAGACCCGCAGATGTACTGGTCTTCACAGGAGTGGCTTTTTTCACTGCCAGCATAACTTACTTTGGTAAACTCATCTCAGAAAGGTCCACGAAGAAAAAATAAGTTTTTTTAATTAGAAATCTGTAACTAAAAATATATTTGTTAGGTAAAGGAAATAAAGCAAATAGCATGCATTAACCTGGAGCCACCCCTGAACCCCCCCTTACAGAAAGACAGGTCGCGGCGCCTCATCGTCAGGAGCAAATAGGAGGTAACCAGCTACATCGTGGTAACCATGGTGACACAAGAAAACTTGTTTGTCCGTCCATCTGATCTGTCTGTCTAGCTGTCCATCAGTCAGTCTGCAGGCTTGGGAAACTTTGGAGAAAAGTAGTGCTTGGATATGCAAGTGAAATCGTAGACACACTAATCAGAGAATTGTGCACCTAGATCTGCAGATATTTAAAAGTACATTAAACTCGCAAGTGCAAAGCTGAACCAGGCAGTAAACACACAATTAACAGGTTTTAAAGAACTCCACATGGCTGGATGTAGGGGTGTCATTCTAGTTGCTTTAATGCCTCAGTTCCTCTTAACATGACTGGTGTAATGAATAATACTTTCTTCAAGACTGAAGAACAAAATCAATAGATCACAGGGATTTTTTGATGGATATTTATTTTATAACTGTTTATATGATTAAAGGAAATAGTTAACAAAATGAGTAAAGTGGGCAGTAAGACTGCAAATTTGCAAAACAATCAGAAAGTGTTCAGAGTTTAAACCCAATGAGCAAACCACTGGCCTCATATACGGTGGCATAACTTAGAATATAACGACCCAAAAAGGAGGAAAAAGATCAATAAATTGAATATACTTAGATTAACAATAGAATTAAGTTATAGTTTTTTGGCGGGGGGGTTCCTGTTTTTTCCTTTTCTGCTGAGCAATAAAATTGCAATAAATATTGCATAAGACAGATTTGTTGCAATATTTTAAAATTGTTCAGCCATATGTTGCTGTCACTCTGCAGCTTTGATGGCTCAGAAGTACACCTTGATAGTTAAATTATTGACTGAAATGTGTAGTGAGAGACATATTGGTCGTGTTTGCAACCACTACAACTGTCTGTGTTATCAGTTTAATTCCTAATTCAATTCCTAATTTCCTTGTGGGAGTTTCCTAATGTGATTTATAAAGTTCTATCTAATCTAATCCAGTCAAAGTAATACCCTGAATTGGACCTCATCAATCCATTGCCATATTTCACAGAATAATGTGATTGAGAAACTTTTTTAGACCTAATTAATACACATTTTTTATTATTGCTAAAATAGCACACTATCAGTCTTTCCAAAATGTACTTCAAAAATTTCCCAGCATACTTGAGGCCCATTTTTGACATAAACACCACCAAGAGGGGAGCTATGCAGATACATAGCATATCACAGAATATCGCAGAGATTTCCCAAGGAATTAATAGACTAACAGTTGACTCTGCATATATGTAATTGAAAACAAGGTTGTTTGCAACATTCTCCAAACCTAGTTGCTAGTATCTTAAATTTTTAAATAAAGTTACGACAACCTTTCCCTTATCAGAAATTAGCCATTGTACATTAATGTCTTAATGCCTTGCTTGATGCATACACGCCTGGTTCAGCAGTAAGTTGGTGGTTTTCCAGCTTTTAAATATCTACACATCTGAGGTTGCTTTCGAATGCTCTATCACTGCTCGCTTTTGATAATCTAGACGAGGCACAGAGGATGCCTGAATGCATGAGATAGCAGAAGATGGGAGGATGTGAAGTTAGGATGCTCACTTTTCTTGCATGACAGCTCTGGCAGCATCTCTAGCCTGGACCTTTTGTAGAGCATGCCTTATAGCCTCTTGAGCTGTGTTAGCTTGTAGCTGCTCTCTTTAACCCCTCCTAGAACTGTTTCACACAATCTTTGTAATACTTGATTTGTATACTGTAATTTGTCTGTTTTCACCATCTTGCCTATTCCTCTGTTGCCCTCATTTTCTTAGTGGGAAGGATACTTCTAACCACAGCCTGAGGCCAGGAGGACCTCCACCAATTCCCAAATCTCCATCCAAGGTAAAAAGATCCACAAAAATCTTTGGATCTGTCTCACATAACTTGATTATGACTAAATTTCATGCTGGGGTTAATCAATAATTGTTCTTGTTTAACTATTCAAATTAAAGTGATCTGTTATGTGATTTAAAGCTTGACTTTAAGACCTCTTGAGTTATGAATATCACGATAAAACAAGTTACAGAATGAAATGTGTGATCGTAAAGTCAAATAAGTTTTTCCACAACTTGATCATAACATTTTCTTTTACCATAGCTAAGACCAGCAGTGCCTCCTCCACCCAAGGTGACCCCATCCAAGGAGATGAAAACAGAAAATATCGTCAACCTGTTTGATGCTGCAGCCGCTCCAGATATCAGTGTCACCTCCCCTACAGAGGTTAGTCAGCAAACAATATCTACAAAATAACTACATAGTATTAATGTTACCATTTTTACTCTCTTGGTTAGGTCTAAGATGAAGATTTCAATTCTCTCAACTCCCTCATTCTCTCCATTATGCAGAATTCTGTTCTGTTCTGTTAGTCTATTTTATTTGGTCTATTCTACTTCTTCATTCTTCCTTTATTGAATGTATTTGTTTCATATTTTGATATATTTAAAAAATATGTTTTGATGTATCCTATCCATCCTATTTTTGTGATTTGTATTGTAAATATGTCTGTCAGAGTGAATTGTTTAAAAATTTAAGATCCAAAATTGTCATTCATTTTTTTTTAATTGCGATAATTTAGTCTAATTTGTTGCTAAGGGCATCAGTGTTCAGCTACAGCAGGGGACTGGAGTCTGACTTAGACTCACTTTTACATTTCCCTGATCTACTGTGACAACAATGAAATTATTTCCCTTTTATTATCCCTGTTATTAATCACTTAGCTAGAGTTCAAAGACTTTGAGACATCTTGGCAGATCAGATGGAAATAATCTGCAGCATGTGATTTTAAAATTTCATTTTTTTTAAAACTGATATGGAATACATAAAACATAGATAAATGAAAATGTTACTAGTTGCTGAAAACACAAAAAAACAAAAAACAAATTACGGTTCTGAATTTAACTGTTTTAGTTCTTTTGAATTATGTAGACCCTTTTCTGAACACTGTCACAGTGAAGTTGTTGCACTTGGAGGCAGAACTTAGCAAAACTGAAGACAAGTATGATCCCACACCGGAGGCTGTAACGCAAAGGATGCAAACTGTGTCTGTATGATACATCAACACAGATGAATATCAGTGTTCCCCCTACAAGACTAATGAAGTGGGGCTTTCTGAAGTTGATATAATCTGTCTGAAAGATATGATGTACTTGTGTGAGGTCAACTTGGTAACCAAATGAGATGCTAACCTGTATTGATGCACAGAGTCTAAAATAAAGGGTAGTAGTGCAGGCTCAGAGCTGTTATTTTGACAAATTATCCTTCATAATTGTTGTCTTAACATTGAAAGTCCTTACAAAACTTTACAAATTTAGAAAGGTCATTATAGTCGAGAACAAATTAATAGCCACTTCTCAGCTAGCAGGGCTACTTAATTGTTTATGGCCACTGACAGTCTGCACTCTTTTTACAATGTGATGAAGGCTTGTATTGGTCCATCTTTTGTCCAATTTCTCCTTTTTTTTCTTTTCCATCCAGTTTCAACCCATTCTAGTCCACTTAAGTCGATGATCTGTCCTGTTTTATTATGTGTTCTTCTCTACCCTTATTTGTCAACTTTACTAGTTGCGTGCTCTGCCTCTTCGGCATCCTTTCTGTTCCTTACCTTTATTCTATTCTACCTTATAACCAATCAGCACTCAAGCATTTTTCCTGACCCCCTTTATAACTACGAGTCAGCCATTGAGCATGCGTATTCCTGTTGTTGTCAGTTTGACAGTCCAGCAGTGAGCAACCTGTTGGATATGGACCTGGACTCTTTCAGTGCAGCAACCAAAGCCCCCGAGGTCACACAGGTGGACAATTCACAGCATGAAAACATAGACTTAGAGACCTTCACTGCAAGAAATGCCAAGTTTTACAAGGGGTTTTATGTTTTAGACAGAGAGGTTAAGTACATGCCTGGATAGAGAGCTTAATAAGAGCCTTGGAAGAGCTTATTAGATGTGAGGAAATGTCTTGTGTAATTATTTTGTATTCAAAATGCTTATGTAAGCCATAAACAGCCTGGAAAAATATAAAATCACTTGCAAAGCTTGGCATAGTTTGAGGTGTTTCCTGCTCTGCTTCTTTCTAATTACCAAAACAAGAGATGGATGATGGCATGATGATCTGTAGAAACCTGCTTTTAGAGATCACTTCTCCTGCTTCAGCTCTGTCCACAGATCACTCATGGCATGAAGAAAGCCCTGCTGTGCTCTGACCTCTTTCTTATTTAAACTTTTTTGGAGAATTAAGTTTGGGATACGGGTGTTTTGATGAAACTTTGCGTTAATTACAAAGTAACACATTTTGTTAGAGGAGGTATACAGCATTACTAATGCCTGAATACTAATGTCTGATAACTAGTGATGATGCTCCAGATGGTGGCCAGTGTTAGCTGTCACCACTGTAGTATGTCAACAAAGTCAATACATTTTAACCTGCAGAATTACCATGAAGTTCAATTGTGATTCAAGGGATCACTATCCTATTTAAAATCAATTTTCTATTCAAATTGATTCATGATTTGCAATACATGACCTGTTTGCTAAAAAAGGTGTTTGTCGAAGCACCTGCTTCTTTCTGCAGCAGTTTCTATTTAATGTAAATGCACGAAAGCTAACATTACAAAATAGTGTTGTTAAAGGGATATTTCGGTATTTTTCAAGTCAAGTTGAATTAAGTACATGATGATCTGTGTTGTGCTGAAAGTGGTCCCAGCAGGGCTTTACCTCTAAAGGAAGTGAACCGACTAACCAAAAGGTACTCTGATGTTGGTTGGTACAGTCATTTTGCACAACTGTGTGAGCTTTATGTAAAAATGAGCCACAATACTATGTTCAGATGTGCGATTTGTCAAAAACATCAGTATGCCTTATTTTTACTCCAGGATGTGTCAATGTTTGGAACATTTAACAATTCAGCAAATTGAAAACTGTGGAATCAAAAAATGCAACCATTATTGTATTAAAAATGAATAAAAACACAGCAATAGCTAAATGAGTGGCATCTTGAAGTATTAATGGCCACCCAAGTTTCCATCCCAAAATATTAACTGTTGTTGGTTATCTTTTGTTATTTTGGGAGGACATTAAAGAATGACATTTCTTGTCTCTGAGGGTTTTTTTAAATAGTCATTGACGTTTGGAATTTTCTGAAATGTTATACTTTTCTTTAGGATAGGTTTTGGGTGGAAAAATAAATGATAATTAAGGGTACAAAGTAAATACATATACAAGTGGATACAAAAATGGGCTCAGGTGTCGGCTCTTTGAAACATTTGTAGTCTAAAAATTTGATGACGTACTCAGAAGAACATTTCCTCAAGCCAGTATTTAGCTTCTTTGCACTTTCAAGCCTCTCGTAACTTCGAACTGCCTGTTCTCTTGTTCTGCTGGAGATCTTCTGCAATGATCTTGTAGTTTAATGGCATGGAACATGCACTGGTAATTTCTTACTGAATGCAGCGCACATTAGCTGTGGCTTTATGAACTCTTCTCATTCTGTTTATCTGCTCTCCACAGCCTGCAAACTGGGACTCATGGGTAAGTGAATCACTCCAATCTAATCAAGTTTGTAATACACAATGGATTAAACATAATCATCATTATAGTATATAGTATATGATATAGTTATCCTTTTTATGTTTACATTTACAACTCATAGAGTACTACAGGTATGAAAGAGAGATCAGCTGACAGGGACTCTTAAAACTTGTATTCGTAATCATCAATCACCACCGGTGTGACTGATGAAATCACAAGTGTAAGATTTGAGTTTCTTCACTTTATTCCAAGCTCCTGACCAACAAGGTGCAGGCTTCCATATACTTCACTATTTGTCTGTTTTTAAATAAGAATGAGTGTTTGTGTGGGTTATAAATAAATAAGAAAATAATAAACTGAATAAAACAGTGGGATATGGCTTTTTTAACAAGGGATAATGTCAGTGCGTAGCTCAGTCACAAAGCTTTGGATTTGTTCAGTTGATTTTTGGCATGATACTGAAAATACACTATTATTGATTGAACAGTGCTCTTATAATTTTTTTTAACTGTATCCATGATCATCAAAAGTGAAACGCTAACATCAGGTCATCAAGGAACAACAACACAGTTGAAGACTCAACATCACTAAGCCCCTAATTTCTATTTTCTCAATAGTTTTGCCAATAGCTTAGTGTTTACCCAGTGAACGAAGACATTTTCAAGGAATTTTGGTCATGACACAAGGGGCAAGTGATAACATTCTGTGGTGATCCAGATAAGTTAGTGAATAGTAAATGATCATTTTCACCCAGTAATTGTCAAACTAGTAAAGAATGAGATTATGATGGTTACTTCATCATGAAGCTATTGCTTAAAGGTATAACAGCAATATGTGAGCTAAGAGGACGCTGCTTATTCTTGAAAGAAGCATTAATTACATCTTTTCATCTAGGAACATACAGTAGGTGTCTTAAAGCCACTAATCACCACAGATGCTAGTACACAGATTGTTTCATCGCAGCATGGAGGGAAATGTTGAGATATCTGATTTTACTTTTGCTAATTAATAGTGATTCTGATTGTCCTCACCTCTGAGTTATTTTCGTGTTTTGAAGTTTCAGTCTAACACACCAGGGAGTCCCCTCTTTAGCCTGGGCTTCTCCCATTGACATGGGTCAGCATTTTCAAATAAATTCACAACTACATTCAAGACCACAGAAAAACAGCAAGTTTATGTCAGGTCTTACTTTTTTTGTCATCTCAGCTCTGACAGAGACAGGGAGCTTGTGGAAAGATTTTACACTTTGTCACAGTGACGTGTCAGGAGTCGGGTTTTTTTATACCATCTAAACTAGGGCTGGGTATTTCCAGCAACTTCACGATACGATACATATCCTGATACTAAGGCCATGATACGATACGTATCCCGATACATGTAAATTGTGAACATTGACTATGCTTTAAGCAAAATTCTTGACAAGTTTAGTTTTTTCTTATAAGAAGAAAAAGAACAAGGATGAGTTTTAAGTGGTTCTACAACTTGAGAGACATAAATTCAGATCCTCTAAGATGGTAGACCTAAGTTCAAATTTAGGACATATGCTTCATTATGTAGCTTGTCTTCTACCTTTAACTGTGCCACTGTTAACATTACCCAAAGTGTATTTACAACAACTGTCAAAATATTTAGGCCGTATACACGTATCCCCAAGGAGTGCGATACGATATTTTGCCGTATTGATATTTTGAGCACAGGCCTAATCCAAACTCAGTTTGTCAAAGGGCAGTCATGACAATTTATTTTTCTGTTTTGAGTGTCCATAGCCCACCAGTCTGTCACCTGGTGTTTAGGGAACTCTGCTCTAGTTCTAGTCATTCTCACATGAAAAACACCCTTCTGTAAGACATAAATCCATGAGTGTGACACTTCTAGATGTGTTTATGATGCAGAAATAAATATCTGAGACTTTTAAACCTTGTTTTTTTAGTCAAACTTAAAATTTTAAATGCCCTTGACTTTGAGACATTGAAACAGTAAATGCTATAATGTTTGTTGGCTTCAGGATTTCAGGACTAATTTCTGCAGTACTCTATGCAACCTCTTCCTTATTATGCATGCTGCTTCACCTCCAGAGTTGCATGATAACTGTGGTGCATGCTGGGTGGAATTTTTGTAATTTTTTTGTGGTCTTCTGTCATTTGTGTGTCCCAGATCTGTTTGTGCGTTGTCTGTGTGTCTGCAGTGCTTCATGTACAAACACACCTAACACATAAGCACAAATAGAACTTGGAATTTTACAAAGGTCAGTTCAGTTTCAAGTAAGAAAGTATTATTGGAAAGATAATATTTGTGATAGTTGTAACTGAACTGACCAAATTTGTTTGTGTATGTCCTTGTATCCCTGTTTGTTTACATGTTTCACTGACACATGTAGTCAGTTCATGTTAACTTCATGTGACATTCAGGGATAAGTTTTGTTGTGGAAGTTGATTGAAGTTGCTCATTTCCTCAGTAGATTGTTTCATTGAAATGATGCTGAGTGATACACCAACAAGCTCGTGGGCAACTTTCTTACAACTTGGCTCTCAGACCATTAACTAATCCTTTTGTTCATCCTTACTGTTGTAAGAGTGATGTGTCAAAACAAACGTACAGTTGAGCTGTAACCAAGAGAAAGAACACCTCCACTCTTACAAAGCTTCCTTCTTTCTTTATCTGAACATACCAGTGGAAAACCAAACCATGCTTGCAGAAGATCCAGCATCTTTTTTTTGTGACGGGAAAAGGCTGACAGTTTTTGCATTACTTCCTTCTGCTGCCACCCTTCCCTGTCTCCATCTGTCTTTTACTTTAAAGCAGATCTTTTCTGCAAAGGTTTATCCGTCTTCCTCTCCTCTCTTGGTTTTCTTAATAGTGATGATGATGGTAATGATGACATGCTGATAACTTTCTCTGACCTTTTTTTAACTGGAGTCTTCCCCTTCATTTTTTGCTGAGACCTCTTTAAGTTTTTGCTTTTACCTATTTGTATGACAAATCAATGCAACAATACCCTTGCACATCCCCCATACCCAACAAAGGCTGCTCTTGAGCTGTTGTAAAGTTTCTCAGGCTTAGCTCTTTTGTTATTGTATTTTTTCTCTAGCTGGAGCTGTCATTTGAGTTAGATTACAAAGCCATGCTAACATGCTAATGTCTTATCAAAGCAAAGCCAGGAAACCCAACAAAGAGCTTGTTGTCTGTAAAATTTAAAGTTTTGATTTAGTGTGTTATGCTAACATTAGCTAGTACTAAACAAACAGTGAAGGGCTTAATAGCAGATGCAATGCAAATCAGAAAACATCAACCCTTTTACACATATTGTATCACATTTTTTAGCAGTAAAAACACAAACTGTGATTTGAAAGGATCTAAAATATTATTTCCCCCATAGTAAATGTTTCTATCTCTCCTCTGCTGCAACCACTGCCTACCCTATTTTGTTGCTTCACTCAAACTAAACCTTTAAGCCCATTCCCTTTCCCTAAAATTACTCGAAAACCATTTTCTTAAAATTATTCCAACTAAAATATAGTTTAATTGAACCCAAACAATTTAAAATTAATTGATACATAAGAAAAAAAAACTTACTTTAAGCCAATTTTCTTTAGATTGAATAAATGTCAGACCAATACATAAAGTATATTGATTTAAACCATGCCTATTTTTAACCAATATATTTTTAAAACAAACCTTTTTTTAACAAACTTTAGATCATCTACATTTACACAACACAACTTATGTTTTCTTCTTCAAACAGAACCTTCTTAAAACCAGCTCACATCAGACCAAATTTTTGTTTACTTTAATCCAAAACTTTTTGAAGTCTCAAAATTAAACCCAAGTCAATTTTAAGTCAGTGTTCTAAACTGAAACCTACTTGAAGCACCTCTGACCAACTTTGGTTAATCCAACTAACTGTACATGACACATGCTTTAAACTAAAATGGTTCCTACCGAACCAATCTACAAATAAACCTTCTTTAAACCAATAATTTTAAAGGAATAATGACTTTAAAGCTATTTCCTTTAAACCACACCAGTTCTTAACTTATTAATTACCAAACATGCTTTATGGCAATTTACTTCAAACCAAACCTGCATCAAACCTGTTTCCTTTAACGCAGGCCTACTCTAAACCACTTCAGTTCAAATGAAATTCTCTTTAAAGCTGTACATTATCAAATATATGTAAGGATGTTGTCATGGCTTTTGACATATCATGCTGTTATTGAGATACAAGGGGAGGAAAGTAAAAGCTGTTTTAAGCAGCATTTTCTCTAGAGTTGAAGTATTTAAATTATTCCTCCTCCCCTTTTTTCCAATTCATTGGCTGCCATGATGATAAGCACCTTTGTATTGCAAGCTTTTTGTGCCCTTTTTTATATCCATCCAATTCCTCAATTTTTTTGTCAATGAAATACTTATTTTGTTCCTTAATTCTGGTTTTAATCTCCTGCCCACTCACTAGCTCAAATGCCCCTCTCAGATTCTCTGTCCTTATTCTGGTTCCCAAACATTTGCCCGTTGAGTTGAATTTTCCCTTACACTATCTGTACCTTTTCCATTTCTCCCTCAAAATTCCCCCTTCTCACTTGATTTGTGAGCCCCTTATAAAACATCAAACATAAAATGTCTCCTCTGACTTTTGATCCCCTGAAACCTGACCCTTGCCCCTCAGCCTGATGACGGTGGCGAGGAGGAAGAGGTGGACACCGAGCAGCACTATGACCCAGTGGCTGCTGCAGCAGATGCCTGGGGGGATGATGGGTCGCAGCCTGTCCGCTATGACCCCATAGCAGCTGCCACAGAGGGCTGGGGGGATGATGGGACCCAACCAGTGCGCTATGATAAGGAGGAGGAGGAGGAGGTGGAAGATGGGAGTCACTATGACCCTGTGGCTGAATCTCAGAAGGACTGGGATGATGAGGGGAGCCAGCCCGTCACAGAAGAAGCTGCAGCTGAGGAACCAGAAGAGGGAGAGGAAACACCAGCTGCTGCTGCTGCTGCTGCACAGGAGGATGAAGAGGGTCAGGTAACCATGGAAAGAAAAACAGGGAGATGCATCTGGATGAACATCGTGGATGCATCAGTTCTTGAGGTGGAGGTTTGAGCATGGGAAAAGCAAAAAGTGATAGAAGGATAAATTGTGAATATAAAGCTGACTGAATGATTTAGGATGCATCTGGACCAGAGGAATGGATGCATCAAGTTTGAAACTAACTCCTTAGGGAAAGAAAATTCAAAGCTCCTCAGTACACACAACACATCTCAGTCACTGCTAATAACACGAGCACACACATATCTTTCTGCAACAAACATGTCAGCTGCATTAATGTCAAGCTTTGTGTCCATTCAGCACACGTTAATCAACCATAGCTTTGCTGTTAAGACTGTGGCACGTCTTTGTCTGTGTTTTGTCTGTCTCTCTGTCTGTCTTTCTCTTCCTCCCTCCTTATTTAATCATCCATCAGTCTTAGTCTCTGACCTCCTTCTGTGATTTTGTCTCTGTGCTCACAGGGTGAGTCTGCAGCAGCTGCTGCTGCAGCAGAGGAAGAAACAACGGCAGAGGAGGTGAGTATAATGTATAATGTTATTAGCATTACACCTTGCTCATGTACATCTTAATAATCTTTTAATTTCCAAACCCTCAATCAAATTAAGTTGAGACATTGTGTAAATCCATCATTAAACAGAATGCAGTGGTTTGCAAAGCCTTTTCAACCTTTATCCAATTGCGTACACTGCAGAGACAAGATATTTAATACTCAGACTGATAATTTTGGGGCATGTTTAGCATCATGTTATGTATCACCTGTTCTTTTAACAACACACAGTAATCACATGGAAACTGAGGACACTAATTGTTGATATGGCCTGATATTTACGGCCTCCACTTTGCATGATAGACCTACAACTTGCACTTGCATATGTGTAGCATTGTTACTGTGTTAACTGACAATGGTTTTCCAAAATTTTCCTGAGCCCAAATGGTAATGGTCCTATTCAGAAATATGTTAGTTTTTAATGCAGTGCCTCCTGAGGGATTGAAGTTCAGGGGCATTTAGTGTTGGTGTTAGGTCTTGTCTCTTACAGGCAGATTTCTCTAGATTCTCTGAATATTTTGATATTATGGACTGTATATGATGAAATCCTTAAATTATACAATTCATCATTGAGAAATGTTGTCCTTAAAAGTTAGGACAGTTTGCACAGGCAGTTGTTCACAAAAAAAGTGAGTATTGTTCCATCCTTGTTTGTGAATGACTGAGCCTTTCAGGGCTACTTCTTTTATACCTAAACATGCCTTTTACTCTTTTTAAATTAACCTGATCTCCAGTGGAATTTTTCAAATCAGGTGTTTTTTTGAGCATTCTCAACTTCCTCAGTGTTTTATTGCCCCATGTTCATGCTTTTTTTGTAAGATTTTCCAGGCATCAAATACAAAATGAGTGAATATTTGCTAGTTTTATATTTTATATTGTCATAACCTGGCTCAGGGCCATGACAAATACGGGAGGAACACGTTGTTTTTGCAGTAAATGATGTGATTTATTGACACTAACCAAAGAAAACAACCAATGTTTTTAAACTGCAAATTGCGATAAATCAATAAGTATGGGGTGATGATAAGGAGATAAGGATAATCAAAAAGGTGCATCCGATGGCTGAGGTGAGTCCAGGTAGAATGAGAGAGCAAGAGCAGCAAACGGCTTGGGCTTTTCTACCCAGCAGGCACCAGGTGATCCAATCATTGCTGCTCACTCAGGTAACTAAGAGAGAGAGGAGATATTAGCCTGAGGAGCTAAGGCAGAGACCGTCACAATATAAAACAATTCATTTTTTTCAGTTTGAACATTAAATATTATGTCTGTGTAGTGTGTTAAATTGAAAACAGTCAAAAAAGTATTTGCAAATCATTGTATTATTTTTTATTCATATTTAGCTCAGTGCCCCAACTTCATTGAACTTGTGGTTTATATATTTTTGTGGTATATACATTTCTGCATTTTGCAGTGTATTTTTTAGAAACCTACGCAATCATTCTGGCCTAATCAAAAATTATTGTTTCCTTAAACCCTGGATATTCATTTTTCATTCTTATTTTAAGGTCACATATCAAGCAAATACACCGTTCTTGTTTTTTTATATAGAAATGTGTTCATGGCCTGTTTACAACCCATGAACATAAGAAGAATCCCTTTTGTATTATGATTTGTCCTTTTGCCTTCAATTTGTGAGTGTGCACGCTACATGACACAAAACTGAACCTCTTCTTTCCAGACACCTGAAGCAGCTCCAACAACAGAGGCAGCAGCAGAACCAGCGGCAGAAGCTGCATCAGAGGAAGCAGAAATGCCGCCTGGCTTCCTGTTCAAAGTAAAATAAACAGAGTACTGAAAAAAATTAGTAGTGACCAAAATATCTCTGAATGAAAATACCTCATTTGTTTGTTTATGTGACACAGGTCCAAGTGATGCACGATTATGCTGCCAATGACACAGATGAACTAGAGATGAAGGCTGGCGACGTGGTGCTAGTGATACCTTTTGACAACCCAGACGAACAGGTACACACATACACATACTCACACAAAGACACACATCTACTTGGGTGTTGCACATATAAATTAATGTTAAAAAATCAGAATATGGTTGAAGATTCTTTTTTTTTCTTTAATAAGATTATAAGAGTAAATTTTGTGTTTTTGTAGACTCATTATTTGTCATGTAAAATATATGTTTTTGTCATGATGATCATCGCTAAAGATCATAAAAGCAAAAGCGCAGTATCACAAATTTTTAAAAAGACCAGCCAAAGAAAATTGTATTGTACTCCCAGTGCTCTGAAAAGGATGTTCAGTTACAGTCCTAATACTCGGTCAGGTTGTCTTTTGAATGACTTGATGCATATTTGATGACTCTTGGTGTTGAGGGGCAATAATGACGATATTGTCTTACATAAAACTGATAAAAGTCTGCCCTACACCGATGCATTAAACGTGAAAGTTTTACTTAAGCTGTCACACATGAGGATATGTGCGTTTTTCCATCAGATCGTTTTGGCCAATAATTAGAATATTAAACACAATAATAATAAGTATAGCTGTTACCAGGTCATATTCACTAATTTAAGAAGTAAACAAATGAACTAAATATATCCCACAATCCCTCTAGACTCTTACCAAAATGCGTATTGTTGTGGCAGCTTGTTCCATCCTGGACAGATCTATAAACTCTTTCTATTCTCTTTTGGCAACAACTCCCCTTAGTTTGTCATTTATACCTTCCTGTGTGGCTTTCTTTCATTTGTGAGTCTTAGCTTTAACGATTAAACAAACCAAATCCATGTAGAACAAATCATCACCTAATGTTTTTCTCCCATCCTTAATTATCCCAACCAAGTAATTAATAATGTAACTCTCTCACCTGGTGTTGACTAAAGGCTTGCCTCCTGTTTCAAAAAATGGGTCTTCCAGATGGGTAAGATGGTGAGAGGTGTCTGCAGTTTTGAATCTTTCATTAACTGTTTAAGCAATTTTGCCAAAAAATAAAAAAGGGTCATCTAGTTCTACTGAAAAGCATTGATAAACACACAGAGAAGCCATTTTTGTTCTTCTTCACTCATTATTTGTAATGTAAAACACATTTGTATCATAGCTTACAGATCATGAAAGCAGAATCTTTCATGAATTAATTAAGCGCAAAAGTAAAAATAGTCATCTAGTTCCACAGAAAAGAATGGACGAAACACACAGAGAAGCCATTTTTATTTTTCCTACAGCATCTCCTTGCCCAACTGCCTTTCAGTGTTAGCGTTATCACACCCCACAGTAAGATAGATAACAGTGATTCATGTTTGGAACTGACAGCCCAACTTTAGTTTATGTTACAGTCTGATTCTTAAAGCTAGTTTATGTGGCTTCACTAAAAAGGTGGCAAAAAACTTTTATTTTAATGAAGACAAAGGTACCATCATGACACTGTATCAGGGCTCCTCTTACCAACTGAAGAATGGAAAAGAATTGATTTCCTTAAAGAAAAGATGGCTTTTTTATGCTTCTTGTTTTATATTTTGAAAATATAAAAAGAAAACAAACATAAAATGTGTCAACAGAAGTGCTAATGAGGCTGTGTATTTTATGTATATGATAATGCATCATGATAAAAATGCAAGTCTTAATTTTTTGATTTGAGAAACTAAAAAATGATCCCAACTTCAATTAATTATTTTGAACTATTACATAAACTATCTTTCATTGTCTCTTGTGTTTTTCACATTCTCATTATTTGGCCACTTCTTAAATCTATCTGCTGTGCTTCTCTAGTCTGGGCTCAGGTGTAGCACATTAGGCCAAATAATCCATCCATCTATCATCTTAACTATTACCGCTTTAGAGGCCTATTCCCTCTGACATAGGGCTAGAGGCAGGACACACCCTGAACAGGTCCTCAGCCAATCACAGGGCCACATAGCAAGACAGACAACCATTCACACTCACACTTAGGTCTAAGGCCAATTTAGAGTCACCAACGGGGGGGCCATTTAAACCCCTCAGAAAGACTGATCGACACAGGGAGTCTAACCGTCATCTGCCTGCTGTGAGGCATGTGCACTAACCTGCTACACCAGCATGCCACCCTCCAGTGAATCTAACACCATATTATTCCAGATGCACAAAATCTTTCTAGCGAGCCACACTGACCACTAAAGGACACAGACCCAAAGGAATCTCCTCAAGCACGACCCTAACAGACATGTTTGACCTGTAATTCTCGTTTCATGTAGGATGATGGCTGGTTGATGGGGATGAAACAGGATGACTGGCAGCAGAACAAAGAAAACGCCACCAAAGGAGTATTCCCTGAAAACTTCACCCAAAGGCTGTGAGAGAGGAGGGCATCATCTCAGCTTCCTTCTTTAAGTTTCTCTCTCTCTTTCTCTTGCCTCGATCCTTCCTTCCTTCCTCTCACCCTGATACTGTATCTCTAAAAGGACTTTGGCCATAGACACAGAGCTATCACAGTTCTGGCTGAAATCGTGCATTTCTAAGGTCTGCTACACTGTGCTCAAAGTGGATCTGTGGATTTCTGCCGACATAATACAATACAGATGTAGCCATTTCACACGTCCCACTCCTTATTGCAACCCTTACTGCAGGATTTTTGGTCCTATAGGAACATATGCAGGGAAGGGTACTTTTGTAATGGCTACCACTGTTTAAAACAAGCTCATGGCTCATTAAAAAGTCTCCAAGGCACTGTCAGTACAAAGAGAATCAACTGATGAGATGTACTTTTGTTCTTCTGATACTGAAAGATTTATCAAAGTATGAAATGAAGAAGATAATGCCAAGTGTAGCAGTGTAGTGTCAGTCCTTAAATCTGTTTTTTATAAAAGGTGTGATTGTGTAATTGCTAAATCAACAGCAAAGTAAATGTATAAAGCAGTTTACCCCGGTCAAATATACATGATGCAGACAGTGCAGCCACATTTGTAGCCATCAATTTTTTTTTTTTGTCTGCACCATGCAGGTTTGTTTCTACGGAAGCCCAAAGTGGACATATAAACATTCATTCTATTTGAGTAAATAGAAGTAAATTAATTTTATTCACTTATTGTGTTCTGTTTAGTAAGATCTCATACCGTTGAACATTCTGTCTCAGTATAAAAATGCTTGTTTCCTTAAAATAAAAAGTTAACATTGTGCATTTTCTATTGAAAAGAAACAAGCCCTACTATAAGATGCTAACAGCACTTAAACGAACAACATGAAAAACAAATGAAATTACTTATAATAACAAAAAAATACCAGAAATGGAAGGGTGTATGTCCCCTTAGGGCTTCTATTGTTTCCTTACATGCCTATTTACTTTTCTGTTTATTTGTTTTTTGTTTGTTTGATGGCTAACTCCAATCCTGACCAACACAAGGACATTATTTACACATAAACTCCTTAACATTTCCTGCATACTCATTCTGAACATATCCACCTTCTTAATCTTCCCTTTTGATTGACTGGAACATCTTGGCCCTTTGTTGTATTTGTCTAAAATTGGTATTTACTGTATGATCTCAAAATCAGTCCAAACAAATAAATATGCAGTTTACTGGTCATCTGACCCTAACTTTGTCAAAGACAGGAAAAAGCTGAAAAAAAGAGATGTTTTTCGATCTCAACAGAAGTTTTGGTCCTAGCCTATAGAGTAGATGAAGCATGAATGGTTCAAATTTTTTGACATTCATGGTTTTATTCCTTGTGTGAATTTGGTAGAGTGAGCATGAAAAGGATCCTAATTTATTTTCTCATTATAATTTTCTAACAGATATTAGTAAGGCATGCGAAAAAGCTAGCCATTAAAGTACAACTAGAGCTGCCACTGGTACAATGATAGAGATGTATGATTACTACAGAGGCCCTTAGCCGATGTGCATCCTCACAGTTGTTCTACATTTTCTCTTGGTAACTTGTGCATCTCAGCTGCTGTTTGAAGATCTCAACTTGTAAACCTTTCTCAACTTTCTCTTCAACTTATAAATGCCATCTTTGGCCTGAACAGTACTTGGAACATATTGCAATACTTTCCTTCCTGTGCTAAAACAGTGTGGTTTGATTTTAAGGGAATTCTGTCAGGTTGTTGTAGTGTTTTTATGGACGTCAATGAGAACTCTAACTGAACAACTATATGCTGATTTTTATTTTAATACCCTTATTACATATATTATTCATTGGGTCCAGTCCTCAAACTGAAGCTCTTAATTTCTGTTTGCGATAGAGGTACTGATGACCCATTTCATCAACTATTTCCACCAAACTGATCTCTTAACTTAGCTGAAGACAGTGCTCATAAGGATTTTTTAATGATGACATATCTTTAACTTGACTTGTGCTAGTGTTATGGACATCCAGGTACGGTTAAGATCATGCTTGAATAGATTGGGTCCTCACAAATGCTTCTTTGTTAAGACATAACTTTTAACCTAATGCAAAATTTCCAGTTTGCAGAACACCAAAAGTGTTGTCAGATGGTTGGGCTGGTGGAATATTGCTTCAAAGTTAAAACTGAAACTGGAAACTTGACCTGAAAAGTGCATTATATTGATCCATGAGAGGGAGAGTTGTTACTTGAACACTCTGGGTGTGAAAGTTTTTGTCTGCAGAAGAAACAACACTGACCTTAGCTAATGTCTTTATTTGAAGCAACCAAAACCATCAGAAAAATATTGATTATTTTCTATGGTTTAATCTTTTTTTAACCCCTGGTTTTCTGGAAATGTGAGTTATCAGTAAAAACAAATAAACACCCAGGCAAATTGCACAAACTTTTGAACCTTAGTTTCCATCAGTTAGCTTGGTTAACAGCTTGACATGCTTCAGGTCTTGTGATCTAACATTGCAGATACAGTATCCTGCAGATCCAGATTTACAATCCCAATGAAAAGGGCACTGATATCCTGCAATGGAGGAAATTAAGTTGAGATCTCAAAAAACTGCCCAAGTCTACTAGTTATACAGAAAAACTGTCAAATGTGTGGATGTATGTTCTCATAGGGCTTCCGTAGTTACACCCCTAATGCTAATATAAAATATCTGAGCCAGCCTTCTTCTTCCTTTTTTTTTCAAAAAGAGTGCCGATAAAAAATACCTTCCGTTTGCAGAGAGACAACTTCACTCAGATGCAGATGATTCAGAAATATGCACCAGAGCAACTTCTTTTATTTTTCTATGCTGCCAAGCAATGATTACATATAGCCTAATGTAACTATGTGGACATAATTGCCAACTTATGATATAATGGAGTGTTTTGTACTTCTGTCAGGTTTACTGCTCTCAATATAGCCTCTCACTGTAGACAGTTCAAACTGTCTCACACTCAGTCAGTGACTGAATGTGCGAAAGTTTAACATTCAGACATTTATTCAGTCACTATTCAGAAGATAGTCAGAGTTCTCATGATTTTAATGAGTGTGAGAGAAATGTGTGCGTGTGTGTTTGTGGGTTGTTTGGAGACATAAATCTTTATCTATAGACTATTGCTACATGGATGACATCACCACTGACCTACCAGGTGATGAGGTTGTCCGTTTTACAGGACGTTTCTTTCCAACAGGACAGAGGTTGCTCTGTTTCGGTCTTTTTCCACTGGCTGGTATTATGGTTCCAGGTGTTCTTGTGCATTTGTTGTGTATAAGTGTAATTTTGCCAAGCTGTGATGACAGATACATATTCTATAAAAGACATTCATATCTGTATGTGTGTTACTGTGAGCATGCTGACTCCCCCACGTGTTGTTGTGTGAACACCCTTAAGTTATATGACAATGATACTTGGGTCACTTTTGGGGCAGTGAAAACAGGCAACCTTTCTTTTTATTCTGTTTTGTTTGTATTTTTTGTTGATCTTAGTGAGGGAGGTTGGTGGGCTGTTACATATTGATTATTACTCCACCATCCCCTCTCGAATCAGTCCTGATTATAATTGCTGGTTGCCTCAAAATGTTTCTAGGGTATCATGGTCTAAACAGAGATGAACATGGTCGCATGGAGACGGGACATGTAGAGGATCATTTTGGACCCCCAGATCCAGGTGGATGGGTTTTGTAATTATTTCTAATGTTCTAACCATTGGAGAAGTGCATGATTTTTCACAAGTGTGCAAACAGTCTCATTACTTGCAGACATAAATAAATCACTTTCGTAGTTTTATTTTTTAGTTTGATGTAACTTTGTGTCCTCCACCTGGGTCTGGTTCTCTATCTGTCCTCATGGATCAGTCTCCTGCATTGAGCTATAGGATATGACAAAATGTTTTTCCTGTACCTAACTGACCAATAATAATAAAGATTAATTAGAATCTCAGATGTTTCCTGATCTTTAATGTGGTAAATATGTTTGTGGTTAGTCATAGGATGAAGGCATCTAATTTTTTAAAAACTGCATTTAAGACTTTTTGATACGTGAACAAGAAAATGGAAGGCCCAACATGCCCTTTGTGTTCAGGGACAGTTAGGTTGTAGTAAGCCTGGTCAGGTAAACCTGGCACTACCAGGTTTTGACAGAAACAACCTACTGAATGCATTGACCTGCTTATAGAACCTGTAGAATAAGAAGCTTGTAAAATGTTTCGAAGCCTGTAGAAATGCCTATTGAAGCACAACTAAACACAATTAACTAAAGGACATCCATTACTGTTTTATTTAACACCCCCACTTAAGATATGCCCATGGACGCTCTGGTGTGAAATCATCCTCTGTATCTGCCGTGGCCATCATTACTGCCAAGAGGAACAGTTGTCTGAGCAACTTTAGCTCCAGGTTTGTCTGAACGTGTGCATGAGGTACAGATGTGGCATCACCACTTAAACAAATCACACAAGGGTCCCATTTTAGAAGAGAAAAGAACTTTCACCTACTGACTTCAAAGCTATACTTAAAAGTGACGAGTAACTAAGACCCTTAATATAATTGTCATAGAGTTGAAAATATAATATTTGTCATGTAGTAAAAGTCACACGTTTCCAAACAAAGAAAAAGAAAAAGGTTACTCTAGTAAAGTACAGATAGTCAAAATATGTAGTTTACATACAGTACTCAAGTAAATCTACTTCGTTACTGTCCACCCCTGGACAGTAAAAAAGTGGATTTACTACACCCAGGCTGTGTCCGAAATGGCATACTAACGTCTTACTCATACTAAGTGTGACGTCAAAATGAGTATGCAGTGTGTTCACATTAGATAGTATGAAAAGATTGAGTGTGCGAGAAATACCCGGATGTATACTATATTGGAAAAAATTTTAAGTATGTGAGGTGGGCATACTAGTCACACTCAAACGCCCCATAATGCATTGCGAGCCCCATAATGCATTGTGCCATGCAAGACCGACGGGCATTCAGCTAAAAATCGGCCACTAGCAAACTTCCCATTTTCTAAATAAGCGCGTCTTTTATTATCTCCTTTTAGTTCTTTAACGCTTTTGTAAATGGGCTCTTGTTTTGGAGCCGACCGGAAGTTTCTTCTTCGATAGCATAATGGGGCGCATAGCGGAATGTCCGAAATGCCAACATGAAATTTGTATCCATGCGTTTTATGGCTCAAATGACCACATTCTGGTATCCTACGTGGTGACTTTCTCGCCTAAAATACTCTGAACTTTGAAATGTGGCAAATCAACAGAGATATTTGATAGCCTGGTGTGCTTCTGATTTTTGTCGTCGGAGGTAGTATACTACAGTGTGAACGGTTGGCATCCTAATCATACTTATAGTATGTAGTATACAGTATACACATGAGTTTGTACTATGTAGAACGTTAGTATGCCGTGTGTATTCGGACACAGCCCCACTACTGTTTTTGTTCCGGATCATATAGTCCATGTCGGTGTGGGAACATTGAGTAGCCTACACTGGTTCCGTTTTATTCAACAAACATGGCCGATCTGCAATCCTGTTCTCCCTCTTTCACATCAGCTGCAGAGTTTTATGGTTGGTAGATGAATGAAAAGGATAGAGTTGGAATAATGTCAGCTAATACATAGAAACATATGGTAGAGCGGAGGTGACGTCACTGCAACGCGACGGTGACAAAATGCTGTTTATGGACACGTGACGCATCTCGGCGTGAACCATGGCCATGGATGTATTACAAGATGGCCCATCGAGTGAACGCACATTGATCTGTGAGTCAGTGAAGAGTTAATTTCATAGCATTGGCAGTTCCCTGAGTTGAATCAGTTGAAGAGCTTAAAGTTCAGCAGAAGAGACATGTGACTTATCTCCAGTTCAGACATGCGAGCTCCATTTTACAAGCGTCAGAGTACAGAGAACAATAGTAAATCAGTTAACCTAGTTCTTTGTTTTCGTTTAAAAGAAAAACACAAATTTAGCTCTACAATAACCACATTTAGAATAACATACCTTGATTCTGAATCAGTCTTGGAAACTGAAAAAAGAATGGTTAGATGGCTTATGCTGAAAGAATCAAAAATATTATGTTGTTCACTTTATGGAGCTGATTATTGACAACTTTTAGTGTGAAAAATTACGATCTTCAATTATTTTAAGTCTTTGGTTTGGTATTCTTTATTTCCTTGGTTAAATACAGTGCGCTTTTACAAAATTGTTTCTCGCTGACCGAACAAAATACATTCATATGAAACTCTAAGTGTCTAGTTCGTAAAAATCAAAAGAAAAGTCATCCATGATTAAACCTTTTGGTTTAGATAGAATCATGTTCGATGGTATTCTATACAGGGGAAAAAATGGTTCTACTCAAAACACTGAGCTAAATTTTAAATGAAGAGCTTGTTTTTTGATCCTGAAAGATTTTAGGGTAAAACTTTTTCTTCAGCCTGAGTAAAATCATTTTGTTTGCATACTGTTACCCTTTGCCTTGCATATATCAAATCCTCCAGCAGGTTGCACTGTGCTCAAAGATTTGTTGTTCATCCCAGATGAAGGGAAGAGAAAACATTGAGGCATCATGTGGATGAAACAGAAGTGTTGCTGGGTGCTGCTGTCCGTGGTACTGAAACCGAGCAGCGGCCCACCCTGTAACCACAGCTCCTGATGCAGCCTCATTGTTCCAGCTGTTAGTACTACAAACCACTAACAGCCATCAGTCTGTGGCTGTGTATCAATACACATGCTAAATATAATCAGATAATGTTCCTTAGGTTGTCATTGGTATTTGATTTCACAAAAGGTTGTTTTTAATAAGAACAAGCATTTTGGGAATAACAGACTTCATTAGACAGTGGCAGCAATTATTTGGTACACTTTTTTTTTATGTTGATGATGTATTAAAAATGTCCAAAATAATTTTCCAGACTCGTTTTGGTTCAGATAACTTTATGTTCCAAATACACATTGTATGCAAACAGCTGAAAAATAATAATAGTTTACAATATTTTCTAAAAATATATCTTTAAATAGTCTCTTCAACAATAGCTTAATATACACATGACAATTTTTTATAGTATGCATACAGATCAATGACTCAGGTTCCTAAATACTCAGTTAGTGTCAACCATTAGGAAACTAAATATGAACAAACTTCTTCCATTATTATTGTGCCAGCTATCAAATCTGCTTTACAGACCCTCCTTCAATGGACGTTTTTGATAACTGATGAAAATAAACAAAGAATGCATGCAAATAAGAGCTATATAATCAGCTATTTATGATTGAAGATATTTTCTATCCACTTACTAATTTGGATGTTCAACTAGCAGCCATTTGCCTCTACTGAGCTCCAATTTTTTTATGGGTTCCTACTGTAAACAGATATTTCAAAATAATGTTTTTATGTTGGAAATCTAAGCAGTGCATTTTTCCATCCTCTTAACCATCAACTAAACAGATGGTAAATCAGCTATTGCACACTATTGCACACTGCGAGATTAAATACATGTGTAATTCATTGACACATTAGTGTCAAAGCTAATAGTAGCATACGACCTTCCATGTTAACATGACTCACTCAACCTTAGCTCTAAAGGCACCATTTATGTTTTACAAGCTTTTCAACAAGTATTAAATTAAAATGTGCTGCTGTAGCTTGCTGGTATCACTTGCTGCACATCATAGATTTAAAAGCATCCTTTGTACACTAATTATGAGTCTAACTTTTAAGTATGAGGAGCTGAACAACATAGATAGATTAAAGGGTGAATATCAGAACCAGTCAGAATTAAAAGTTAATAGAAGCAGAGACTCAACAGCTGTTGTTAGCTTTCAGCTAAGGTTTAGCTTGCATCTACCATAGCTAGCAAATCTTACCATATTATCTTATTTATTGGGAAAAGGAAAACAGAAACAAACACAATCATTTGGTATTAATAGTGTTTGAAATTTTACTCAAAAAGAGAAGCCTTGTTTACAACTTTTGACTACTCACTATTTAGAAAGAGTTATACAGTTGCTTTACTTATTACTGAGAATGAAAGGTAGCCTACTTTTTTTTTTTTTAATCATGAACTTCTGTTTTCAAAAAACTGGTTTTCAACAGGTTTGAAGTAAGGTTTATTTAGTACTTTAAGTAATTAAAATGATGTGCACTTTTGCCCTCATCCTAAAATACATCATATTGTAAGAGGCAGTTTAGGCAAACGGTAGACTAAGTTACTTAGCATTAATGTAATACTTGTAATATTACTTCTGTTTGCTTTTTTACAAATTACTCACAGGTAATGTTATTACATTGATGCATTTTAAGAAGTTAATGTCTAACATCAGGTTTTAAAAGCAAAACCTTTAAGATACTTGGACACATTACAACAGATTTTAGATTTAATTTTTTTAGCATGATGGAGCATGAAGGAAAATAGCTGCTGATTGAATATGGCAAATAATTAATACCTGTTGCTTGATACAGTAGATAAATACAGCCTGAGTCTTTGTATGGCTTAACGAAATACAACTGACCTGAATTAACAACCTGTAATAATTAAAACAAGATGCTTAACACATAAAACATTTTAAATTAAAACACAAGTAAACCAGTTAGAGAAAAACAGTTGACTGACAGCAGATGCTAAAAATGAAAAAGACTGACAGCATATCCATGAGTCTTACTCTTTATCAGTAATTCACGTTGTAAGGTGCAGTGCAGCCTACACGCTGCAACACAGTTATCAGCTTTACCTTTACTCCTTGCTATTAGATGTTTATCTAAAGAGCCAACATCACAATGCAACTATATTAAATTACAGCTTTGCTTCCATAAAATCTGAATATTGAATGGTATTAAGTTAGTAAATATACACCATATAGGTATCAGATAAGTTGGTGATGACTCAGTCAGTAAATAACAACTATATAAATACTAAATGTACATATAAATCACACATTGTTTGGTCACATATTATGCTTTTATACTTGTGTTTCTCATGGATATTTTTCTCCTGTAGTCAAGGAAGAATATTTTAAGTCTCATCAGCATGCAGCAGTATGCTCCATTTCATTCGACTATCGGAGCCACAACATGTCCTGAAGATGAATTATTGTGTAAACTCATCAAAAAAGAATTACATAACATCATTGTCTGCTTTATCACCTGCTTACTTGGTGCTGTGACCTGTCTGACGTGATGTAAGGGGAATTTATGGAGTTGGAGATGCGCATCTGTGGCTGTGCGACTTCTTTTAAGGGAGCACAGCTACTGAAGAATCTATCATTGCAGTATGACATTTGGTAGTAGGAATGCCATGTGTTTGACATTGTTCACACAGTTAACCTGTGTAGGTTTTTTTCCACACAGAAAATCCACAAGAATGATTAAAAGGACAGGCCAGAGTAGGATGGATGAGCAAAATGATAATAGCATTTCTGTTGGTATTCAAGTTCATTCTCATCATGAGCTTATAAAACTGTCTTGGTTTTCATGTCACATCCCTGTCTTTCTGATCTCTAAGTCAGTGTCCACATGTAGGAGGGTATTTCTGTGGGTATTGTGTGTTTTTGCCTTTCTGTACAAATGCAAATGGAGTTTTAGGTCAGTAACAATACATGTTTTGGAAAACAAGACGTGTGTGCTTAGTTGACCGCACACAGTCAAGTGGCTTCTCCAGGGTGAAATGACCCCCTCTGTTCATGTTGGCATTGTGTTGTTTTGAATGTTGTTAAACTTTCGCAGATTTCAACTTTGCAAACCAGAATATTTAAATGCTTGTGCTGACAAATTCTCCCTTTTTGTTGCTGATTCATACACACACCCTGTTGATGTTTTGGATGAGTCCCTGTGTAGCTGCTCAGGGAGAGACCATGTAGCTGGCTGCTTGTGTCTTTGGATGTTGTGGTCATAATACATTGGGATGCCTGTGGATGGAGAGCTGATCTTCTGAATAAGAATAATTGTTGGTTCCGTATTTAAAATTTTCTTAAACTGCTTCATTATATTTTTGATTGATACAGACCTGAAAAGCAGTTAAAACTCTCGCTCTGAAGCCGTTTGCCATGAGTAACCACTGCAGCTCCTGATAACAGCCGCTGCCCAACTGCCCCTTATGTTTTATAATACTTAAAGCATTTCACAGGGACAGAGAAATTTAGCAGTGCTGTGAACTAAAGACTTGAGATTAACTTGAAAGAAGCTATTCTGGATTTTACTCACAGATATTACAGCTCATCCAAAGCAGCAAGAAACGACAATCAGCACAGGACCACAGGCTCGCGATGAACATTACCATTAGCCTCACACCACTCCATATCTAAAAATAGTTAACCATGATCTTGGGATAATCAAAAGGTGCCCAAATGTAACCCTTTTTGCAGTGCTTTATTGATATTGGAATAGCTGAGTTAGTTTTAGAGATGCATAATGTGGTCATATCACTAATGATATCAGCAGATAATTACCTGAAAAGTTGATTGTCAGTATCGGCAGGTCTGAACATTTTTTACAATATTATTACCTGATATTGTATATGCTGCATATGTCCCATATATTAGCTGTACTATTGGCAGAATTAACATATGAAGCATAACTGTTTCATCATTATTACTGAAAATCCATTTCTGCTGATCAATAGTAAACTTTAATTCAGGAAAGAATAATGTCTTTTTATTTCTTTATGTCTGTTTCTAACACATATAAACTGTCATCATGAAGGAAAATTTTAGTTTTAGTAAAATGAGGCTTTGTGCTCTTTACAAAAATAATATTTTGGTGTCTGTATTGGTTATTATTGATACATAGTTTAGAGATATCAGGATATCTCATATAAGAAAAAAACAACATTGTGTATCCCAAGTACATTTGGATTTAAATTATCTACCTGAAAATGTTTAAGTTAAAACATCAGGAGTACTTTTAAAAATGTTTTTTATTCATTACCTCATCTAACTCATAAGTTGTGTCTTGATTCTAGATCGAATATAAGACACTTTAACAAAAAGAAACGCTTGCTGTCACCAATTTACATGGTGACAAATTAAGTCATAACACCGATCAGAATTGTAGTTGATGGAATAAATTTAAAGCTGAAATGGTCTTTGTTGAAAAATTGTGGTAAAATGTTTGCATGACATGGGCATTGCTGCATGCTCCTGACTGCATTAACAGTGCATATGTTTATGCATTTTCAGAAGAATGAAGATGTTTTTGAGAACTTAACACAGGTTGATGGGATGTTTTTTTATTTTTTATTTTACTAACTGAGAGAGAAAATCTCAGTTGATAAAATACCCAACTTCATGTGGACATAGCCTAAAACTTCTTGAGTTAATTTAACTTAATTTACCAAAGTATAAGGTAAGATGTCTCCCACAAAATCGAGTCTTTACAGCAAATACAGGCAAGCAGAGTTTATAAAAACACATTCCCACTATAAAAAATGTCTTTGGTTCTCCGTCTCTTGTGCTTTAGTCCTTTAGTTTACAACTATGTGAATGACATCATCAGTGTGAGACGTGTCTCTGATGCTCATCTCTGAATCCTTGCTCAATCCCCCAGGGGTGAAAGTGTCCATCATCCAGCAGTATTTGTCCCAGCCTTTGAAGGATCCAGGAGTACCAGTGCAGGCCCTCAGTCTGCACCTCTGAGGGTCCCATCAGACTGTAGAAGAATCTCAGCGGAGCAAGGACCCAGTGGGCAAGGTGGTGATTGTCCACAGCGGCGTAGCAGGAAGCTAAAACGCCGTTCACCACAATGGACCCATGCTGGGTTAGTGGAGCAAATAGTCCTGTGCTCCTCCGTTCCTCCACGAAGGCAACAACAGAAAGAGTCTCTTGTGAGGTGAGCACACACTGTCCAGGGATGACGTCACTGGCAAAAACTGTCCTCAGACCTGCCTCCCATTTAGGCCTTGTGTCCCATATTGTCTTTTCTCTCTTTGGGTGACCCATGCAGTCTGTTACAAAGATAAGGTGAGCTGCTGTGAGAGTGATATTTAGTCCCGTGCTGGTGCCGATGATGTAAAAGATCTTTGTGATGTTAGGTTGGCGGTCCAGGAAGGATAAGACCGGGCTGTAGAGCAGTGGGCCACGACCATCTGATGCTGAAGAAGCCAGGACACGGTCGCCAGGTTGGAGGTCACGCATGTGTTTTGAAGCTCCACCTTCAAGGGTAACCTGAGCATCACCGGGGAAGCATCCGCCGGTTTTGGCTGCCACAGAATGCTCTAAAAAAAAACAAAAATGGGATAGTCTGTTTTGATTTTACTTTTTCATGCGGTTTGATTTTGCACAGCACCAAGACTTCACCTGGACTTCAACAGTGGCTAAATGACCGCTTAGTGATTCATAAAACTAGTGAAACCTTGACACTTTCTCAAGGACAACTTTATCTCAGTGGATCTGCAGTAGATTGTTAAACATATGCATATAATCATGTTGCATCCAGACTTCTTATTCTTTGACCTCATTCACACCACAGAAAAACACCTGTGATAAACAGCAGCGATATGAGTCATAAAGTCAAGATAAAGTTTAATGTAGGAGTTCTACAGAAGCAATTTGAATTCCTGGAGATCATATACTACCCTGGTTGTCTTATCTAAAAATGTGATTATCCTGGAATTATTATTTTAAAAATACAGTTTTCAATATCATTGATGGGGATCATATGACATATTTTTCTGAAAAATGCTCTGTTCTCTGTTTAATAACTTTAGATGCCTGTAGAAATTGATTTAATCCAGTCTTTCTTCTCATTTGTTAGTTTGGCTTTGAAACATTAGTAAAAAACTACAAAGAACTTTTTTTTTCATAAAAAACTAAAAACACTGCCTTTACAGGAACAAATGAAATAAGAAATATTGTGAAAATATACCACAGAATTCTAAATAAGGATCACTTTAATATAGAAAAACAGAACTCATCATTCTGTTCTCTTGTTAGGGCAATATGCAAATGCAGAGTTATAATTCTCTGATTCTTTTTTTTGTTTGATTGCTTCATCTTTGTAAAGCAATAAAGGTATCCCACAGACACATACTTACAAGTATTGAAAGAAATTAGTTGTGTCTGCCTGTTGTAGCATGTTGACATTACTTTCTGTAAATAATTTGATCCTATTAGCACTTACATATCTTAATTTATTTTTTGAGTATGTATATTTTACCTGAGTTTTATTTTTGGGGACACTTAATTTCACAACTTTTGCACCCTTGAGAAGCAGCTGGGTTCCCAGATTTCCCATCCGTCATATACCAGATCAATCTTACCTAGATCCAAGCTAATACATACTTCTCGGCCTTCGTCTCCTTTTAAAAATGCTACAATTAATTCTAGTTGTGCCAAAAGCAAGAAGTCAATGAAAGTTTGTGATAGACAAGCATTTCTTCCACCAAAGGTTCTGCCCTCCATAACCTCTGTCTTTGAGATGTTGCCTACATGAAATATATCTAATGGACATTTTAAACAGTCCATCTGAGGTTTTAAGTTACAACATTTGAAAGACAAATATCAGACTATTGATTCCACAATAATTTATTAATTATTTTCATACTCACTAATTTTCCCAGAAGTCTGCTGATGAGATTTCTTTTCTAAAACCTGATTCTTAAAATAACAGTTTCTTTCTGTGTTGGTTTTCCTGATCCTGCATCCTTTTTGTGGTGTTATAAATATTATAAATCTCAAGCCACCCAAGTCAAACTTCATAAATATAAAAAATGAATGTACATCCATCCAACTTACATGCACAATGGACTGTTATTAAACAGTGCGTTTGAAAACTTGTCATTGTAACTATAACTATTTAGTGGAACACTGACCAGGAGACAATGCTTATGGCTCTGTTATCACTGAGAAGGAAACTCATCTGCAGGGTTTTCTCTGACATTTTTTTCACATGTTTTCCTTACATTTTTCTCACTTGCTCTGCCTCAATGGTAATTTTCAGACACTTTAATTTTTTTCTTGCTGGCTCCTGTGGTATAACTTTTTGATCTGAAAGAAAACTAGAGCTTGATTTACAGTTTTATTCCACGGACCGGGCAACTAGAGACATATGAGGGATTTGTCTCCTCACCAGCTACATCTGCTCTCCTGCATCGGTACCTATACATAATGTGGTTGATGGCTTTATTGGGAGAGTTTTGATGATGTAAATGCTAACTTGTTTGTAGCATCTGGTACAATATAATTGTACTATTTTTTTCTTTTTAATGTATTTTTTGGGCATTTTGTGCCTTTATTGACAGGAGAGAGACAGTGGATAGTCTTGTGAAAGGGGGTGAGAGAGCAGGGGAAGACACTCTGCAAACTGGTCACAGGCGGGATTCAAACCTGGACCGGCAGAAGCAAGTACATGGGGTGCCTGGTTGCTAACCACTCCGCCAAACCAGCACCCCACAATATAACTGTACTATTAAGAGTCTACAAAACACCAGCTGACAGAGAAAAAAGACAAAACAAGATGCTTTTGTATCTGCTGTAGTCCCAATCACTCACTGGTCCTATGTTGATGTGGTGGACATTTTTGTTTCGTGTCATGATCTAAAGATCTCAATGGTAATTCTCATGTGATTTTTACATTTGCAAGGCACCCTTGATAATGCCAGGAGGCTGCAGCTTTGTTTGAACATTTATTATTTTACAGTTTTAAAACACTACTTAAGTCTTGCCACTCAGTCAGTGTTAGTCACTACTGACAAAAATCCCACCAGTAACAGTCCATTGTCTCTGGTTTATATCTGCCACCTCTCACATCGGACTGAACTTGATTTTTGATCCTAAACATGGTTTTATCAAATTTTGAGGAGTACTTTCACACTTATCATGAAAAAAACAGTCTGTATGCACAATTTATGTTTGTTGTCATTCAGGCTAAAAAATACACCACAGTACTTGAATTTGACAAAGCTGAATTTCCAGAGTTAGCCCTTTAAGACGCAGAGAGACAAGGTGGCAAGAGGAGGCAGTCAGCGAGGGCTAATGGATAACCAGCTGATTGTATCACCACAGTCAAAGCACGGCCCCGGGGTCAGGGAGACAGGAAAGCACACAGACTCAGACCTGGGTCTGGATTTTGTTTGGATTGTAACTCACTCACATGAACACTTGTATTTGTTCCAACAAAGAGGAACATCAGTACAGTATCCTCGTCATCTGACAATGATTTTAGCTATCTAAAAAAAGAACTGTAACTGAAAGCAATGAGTGCAGTCAAGTAAGATCTGCATCAAGGTAAAAATCCGTTCAATGACAAATGCACCAATGCAAATGTGTGTATTAGTTGGAGGGTTGTCTTAAAGCAGTCTTAAGACAGCTAAATATTTGTACAAGGTGTGTGTCTGTGAGCCTGAGGGCTGGAGAAAAAGGAGGGCTGTGACCGAGAGGTGATAAGACCAAGATAAGAGATCTGAGAGAAACATACTGAGGGAAAGGCAACAGCAAAACAAAGAGAGAGTTAATCATCTCACAGCCCACTAACCTCAGCACAGGGCCAGAGAGTGAGTTTGGCATTGAACAGCTGGTAGTACCAGACAGGCAGAGGAAAATGAATTTCTGAAATATTTGAGGAGGTGGAATTTGACTAATTACTGTTGTAAAAAAGGACTGGTTTGATTTGTGCATCAAAAAGTCTGCATGAGGACCTGGTAATGACTATGGAAGCAAAATAAAGTTACTACTAAAAGTGGAATAAAATAAACTTCAGGTGCAATTGACACTTTCTTGATTAGTTTATTTGCAAAGGTTTACGTTCCATAACCATAACATTCTGATTTAAGTTAATTATATATAATGAGGATAAATGCGCTAACAAATAATCAAATCAGTTAAAGTCACATCTTAAGAACTATTTTCTTCAAGTGGTCTGATTATCACTCAGGATTTTAAGAGTCTGTTGTCTTGATTATGCTTTTAACTTGGGAAT
Organism: Scarus forsteni; assembly: GCA_036419115.1. Taxonomy (NCBI): domain Eukaryota; kingdom Metazoa; phylum Chordata; class Actinopteri; order Labriformes; family Labridae; genus Scarus; species Scarus forsteni. Next base: position 52,923,112 of record JAZDUH010000098.1, read on the forward strand.
GATAAATTAAAACAGCAGTCAGAATCATGCATTTTGCATGGCAAACAACTAGATATAACTTTCCAATGTAATACCAACCATGGTCTTACAAAACTAAAGCTGCCATGGAAATGGGGTCCATAGTGGAACTATCCACACTCCTGCCTCTGAACAGTTAAAATGCACACTATCCCTGAGGAGCGCAAGACTGGCCTCCCAATTCTCTAACGCTGTTAGACAAAGGTGCCGTCTTTTCATCCTAATATGCCTTTTCACATCAGGCCACACTCTGGTTCAGACTATTACCCAGAATTCCCTGAACTGTTGCGATGTTTCAAGCACCTGACCAATGGGGAATACAACAGTTGTTACTCTCAAGATCTGACTGACATAGAAGCAGAATAAAGCTGAGAAAAGTAATGTGGCAGAGAAGAAGCTTACTTTTAAATGTAAGTGGAATGGTTAACAAGACATTTATGTTAAAATAAATGCACTTAATCAAAGATTACATTCAATCACTGAATTTTAAAACATTTGAATCTTTTTTTTATCTGTTCAGGAATGCAAGTTAACAGTGATTTGACATTTTGGTTGTTTAATAATGTACTTTGCCTTTTATTCTGCATTTTTTTTCTTTTTTGTAATGTATAGATATGTAGATAGATATACACACATCAAATCATAGGCTGAAATGAAGCTTTGGGCCATTTAAAAAACAATGCAATAACTGCTACAAATTTCACTTTCTTTGTTATTATTTCCATGGAGGGTTGACAAGATGGTATTTGATTCTGTAATATTAAGGATAGAGATGAGCAGTTAATCACAAGACACAGAAACCTTCTACACAGGGATGTTGGGACATTTTTATGTTTTATAACCATCACAGGAGCAGACAAGTCTATCTTTTTTTTTTTTGTTGTTGTTGTTGTTTAAGTCTATCATTTTTAAGTTCCTTATAGTTATAGACTTAGCTAAAGGATGAACTCGTGCGAAATGATGTTGGGAAATTATTTTCACTCATAATACACTTTTAGCACCAGACCTGTAAACAAATCTGTGAGTATGGCCAAAAATAGGAATTGCCTCTTTTTTTTTTCTTGAGGACACAAAATAAAACAACCAAAAATTATAAGTGATGTTTACAAAATTGTCCTAATTCTGCTCTGAACAGTTTAGTCCCCTTGTATACTTAACATACTGAAGTGCACTTTTAATACAAGTGCACTTTTAGGAAGACCTAAGGGCAGAAGAGTGGACAATAAGACAGAACCATTATTTAGCTTTTTTAACCCCACATTTCTTTTTAAGAGTTTTTTTTTTTGTCTTACACTAATACATGTTCAGAGGATCCACAGAGTGTAAGTATATGCGTGTAACACTTGATCAATCATTTATATTAAGAAAAAATAAACGATAATTATTATCTCAGTGTGATCACACATCCAGGAAACTTGAATGATTTCAAAGTCTTTCTTTTTCACCCATGTCAAAACTGGTAAATATTGTACATCCTAATTCACATTTACAATGACACTGTTCTAATAAATGAGACTAAACACTGCAAGGGGCTCAGGTGTGGACCCTACTTTGATTGGCTCCCAAAAGGCCAAAGTCACAGGCAGGTACATGCACACAAATCAGTAGGGAAACTCACAAAAAAAGTGCCCAAGATCATTCTCATTTGTGGTTATGTCAGCTGTCCATCAACATCCATGCAGGTAAAACACACACACCAACACACCCACTGCTTACCTGATTTGACACTGCAGTGAATGTGAGCTTTGGACTCATAGTAGACCCAGTCAAATCCAGCTTCTACGGCCAGCCGAGCCAACATGGCATATTTATTTCTGTCCCTATGGAGACAGTAAGCAGTTTTCATGAGTCCCAACATTTTTAAACACACCAATTTCCTGTTGATGAAAAAACATTTATCAACATGATGAGACAAAAAGTTCATGCAGATGCCTTCATATGACTTACAAAGGCAAACGAGACCAACTGTGATACTACTGCTCTTTACTGTAGTTAGCATTATAACTTGGAGGTGTCGTGTAAACTGAGATTACCAAAAACTGTACAACAGCTTTTCTATACTTTCCTTTGCCAGAATTAAAAAAATGGTAAATGGTTTTTATGTTTCTTTTTTCCTTTTGTTGACTTACACCTCCTAACAACACACTACATGATTCACACCTGCTGCCTGTAGTAGCATTTCCACAGGGGAAGACTTTATAAGCAAGGGACTTCAGGGCAATTAAGCTAGCTAAAATAGACTTAAAAAGGAAGTTTCTACTAAAAGAGAAAAATCCAAGTGCCTAGGTTTCATTCACTCTTGGACTACATTTTCTTCAACACAGGCAAAGATCATGTTGAGTTTATAGTCCATTTGAGCATTTTTCTTGTATCAAATATGGGAAAAAATGTAAATGACACTGTGGTAAATGACATGAAATGTGGTAACCTGACCATTAGCATCTTTAGCTAGCTGTCCTTGTGTGAGTTCTGATTTGCAGCATAGACAGTAAAAGAGAGAACCTGACTAAAAAGGCATCAAAATTGATTAAAATGTTTGCTGTCATGTTTGTGGGTTGTGAAGAAGGTAACACTTGGTTGGTGAATCTGGTCTGCTCACTCTAATCAGCTTAGATTAATATTACACAATATGCAGCCTGACCTGAAGTGGTCACTATCAAACTAATAAAGATTAGGGAGTCAGTGTCCTTTTGGGGCTGCAAAATAGTCACGTTGATGGTACACACTGTATTATTTACATATATTATGGCCTTTAATCAGTTAAAATTGAAAAAGTATGGCTTTAAACCATCTGGATGGTAAGTCAGCCTTAACACTTTAAAGCCCAAGACCATAGATTATGGCCAGAAAATTCTATTTTTTGGAGCTGAAATGTTTGTTTCACTTTCTGTTAAAATACTAAAAACATTAAAATGTCAATGTATATGTTGAATGTAAATTCAACATATAGATTTTCGTATCTCACTTGATACACTAGGTGTTTTTGGCAACTGATATTCCATTCGAGGACATTTTTATAATTTATCTGATTGTGTTCAGATGTTTTTTTTGTAATTTGTTGATCATATTTAGTAGATAGAGGTACTATAAAAGTATGTATCAAATATGATACAAGTGGCTTTACAGGGTTAAGCCTACAACAAACATTTTGATTTTTAACTCTTAAAAAGCCCGTATATAGTCTAAACTTTGTGTTTTAGATTTTGATGACTGCCAAAATAGGTTCACAATCACTTGTCAACATATACTCAGTAATCCTGATCCACCTCCTTTCCCTCTGTATCTGTGACACCCCATCCCCACGTGTGCCCGGTCCACTCTGGTTGACTGGTTTACTTAGTGCTAATTGATCAGTTCAGCTCTGCTCAGCACCATGTTGTCAACAACTCTAACTCTATCTACATTCACTGCTCTGCCATGGCCTTGCCCTCAGAGCCAGTGAGCTAAAACATTGTACACACAATTGTAGGAGGTCAAACCGGTTGGTCTACTGGAGCCAATTTCAGGCCACTATACAAGCTTGGTAAACAGGGGTTGGGTGAGTCCTGATGCCAAAGACTTCTTGTATTGTGCATAGAAGTACTCTTTCATGCAGAGGAGATGTGAAACACTGTCACCTGCATGTAAAACTCAAAAAGAACCATTGGGCTCTATTACTAACTCAAACAATGTAGAACGCCTTTTGTATAACTATCCTTTAAAAGCAAATACACAACTTTTCAGACAGAATCAGAAACCAGAAAGCAGTTTTTTCAAAATTTCAGAGGTAGATCAACAGTCAGGGTGCCATAGTACAATGATATTTGATGAAAGAAAAAAAAATATATTTTTTTGAAAATTCTTTCATAATTCTTCATAGTCTTTGTTTTGATCAAAGATAAATTTGTCTTTTTTTCATTAATGGTAAATGGACTTGAGCTTATACAGCACTTTTCTAGTCTTTTGACTACTCAAAGCTGCTTCTGCAGGTCACACTTACCCCATTCGCTCCCACATTCACTCGACGATGGTTCTGAGTTTCTGTGTTAGTTATCCATCAGTATCTCTAATGCTGAGTTCACACCGCAAGCGACCCAGCTACCAAAGTCGCGTCGCCCACTGACGTGGCGTCGCACAGCGCGTCCATAAATACCTCATTTTGGTAACCGCTGCCATCGACCGTCGCTCGGTGACGTCACTTCCGCTCGAGTTTCACCGCGATCATTTCATATATCATATAATAGGATGTTTTAGCGGACATTATTCCAGCTGTATCCTTTTCACTCACTTATCAACCACAAAACACTGCAGCTGATGCCCTGCAGCAGCAGCATCTGTGAAGTTGCCGTCTAGGGCGGAACACATGTCCTCACTGACATTAGTTCCTCTGCAACTCTCCGTGAGCCCTGTACTCCGGATGAATAACTGTCTGTCTCACTTGTATTCACCTCTCTGATTGACTGTTGTAGCACAGCCGACATCGCCTGAATAGATCAATTTTTAACTTTGCTAAGATGAACGCCAGCGTGGCGAGTGAAGTGATGGGTCGCGTGAGGGAAGTAAGAGGTGAAGGGAATGGAGAGTGATCACTGAGGTAGTACAAGTACCGTCCGGTGTGAACGTACCTTAACACATTCACGGCTTTCATGCCCATTTACACACCATGTGTTGCCCGGAGCTGGGCTTGAACCTGCAACCTCCCGATCACTGACCAAGCACACTATCCAACTGCACCACCGACGCCCTGAATGTAATCCAAATCCAAATTATACTGTGGTACCACCGATGCCCTGAATGTAATCCAAATCCAAATTATGCTGTGATACCCTGACCACTGATGTCCTAAGCCAGTAGGTGTGTTTGTTGGGCCACAAAAACATGAAAAAACATTAATCTTTTATTTGCAGCTTAATGTGTTTTTGTATGTATAAAGCATGTTTGACACTTACATTTTTTTTAGAACAGAGAGGCTCTGATTTGATTGGAAACAGTAGAAAAATGTGTTTGCAACACACAACTAATGACCGTTAAGACAAATAATCAACAAATCAGATACTGTATGATCCCCCAATTGTATGATGATAACTCAGGATCAAAATCCTGCTTAAAATCATATTGTGTCATCAGCTTGAGACATAAAAGAGAACTAATAAGAAGTAGCAAAATAATGCACATCAAAGTTTTGTCATTGGATCTTTAAATTAAAATTTAAGTCACCCGAATACAGAGCTAATTTGCTTCTACTCATAAAGTTACTAATCAATTGACCACACCTTTGGACTGCAAGTGACATCCATCATATGTATTCTACATAATGTCTTTGGGACACATACCTGTCAGAGGTGGTGATGTCCACAGCCCGTCCCTCATAATGTAGCGAGTCCTCAGAATGATGACCGTCCTCATCCCAGCCCTCTGTCACCCTCAACTTCACACCGGGCCACATGTTCATCACTGAGATGGCCAGAGAGTTTAACTTGTCTTTGCAACGCTGTGAGGGAGGGGAGGAAAGAGACACAGGCACTTAGAAATGGTGAATGGTGCTCCAGTGGTGAAGTCTTGAAATTGCAGGTTGGTGGTTCGACTGTTGTGCCAGCAACTGTTAATGTGTCTGAGAGTTTATGAATGTGAAACTGACTGACACATAAAAATAAATTAGATCTCAGTATCAGTGAGTAAATGTGGGGTAAAAGATTATGTGTGACCTTTAATGTTCTAATTTTTGAACTCAACTTGCTGTTTGTGAAAAAAATGGACAATTTTAACTCTTAAAATCACTTAAAAATAGAGACTAATAAAACTTAGTGTTCAAACTGCAGCACTTCAGAGAGTGGTATTCATTTTTTGGAAAGAAATTTACATGAATCTCATACAAAGGTGATTTAATTCTGCCAATATTTGCCAGTCCTTCCATTAAATGACATTATTTAACATTTTTACCCTTTCCGTATCACTTTGAATGTACAAAACCCATAATTTTTAGATGGAGAAGGAAGAAAATAAAGAAAAGTTCCCTTAATTTTTTTCCCTTATATTATTTTAAAATATAATAGCCTGTGGGTAATGCTTTTTCTAGAGTCATTATCTGAGACATGTCAGTATAACCATTATTATTGATTTGAGTGCTTTCATTTCTTCTTCCTTTTTTTTTGTGGTTAAGATTTTGACATAAATTTAACTCCTAAAACTGGTGTCCAAAAAGGGAAGTAAGACAAAAATGTTTACATAAAAATTTAAATTGTTATCAAAAATATTTGAAAATTTTGTTGACTTAAGTCCTTTGAAAATACATTAAATACAGACTTATTATTCAAATTTAAACCCTTGCAGTCCAACTTTGGACACACAATGTTCACTTTAAAAAAAAATAATAACTACAACAACAAAAAAAAATAATTTTCCCAAAACAGAAAAAAGCCAGTGGGTTTTTTTCTTGTTTTTTTTATTTTATGATCTGGAAAATAAAATGACTAAAAATAAAACTTATTTAAATATATTCCAATATATACAGATGTAAAACATGACATACAATTTGGTGTCTAAGAAAAGGACACATCTGAAGGATAAGCCAAAAAATGAATAATCATTCGTGACAGTTTCCCTTGAAATCTTCTTATTGATTAAAGAACCTATACTATGGTTTATTTGTTTGTTTTAAATGCCACTATTGTGTTCAACATATCTCCTCCAACTCAGAGAATATTTATATACACAAAACAAAAAGCCAAAAAATGTCCCTAAGGCGCAGTTACTCAGAAAGAATGTCTTAGACAAAAAAGAGAATCCATCTGGATCAGGGTGTAAAAAATTTAGAAGATTTTGAACATACGTGATTGTCAACATACTCTGTCACCAAACAATCAATACACGAGTAAGAGTTCAGACAAAATACGGGCTCTTTAAATCTTGTTCTTTATTATCATTTCAAAAATAAATAACCTCCCTGTTAACCTTTTTTTTTGCTTCAGTTAGATACAGTACCCATACAACCGAGCAGCTGCCTGTTAGAACAACACCCAAATCTGAAAAATCCCAAACACTCATTTCCCAACTCTTTGTTAAAGGGGCAACTAGACTTGCCAAAAAATGAATAATCATTTGTGACAGTTTCCTTGAAATCTTCTTATTGATTCACACTTATTTTATTTTTTTACATGTGTATTTATTCTAAAATTAAAAGTGTCAACCGGCACATATCATTTTAGCGAAGCCTCCACACAGTCCTCGGTTGCCACTAGAAAATAATGCACATTTGCACATGTGGGCTACAGTGAGAAAATGGTGGTGTGTTTTAAAGGGGAACAAATTTGACTGGTTGAATGCACACCAGTTGTTTTAGCAATGGCCAAGATCAAACTTTGTGTCTGAGTTTTCAATAGGTCCAAAAAGTGGACTCAGTGTCACAAACAATGCTTTTGTTTGACAAGCATCATAGACCGCAATACTTTTATTCTTCAGATTCAGAAAATGAGTAAAAATATACACCTGTATCAAAAACAACAACAAAAAAATAATATTATTAAAATAAGTTGGTGTCCAGAGAGAGGACACAGGGCATCTTGACCAAGTCCAGTGACTCATTCTGGATCATGCAATCATTTTTAACGTGTCATGTAAACAGCTCTTTGAGTCATCAGCTGGTTAAAAACATGTAATACAAGGTCAAGTCCATTCACCAAGTCCAAGCATGTATGGAAACATTTGCTCTTAAATGCCAAGAGAGGAGCTAAAAGAAGAAAGAACCACCAGAGACAAATGTTTTGGTTGCAGCCATGTGGTCCAGGGACACACACAAAAAAAAAACAGATCCACACAAGGTGGACTTTGTGTCTCGGTGTGGTGGGTGCAGGAAGGTTGAGAATTCATAGTCATTACATTATGACGAGAAAGACAGGGCAGAGGAAATGCAGTTAAGGAGGGCAGATAAATGATTAAACAGTGAACAGTTAAAACATGCCAAACACTTTGAATCACAAAAATGAAGGCATGAGGTAGCTCTAAACTAACACACTCAACACACATGAAAACAAATCATGAAAATCATGCTTACATTTGTGTCAGGTGAATTCAGTCAGGTGAATGGTCAAAGTTCAACCTTTCATGTGGCCTGCTTGGGATGATTTAGCAATTTTCCAGTCACCTACATAAAGTTTGAGGTCGAATGGCTTCCCGTGAATAGAGATATATAGAGATAGAGATATGACTTAATTAGCAATAATTGGATTTAGGATAGTCGTGGTAGAATGGCTCCGCAACAGTGGATTTAGTCTTCATTGAGTTGTTTCTCCTCTACAGCCACCAAATGTAAAAATAACTCTGATATTGTGTTTAATGTAACCTCTACTCTGGCTGGTGCAGTTTAATAAAGGTAATGGATTCCCTTTTTGACCTGATAACTAAAACCGAAGATTATGATATGAAATAAAGGTTATTCTGGACTTAAAGGTAACACTAACTGTTTTTTTGTACACTTCCCGGAGGCCAACCTAAATGGTAAATCAATGAACTGACATATTGAAAGGGGTTATGTACAGACCAGATGGGTAAGTTTGATCACCAACAGGGTCACTTTTATTTAATTCTCAACAAAGAGGGCATATTAAAAAAGACTTTACCGTTTCATAAAAATATCTCTCATCAGAGCTCATTATAACAACACACATGTAAAATATTGAATGCATGTCTTAACACGTTTTCTGAAGAGCTTTTCAAAATTCAAGAGTTACACAAGTTACTTTCAGCTCAGTCAAAACTGTTTACAGTGCTGAGCAATTAAGTTTTAGTTTTAATTGCATTTATGGTCTCTCAAATCTGTTAAATGAAGAAAAATCACAATTAAACTTTCAATGTGCTACACATGATATTGCTCAGTTTGCCCTAATGTTTGTTATAGGTGGCAGATCAGTCAGGGTCTAGTGTTATACTTTTGGGATAAAATTGCAGAAAAAAAATATTTTAAATTACTTTTGAAATATGCTTGTGATGCAGATGTCATAAAGCAGATGAGTAATTGTGTTCAATAATCATGACTATGATTTTTGCAATAAATGCAGCCCCAGCGTTTACTGAGTATTTAAAAAGATTTTACTTTCATATTTTTATTCTTACGAATGCATCACCCCATAAATATTTAGCTTAAAAATGACAGCTTTATATAACTACTAATTTCTGTTTATGACAAATTATCTGCCACTTATCAAGTTTCATAATAGAAATATTTGTATATTTGGAATTTTAGTGCATTTAATTTGTATGCATGTAACACTGGTAACATTCCTTCATGGCATTTTTTCTTCAAGGTTTTCTCTGTTTAAAAATGATTAATTTATCAATTACTACTACTTAAAATAAGGATGGTAGCTGTGTGTAGCCATTTGACTGCACGTTGCCCATACGTGATCTTTAGGCTGAATTTGCCGTCAATTAATCAGTTTATGGCAACAACAGCCAGGGATGCCACCAGGAACTGGGGGTCCTGTGAAGGAGTAACACCATGGGCCCCAACACCACTGCACAAATGACTTCTGGATAGCGACTTGAACCACATTTAATGCAGACATTAAATAAAAACAAAAATAAAATAAGTATTGCTTAAATAACTAGTCATCCGTACACTACCTGCCACTGTTGAAGTGTGTACAAAGACATTCAATTGTATTATACTGCAGTTTAAAGCATAAGTAATTAATTCAAATATGTTGTCTAAGCACTTCCAGCCTTGAGGTTCTTTAGAAGTGTCAGCTTTAAAGTGATAGTTTTACAAGACTCAATACCTGGCTTAAATGTGCAGTAGCCATCACTGTGTACATTCAATTAACAATACTCTAACAATGATCTACCTGTATGATGAAAAGGACGGGGTTGGATCTTTCTGCACTTATTAAATGTCATAAAATAAATATTTATGATTCCAGTTCACCACTTGACACCTTATAAACAGGAAGTCCATGATAGCTTGTCACCATTTATGACTGACAGCAATTTGAATGACGTAGTAAAGAAATATATGATTATTACAAGATTTAATTGATACCACAAATTCCTAATCAAATCATGTAGATTTGCTGAGTGGTAAAACTTCCGCTAATTCTGGGTTTCATTTTTGACAATGTCAAACACATGGCACTCCTGATGTTAAAGGTTCAGTTAGCATCTTATCAGGGCATATAGAATAAATGAAGGAATTGATAAGGGAATTGTTAAGCATAAAGACCAATGCTATTGACTCCTACAGGTAGTTTTTAGTGATTGTCCACTGAAACTGCTTTTAAATTTCCATCACTACACAGAGTTTCAGTAGTGAGTTATTTTCATCAAGTCAAACTGTAAATTTGTATTCATACTATTGATTTTAAAAAATCATTTGACGAAATAAAGCATGCTAAAGTAAAACGATGACTCACAGAGTTCACAAAAATATTTTCCTTGCATCTGTTTTGTGTAGGTTAATATATGTTAAGTAAATAGCTGCTCTGTATCTTGAATTGTTTGTATTAAATGTATTAATACTGTATACACTAGAGCAAATACAAGTAATTGTTCACTCTTGTCCTCTTCACGCAACACAAGCAAGGTGGACTCAAAATACACTTTTTTTTACTGGAGAAGATTTTAAGGATCTCTTATTTTTTAATTCAGTAAAATATCATCAAAGTCACTTCTACATCTATTATTTTAGTATCTGCTACTCTTTCCAACCCTGGTGATGTTCCATAAAAAAACCTTTATTGCTAGTCTAACTATAATTGTGAATTCAACTAATAAGTTTTATGTTTGTGCATGTTTCACGTCACATTTAGTGTAAAATGCACATAATTTCACTTCACCACAATGACGCATCAGTGTGAAAACTGCCTTGGTGCGTCAGTCTCAGTTGATGTGCCTGCCCATTGCTGCTCAGTTTAAACTCATGCACCAAGATCAATCCCATAATATCAGCGGAACACAAAGATATGACTCAAAATCTTCCTGCAAACACACACTGACACAACAGCTGTCATTGGATTACTGCAAATATCTGATATGCCATTTGCAGACTAAACACTGAACCAGGGATCCTCAGCATTTGTGAAAAGGACAGTTTTTAATAGAAACTGTGGGCTGGATTAAATATAAAAGTGGCTTGACAATTTTGGAATAATTGACAAAATATTTTTGAATATTTCTGTTTTCTATCTCAATGTATGCAGCTTCATAGCCGTTATAAGCCAGATCAGACCCTTTCAAGCACATGGGGTAAACTTTTATATTGAGTTGTCAGTCACTGGGTTTAATACATATATATCACATGCTTGAATATTGTCTTATAATGAATGAATAGGGGAATAAGGAAAAATGAATCAAACATGACATCATTCCTGATTAAAATGTTTCAGTCATTGTCATTTCTATTTACATGTTCTCATCCTCACCATTTCTGATACTGATACTACTTTGAGGGCTGAATAAGAGGTCAAATGGGCACCATCGGACCTCCAGTTCATGATCACTTTCCTAGTGTTCAATAGATATTTTTGTCAGTAGAAATGTCCTGGCTCTCTTATTGTGACAGCCTGTGTTAGAAACTCTAAAATGAGAAAACAATTCAGTTTATAATTACTGATTCTGGTTTGGTTTAAACAAAATACTCAGTGATAATGAGATAAAGCATGGCGGATTTTTACATTCTGTCAATATTAGTATTACTAGTATGTTGTTTATACATGGCCAACACACGTCCCAAGTATAGACTGTAAAAATCTCTAGAAATATGAACTCCATCTGATACCAGTTCTTAACTTTATAAGAACTAACACTTATTTACCAACAGCAGTACGGTGTCAATAATATTGTGTATCCCTATTTGTAACGGAAGAAAACTTTTCTAATACTCTTGAGGGGCGCTGAAAGTCATACACCCCTCTTAACTTTTATCCCCTTATGGCACAAGCGACCAAGTTTGTCAGGAAGCAAATCCTGAGGTGACACAAGGGGCTGTGAATCAATAAAATCAATCCGCCTGGTTGAAATATTTAACTAAAGCAAACATTTAGCTGATAATTAGAGTCAACGCTGTGGCTAATCTGGTCTTAAGTGGTTCAGTTCCATCAGATTCGTTGGACTGGTCTGCTTCGGTCGGATAGAAGAGGTGTCTTCAGTATATTTTTGAAAGCAGAAAATGTCAGTAATGGTCTTCCTCGCGAACACTAATCTGTTTTACGCGTGTGTGCCAGATCCGTGCGCTCCCTCTTCATTCATTCTTACGTCTTACCTGTGTCATCAGCCTGTCTGCCCCCGTGTCCTCCTCATCTTTAAAGATTATATCTGTGTTGTAATTCGGCGTCAGCTCCTTAAAGCGTTCGGAGTTGCGCGTAATTTTGCCCTCGGGTCTCCCGCTGGCTCCCAGTGTCTTCTCAGCCACGTTGGGGCTGAACTGCTTGTACGCGAGCGGGATGAGCTTCTTGGGGAGCCGCCTCTTGCCGTACCCCCTCCCCGGTCCGCAGCCCTCCAAGGCAGGTGCGAGGAGGAGGACCAAGGCGCACAGAGAGGCGGTGAGAAGGGGAAAGGAGATCCGCATCGCCCCGCGGGGGAGGGAAGACTCTCCCGGGGGAGAGAGATTGAGATCTCTTCAGTACCTCTCCGGTTCTGCTCCCGACTCCATAGTCCGTGACAGTCGCGGTATCACGTCCGGAAAACTGTGACCTGAGAAGCTCAGCACCCCGGCTTCACCGGGCACCATGAGGACACCAAAGAGTTTTTAGCTGCTCCAAAGAAAATAGAGCCAAAAAGAGAAACTTGGCTCCCTCCGCCCTATCAGAATCAACAGTAAGTGTGCAGGCTGTAAAGTCCGTGCATTTAAACAAACAGGTTCAAAGTCGATTTGGTGGGTGAGAGAGTAAAAGAGAGAGAGTGGTTACTGATATCCAAGTTGCAGTGTTGTGGTTTCTCTCCCTCTCTTTTCTTCTGCGCTGGGAACATGTCACAACATCAGCCTCAGTCAGCCCGCTGCTCCGCTTGAAAGCTCGTCCTCTCTCCAGATGCGGCCAGCGCGCAACAAGCTGCAGCTTTCCAGTTGAATTGGAAGGATTTGAGTGATCCCAAACGATCTGTTGCCACCTCAGACCGCACCCTGCCAGTCCTGCCTACCTCCTCTCTCCTCTCCCTCTCTTCTGCTGTCCCTGCTCTGCCACCCACCCCCGCCCCTCCCTGGGCACATGCAGGGCGCACTGGAGAGTCCTGTCCACGGATAGTAAACAGTAGTTTTGCCCCTTTATTTGCTGCCACCTCTAATCTCCAGCTGTTGCCCTTGTCTCCATGTGCCCTTGAAAAGTTTGCATGCTTGTTTGTTTCAGAATGTAAACAACGAGCAATCACAATCAATTAAACCAATCTATTTCCCGGAGTAAGTAGCCAATGGTGTTTTCTGTTTCTCGGCTGCTTTCCAATCGCAAATAAGTGCAAGGGTCAGTGGCTGATTTGATGGCTTGTGTTTGGTTGACTGGCTAGGTAATGGAGTAATTTAAAAGCTGTGTGAGGGAATGTTTGCCTGGATTTTTGGCAGGACTAGATAAACAATCGATTTAAAGTTAAATAGATTATTTGAATTGCTAACCAAATCTGATAATGACTGTATTTAGAGGTAATTAAAGGTCACATATTTTTCAAAAAGCTTAAAATTGGTCTTCTTAAAACAATTTTTTAAAAAGTTTTTTACATAAAATTCCAATCAGATTTTGAGATTTGAATGCCTGTAAACACCTCTGTTTCAGCCCTGCCCAGAACAGGCTGTTGAACTGCAAACCTCAAAGACCTGTGATTATCAATTAGCCACAGCTTTCATGTGCTGTGCTGTAATGTTTACTGTGGCTCCATAGGCATGCCTAAATATGTTCCTTCACTGGATCTAGAAGTGGGCTGGAGCCTATCCCAGCTGACACCGGTTGAGAAATGGGGCATACCATGGTCTGTTCCCCAGTTGATGACACTTAGAGATGAAAAAAATATTACATTTACACTCCATCAATCAACAAACCACTGTCAGGCCAACTGTCATATACCAAAGTGTCCATGGGCAAGACACTTAATCCCTTAATCCCAAAATCCTCAACTAGAGGCCACTTATATTCTCTTTCTGGAACTGTTCTCCTCTGCTCCGAGAACTGACTTATTGAGTGGAGGTCAGACAACACAGATAAATGAAACATAAAACAAAAGAGTTTTTTTCATGTATATGACCTGAGTTCTATGATTTTGTTTAGGTGTGAGTAGGGATGGGTACCGAATTCGGTACTTTAAGAGGTAGCGACCGAATTCAGTAGGTACTACCGAGTAACGATTCACGTAAAATCAAACGGTGCCATGTTTAGGTACCTAAACGCATCCTTGTGACTGTGAGGGAGTGGAAGAAGCAGGCATACTATTGGGCAGAGGGTAGGTGAATTTCCATACCAGACTTGAACGTAGCACAGCAATAGCGTAATGACGTCAGCAGCCGCGGGCTCAGTCAACAAAGCAAGCATGGCTGAGAGAAATTGCTCGAAAGTATGGCTCTACTTTATTAAATGTGGCGGAGATTGCGCTCGCTGCAATATTTGTGACGCCAAGTGTAAGGCCAGCGGCAGAAATACTTCAAATCTGAGGAAGCACCTGGTGACGCACAAAATTTTCCTTAAATCTGAAGAGTGCACAATTTTTGATAGCCTCAGATCTACAACCACAAAGGATTCATTCAGCACTGTTAACACGCCTGTGTCCAATGGTGACTAGTTGTCTGCAGCCAGAAACACAGGAAAAGAAATGGCTTTAACATTTGGTGATGGCAGCAAATGCGACAAGGAGGATACCTGGTCCAGGTAAATAAGCCTCGTGTTTAAGATGGTATTAGCTTTGCATTTTGATCTGCGTCAGTTATCATTATCAGGTCGGTTCCTCGTACTTTGCAACGTTAATGTAAATGCTTTTTTTATTTACAGCTCTGGCGGACCCATTGTTAAACTGCCCTAAAGTTAAAGTGAGGGCTGCAGTTAATTTATTAAGTTGTGGTTCATTTTAGTTACTGGTTTTCATGTTGAAGAAATTTTTTGAACAACTACAATGTTACAATACAAACAGTTGAATGTTGTTTTGATATATATCTGTCAAATTTTATATATTGAGAATAAATTTTTATTGAAAAAAATTGAGATCTTAATATTAAACAAATTAATATTTATTACCTCATAAACACGCGCAAAAGTACCGAAAATTGGTACCGTTGAGTCCCGATACCGATTCCCAGGTAGGCTACCGGGCATCAGTATGGTATCGGTTCAAATGTGAAAGCTACCCATCCCGAGGTGTGAGCTACTTCAGCCCTGGTGCCACATGTGACTCCTGCTCACTCATTTATTCAAAGAAAACACATCAAAGACTTTAGATGAAGATTTGGTTTTTAAAAGCCATGGCAAGATTTAAAATAGCATTATCATTTTATAGGACAGTTAAAATTCCTGCTGTGGATTATTTTTTAAATGTCAACAACTTTTGTAGAAAATATGTAAAAATATGAGTTACAAATCCATTAATAACCTGTTAAAAACAATCACAGTAGATGAAATTGGCTTGAATTTTATGTTTAGCTAGAAGTTTTACTTTCAGTTTGTATTTATAAATATTTTAAAATACAGTATCTGTTTTCCTATTTGTTCTTTATAATTGATTGGGCAGCAAGGTGGCGCAGCAGGTAGTGCATGTGCCTCACAGCAAGAAGATCCCAGGTTGGATCCCTGGGTTGGGCAGGGCCCTTCTGTGTAAAGTTTGCATGTTCTTCCCGTGCATGAGTGGGTTCTCTCTGAGCACTCCAACTTCCTCCCACAGACCAAAAACATGCTCATTAGGTTAGTTGGTGACTCTAAATTGTCCTTAGGTATGAGTGTGAGTGTGAATGGTTGTCTGTCACTCTATGTGGCCCTGTGATGTGGCGACCGGTTCAGGGTGTACCCCGCCTCTCGCCCAGTGACCCTGAAAGGGATAAGCAGTATAGAAATTGAATGTAACTGATTGTGGTCGTAAAGTTGAAAATATGTTTTATTGCAATGGAGACACAATTAGAGTGGCCCTCCTGGTATAAGCAACCTTTTCAGTCCCTGATTCAGTAAATTTTAGCACAGCCCAGATACTGTATGTACCGTAAAATACCAAATAAACGCTCAGTCCCAAATAAACGCCGGGTGTAGCAGTACATTTTGACAAATAGAAACCCGTTCTAAATAAACGCCTGGTGTAATTTATTCACTCACCTCCCTCTGTATGTCAACAAATGTATGTTGGTGTGAGGTGCTCTGTTTCATGACAGTGCAGTTACTCTCAACGTCCATAGAAGGCACTAGAGCGCAGAAAGACAGAATCTTACATACTAGGGCTTTGAAAATTCAATGAAGAAGACGTTGCCACTGCTGCCGTTTGTTTTTTGTCCTTAACTAACATCAGGGAGGCCAGTCACAGCAGGGAGGCCAGTTACGTCAGTTAGCGGTACGTTGCTGCTTATCTCCATGTCCCTGGTGCAGCGAAAAAAAAGTACAACCTTAACTTAAATAGCAGTCATTCCTGATCAGTATTAAGAGTGTTGAGAGAGTGCTGAGTTGAAAGAAGAAGACAAGAGTGCAACAATGGTACTGCCTTGAAAATGTACAGGTGTTATTCATACTAGTGTAAATAAATAATTTGATTATATTTACCATATTTTTTTCACTTTTTGCTAAGTAAAATTTTTGTGCAAAAGGAATTAAACGCCTGTCCCAAATAGTTGCCTGGTCCCAAATAAACGCCTGGTCTGCTCAGTAATTGAAGCAAATAAACGCCCTGGCTACTATTTGGTATTTTACGGTACGTTGTATTAGGGCTAATAAGCCTTTAGCAATGATGTGTGTTGAGAAGTTAACCTGTTGAGCAGCTGTGATGAAATAAAACGTGTAGTTCACTGCATACATTTAAGAAACTGTTAAAATAAAGTGATACATGTGAAAACAGGAAACAAAGTTAACTAATAAAAAGTTATAAAAAGACTGAAGCTTTTAATTTGAGGTTTAATGTAGATAATAATAGGATGTTTGGGAATACCAGTTGACTTTTTATATTGAAATGATTAAGGTTCAGTTTTGTATAACCTTAAGTTAACCGATAAAGGGATGTATTTATCGTGAAAAAAAATGAGCTTGAGCTTCTGTCCATCAGTTTGATTTCTTTATCTTATTGTTTTGATCTTAATTTACCAGAAGTCATCTGTGAGCTTTAATTCTAACAGAAGGTTAGGAGATTTACCTCCTGAAACTGAAGGTCTGTAGATAGACCTGGTACACAAATATTAAAAAAAAGACATGAGATAGTGTGTTTTGCCTCATATAGGCCCTTCAAAGCTCCTATGAGGAGGTTTTACATGATCACAAAATCTAAATTAGAATCAGAATCAGAATTGTATTTTTTTGCAAGGTAAATATAAAAATAGAGAACAAGATTAAATAAATGAATTTAAAAAGAAATACAAAACAGACTGTAACTGACATTGCTGCCTTTGTATAAGCTTCATTAGCTAACACAACCACCAGCGTAAACGATGACATCCTCTTTACTGTAGTTTTTAATGTTCATGACTGCTGCCATGGGGGGCAGGTGCCGGTAAGAGTGAAGTTCCGTGCTGCTGAAACAAACCAGGACTTATTTGAATCGAACATTTCTCATGTTTTTGAACAGTGTGATGATTTTCAGTGGGCAGGGTTTAACTGGAGGCAAAACGACCCTCCAGACACATTAGCTAGGAAATATCACAGGTCTTTCTGGACATTTAAGGCAAGTGATTAGGTTTTTCTGTCCTGTAGTATCAGCTCAGTTCGTCTTGACTCAACTTTTTCACCATTAGTGATAGTACCTTATGACAGTTTTTCAGGCTCCAGCTGTGCTGAGACGAGAACATGACTTGGAGCCAGTAATGACCCCTGAATGATGCTAGTATTGCCAAAACAAGATGGAGGTATAAGATAGACATTACTTTCCTCCCATTGTCTCAGTGCTGAATGACTTCCCAAACTCTCCTCTGCTCTTAGTGGTACAGTGTTTTGGTGCTTGCAACCATCTTTGTAACTAAAATTTTCTGTTCTGTCAGCTACAAAAAGCAAAAAACTAGGAGCCAGCTATGCAATCAGTTCTATTTCCTGCTTGCTGTTGTCAAGATGTCACAACAATTTTCTCACAGTAGTGTTATGATGACCTTGATTAAGTCTAAAAGGCACTATCAAAGTTTTACTGTACTGTAAAACAAAGCCAGTATTATCCAAACTGTGTACAGTCAAGCAGATACTACAAATGTATTTACTGTGATAAGTGTTATTTTAAACATAACTGACACTGAAAAATGTGGAAAGCCAGGCTATATTTCAGCTTCATACCTTAACTTATTTTCCATTTTAAACCCTGTTTACATGCAGTTACAAAGATGAACATTGATTTCAGG
Organism: Scarus forsteni; assembly: GCA_036419115.1. Lineage (NCBI taxonomy): Eukaryota > Metazoa > Chordata > Actinopteri > Labriformes > Labridae > Scarus > Scarus forsteni. The sequence continues at coordinate 52,941,572 of JAZDUH010000098.1, forward strand.
ATTTCAATGAATAAACCTGGAAATTCCAACTCAAATCAAGACAGAAAGTGACAGGCAATATGTTGTTTACAAATTAGACATATTTTAGAGCTGACTATGTGAAGGGAAGATGCTAGCTCCAATTCAAAAAGCTGAGACCCTTTGTTTTTATGTGCGGTAGAGAAGTAGACACGAAGAACACCCCCAACAAAGTCCAACAGAAGAGCTGTTTGACAGCTAAAAAACAACAACAGCATTTATAGAAGCGGTTTAAATGACTCAGATCTCAAAAGAATGCTGAAATTCCCATCATTCTGAGCAAGGCCCAAAAATGTAAACAAACAAGCTATCTTTCAGCTTGTTGTTTTTTGTTTTGTTTTTTATTGTGGATTAGATCAACCGACAGGATGGTGTTTTCATTCTTGTTAATTCATGGTAATGTATAATTTAAGTACAAATAGAGCCCAGACTGTCATAGCAGTTTAAATACTCCTTTAAAGGTTTGAAATGTATTTTGGTTGATTATTCTTCTCCTTTAAAATCATCAAAAGGAATTGTATTGTATACTGTTGGGAAGCCTGATGAGTCACCTTTAAAACAATGTGCAGCTTGTAAGTATTGTGCTTTCATAGAACAACACAGTCTAATGTGGGTATAGCACCCTAAAAACGTGCCACACTCCTACAGCTGCAGCATTACTGTAAACTTATACCTAAAACTTAGGATTAAGTACTATGAGACTGGTGAAGTCAAAGACAGATTGCAAAGTGAGTGTCCCAGGAAGACAACATCCCAAGAAGACTTGTTCCTCACGTTTGCTTCACTGAGGAACTGCAGGCTTTCCTCAAGGGGGCGAGGAAATTTTGGCACATTTTTTGAGGCACTACCCACACCTTTAGCTGTCAAGCTCATACTATGAATGCAGGATCTTTGCAAGTTGTATCTCCTTGTAAAGGTGACTAACCAGACTTTCCAATGATATGAAGCACAGTATCATTTGTTTTATTAAATGGAGGGGAAATAATCTACCAAAATAATGTTTACATATCTTTTTTGAGAAGCATAGTTGCCTCCAGTTTTGCTATGTTTTGCATACAGCTTGTGCCATGATGTATTTCACACAGAAACAGTGCTTACTTCCATATCTATTGACAAAACCCTTAAGATGAAGCAGTATGAGATTTTTGTTTAGTCAAAAAGAGATTAGAGGGGCTGCTTTGTCAACAGAGGGCAGCAAACTGAACACAAACCACAAAATCCTGACAGGAACTTTCATCAAAAACAATAACGTTTACAAGTTCCCTCAAATGTAGAATTATGCCTTTAATTTAACAACTTACAACTTTCTTGCTCCCTGGCTGCTTGTGGCTGGCACACACACACACACACACATACACACTCTTTTCAACACCAGAAAACCCCAACCTCTCCAAATTAGCTCTTCAAATATTTGCCCACAGAAAATCAGTGGTCTAACCCCTGTTTCTCGGGGCAGCCTCTTTTGAATGAGCTGGACTGTACAGGGCCGAGGGTTTCCACAATTTATGTTTTATTATTTGTGAGTGTAAACACTGTAATGTATTTTCTGCTGCACCGCCGCTTTTCATGTTTCTTAATGGAACAGAGGAAAGCAAAGAGAGGGATTCACACACTGTAAACAGCCATGTATAGCTGTGTTTACCTTAAAGCTGAAATAGACTGTCAACCAACCTCTGAGTAAATTCATTAGGGTTTTCCCTGTATGGAGCTCACAGGTTTAGTAAAATCATACAGAGATGTCAGTGTTTTATCAATTTATAAAAGACTTTCCGAGGTGAAAATGATCTGATGATTAATTGTCCCATTAGTGTTCACAAGAATTGTATCTTGTGAGATGAGGTCCATGGTTATTGCCATGGACCCTTTTGGGAAACATTTACAGTTAGTCAAAATGATCTTATTGCTTTATTAATGCTCCCATGAGGATGTATTAGATGGTTGTGGAACAGATTAAAACTAATTGTAGTGTTTCTTTATTGCGTAAAAATATAAAGAACAGCAGTTTGAATTCTGGCTTTTATTTTTTTTTAGGTTTAATACAAGAAAAATATGATTGACATCCCATTGCAGAGAAACAACCTTTGTTTACATTTCCCAATGAAAACATTCTTTATGAGGGTTACATTTAACTTCTTATCCTGCTGTGAAGATGCAGAAAAGGGTTAGTAGGAAATTAATTTACAAGACAGAGTGAATAGATGGGGGAAGTGCTTTGGCCAAAAGGGGCGCTGAAATTAATATCAACCAAAAACATCCTCACGGGAGCTTAAATGCATCAACTGAGGTGTTCACACTCACAAATCTGTGGTGTTGAAAGTCATAGACAAAAGCTATCTAGCCTAACTTGGTATAGCTAAGCTTTGCTACATTATCTTAGAGTAGCTATGGCCAAAGTTTTACGATTTAATGTAAAGGAACCAAGGCCTTATTTAAAGCTAATGGAAGCTGTACCTTGATGTTACCTTATACAAAAATGTTGTTCTTTGATAAGAAAAAACAAATTCTATCAGTTTAAAGCTGTGGGTTTACAGGTGTTTGTAGCCTAACAAAACCCATTTGTTCAAGTTGTTCCCTGAGTTGTTTTAATGTCAGAGCTTCACAGGTTATGGCTTACGGTCAAGTCCACATAACCCACTGTAAAAAAAGAAGACTTTCTCTATTTAAAACTTCATAAAAAAATAATGTAGAAGATAACTAGAAGAGCTCAGAGAACACAAACCCACACCAAGGCATTTCTGACATTGTTGGCAAGGCTATTGTAGAAAAATCGGAGAACTGCCTAAATACAAAATGGTATCTACAAAAGGATCTGAATCTGCACCCAGATCGGGATCACCACCAAAGTCAAATCACTTCTCTCTATTGCTATGACAAACATTCTTGTAAAACTTAATCAGTCAGTTTAAAACTTTTTGTATCATTAGTGAAAAATATGGACAACTGCCAAACCTAAATATATTGGAAAAATCATTAAAAAATATCTGTATCCACAACCAGATTTGGATCAACACTAAAACTGAATCTCCTTTTCCTTTTCCCATGACCAGCATTCTCTAACCTTTATGAGTCTGTGTCTTTATTGACTTTAAAATGAATTGCTTTTGCTGTTACAACTAAGTTTCAAGGTTTGATGTAATAAGAGTATAAAAATATGGACGATACAACAGCTTCTGAGTGAAGCCAAACATTTGGTTCAACTCTACTATCAGATAAGTGGCCACTGGTTTGGAACTGCCTTTTAAAAGTTATGAGATGAGATATTGAAAAGGACTTTGTAAAAAAATCTAAATTAAATGAATCCCTTTCTTTGTCAATATCATCATGTTATAGTGTGCCCAACTGCTTTTTTCTTGTTGGGGGTTTCTTTGATTTCAGTCATTTAAAGTTATAACAGACAAAATACCACATTAACAGCTCTTTGTTGTGATTCATGTGGCATCATGTACACAATATAAACAGAGCAAAAGACAGAGGATAATAAATATTACAAACTAAAACACAACAGGTCTTGAATATTCAGTGACATAAAGTTTCTGATTCAAACTGATACATGACTCTAAATCTGTTGAATGTATTTGTTGGCAAAGCTTCAGGATGTAAGATGTGTGATGCTCAGTGCCCAATTAAAATAGTCTACATGCCAACCACAGGGCTATATAGACTTAGATTACAAAGAGGTGGAGGCGTATTGATTCTCTTTATATACAGTCAGTTTTTGCTTAGCTGCTACAAGCTTTTTTTTTTGTTAACAATTTTTTATTGGTATTTTAGAACAAAAATACAACAATAAAAGCACAACAAAGACGAAACGCCCCCCAACCCCCAGCGGCAGTTCATAATATGTTATGGCCTGTTTATATCAAGGACAGAGTAGCATTGTAATTACATGTAATATTAGTGTAATAAACATAAGGAAAATACAGGAAAAAATATTAAAAGAAGAGAAACCTGTATAAGTATACATAAAGAAGTAAGGTTCTGGATGTCTGAGGTCTGTAGCTTAAAAGTCTGAGCAAAGTTGTTTTACTTTGTCAATGAAGGACGTCCAAGCATATATAGTAGATTGTTTGGCGTTATGCATTCTTGCCACTGACAGCTCTAAATGTAATATATCCAGTAAAGATCTCAACCACTGACTAATAGAAAGAGAGTGAGGAGGTTGCCAACGAAGCACCAACATCTTTTTTGCTGCTGTAAGGCAGACAAATAGTTGCTTAGCTGCTACAAGCTTAAAAAATATTGTTGGATAAATTCACATTCTTCATTCCTTTTGTCACAATTTAGAATTTTTGAGTATTCATTTATGTTTTCATTTTTATAGCACTGGAGGATTACTGGTTCAGCAGGTAGTGCTGCTGTCTCAGAGTTAGAGGGTTGTTGGTTTGATTCTTGGTTGGGGTCTTTCTGTGTGGAAAAAAAACATGCCCTTAAGGTGAATGGTGACTTTAAATGGCGCTTAGGTGTGAGTTGGAATGATTATGTCTCTCCATATATGCCATGTGGTTTGCTGCCAACTAGATGGGGTGTACCCTGCCTCTCACCCTATGCCAGCTGGAACAGGGGTTTTCTTTCTTTGAACACAACTAACATCCACTCATAGTCACTACCTCTCATTCTCAAAAGATTGCTGATAAGCCACACCATTTTCTGACCAGCAGTAATTGTTACTCCATTAAGCTTTGCAGACATTTTCCTAATGACAGACATGAAACTAACTGAAGCTGCTTTGGAAGGCTGTTCAGTCCCTCAAAGCTTCTCCTGCTTGCAATCAAAACAGTTTGTAACATTGAACCAGAAACTTAAAATGTCACCAGGACAGCTGACAAATTTAGCCATAGACATAGTTTGGTATAAGTTTGCTTTATGTGAGGATTTAAATAATAAGTACATGTTGAATTATTAAAATTCAAGTAGGCAGTATTTCATTAAATTACAAGATCTCAGTTGTTTTAGATGGTATGTGTCCTGGTTGAATGACAATAGATCATCTTGGTTTTAAAATGCTTATGATCACACATCACACATATAGGGCGGGTCTATATTATTACTGTAGTCGTGTGCCTATCCCAGTGAACCGTAAATGTAAAGGTACAAAGCTACAGTATATGTACTTCATGTCAGCTGTCTATAACAGTAGAAAATAACTACTTTTGTGCAAAACCTCTCAGATGGTGCGTCTTTTCAGGTAATGATGAAAACACAGTATTTACTGATGGATGATTGTTGCATTTTCCTAATATGATAAAAAGAACATTCTGGAATTTACAAAAAAACACTCACTAACATGTTTCACAAGAAAAATACAGATAAAGAAAAAAGGAGACTGCCCCCCAGTTGGAGCAGATGCTTTTGTTCTGAGGTGTCCCAGTCTGAAAAACAATGAATCTAGTCCAGTTTCTTCCAAAGTCTTTTTTTTAAACCGTTGGTACACTGATGGCAAGTCAAAATCTTCAGGAACGCCATATTCACATTTAGCAGTCTTAGCAGTCTGCAACTTTGCATCTACATTTCATATATAAAGCAGAACACATTAGAAATGAACAAGTAACTGTTCTGAGAAGTGGGTGGGAGAGATGAATCAGAATCTTCCCTCCTCTTATTAATTCTGTTTAGTGAAAAAGATGGAATTTCTCTAAAAACTACTTTACAAAATACATTTTTAATTACAGAATTTGCAGCTCTATGCAGAAATATTGCACCGAAAAACTGAAAGTATATCAAGAGCCTGTACATCAGTTGTACGGTTGTAATAATATCTTAACTTGCCAAAACAAACCTAGATTGCTTCAAGGTAAACCGGTATGCACATCACACCAGAACCACTGATCCTGCTATTTCCTATGTTGAGGCATAACTTTTGAGATATACTTAACATTTAAAAGAGACAGGGCTATATCAGCATGAACACAAAGCCAATATGCTGCACAGACTTTTCTGGTCTGAAAGCCATAATGTATCATGTTGGAGGTCAAATAAGCTTCATCCACAACTCAGCTGAATACATGAAGAGTATTTTAACTTTTATACTTGGGTATGTTTTGCAGCAATAGCATTTGGAGCTTATTTACATGTTCACTGCCATGTTTGTGTGCCATGATAGTACTTAACATCTTGGTGGAGACAAAACCAATCATTGCTTGCAGATCATCCTTTAAACCAAATGTATGATTTACAAATGGTAATCCACGAAGATGTTAAGTTACCACACTGACACCACACATTTAAGGATAATTTAGCTGAACAATTGGTGGGAACATGCTTTGAATCAGGCCACAACCTCCACCTCTGCTCCCCAGGGAGCCAATTTGGGCTTAAGAAGTTCAAAAGTGTCGCCAGCCCCAGCAAAACAGACACTTAAATCTGTTCATGTGTCACAGGAAGTTCAATAAGTTTGCTCCACTCTCAGGACTCAAAGACTAACTGAAAAACTTTTCACTAAACATTAGTTACCATTCATGCATTTGACAAGAGTCAGTATGAGGCTGCTGTTCTTTTGTCAACAACCTCAATGAAGTTGGGACATTTTGTAAATGTAAACAAAAACAGGATTCAATGATTTGCAACTGTTTTAAATAAATACAATACAACCACGAATGTTCAAATGAAAAACTTTTGTTTTCACTGCTGTTTTTTTGCAAAAATCTTTAATTTTGAATTTATTCTTTTGTACTTATTTTTACACTACAGTATGTTCTGACTTTACTGTAATTGGGGTTTGTGTTTAACATTTAAGCAGGCAGCACTGGGCAAGACTCTGCTGTTGAGCTGCATCTTGGTTGTCTTGTCTGTACCTCATTTTGCTTTTTGACACGTGTACAAAGGTTTGTGTGTCAAAGGGGACGAAAATCTATATGCAAATTGGTGTATACCCACTGCTGCATGAACATATGTTTTCCTGAAAGTATCAGCAGTGGTCATGCGTGAGTGTATGTCTGTGTGTGTGTCATCTTCCCTTTGAAGCTCATAAATACGGGAGTGGCTGCAGGCAGGCCCGCTGCCTATTCAGCATGGCTGTCGACAATGCTTCAGAAGTGGTCACATCCGTCCATCGATCCCTCCCTTCACCCATCCGTCTCCCAGTTCATCCTCGCCTCAAGAAAGGACGCTGTGGCCTTCAAGAAGACAACTATTTGATCAGAACAAACTGCAGTGGAGCCTAACACAAAGGCATCATTTGTGAAAACATCTGTTGCCATTAATATTCATCAACCTGTCACTTTTGTACTCTTTAACTCAATCTCTGAGCAAATTCTGTACAGCTTTAATGGATGACATAGTGTAAGGTATGACACACATGCAGGCACACAAGCAAAACTACACATTTCCAACCATGTGTGCACAGCCGGCAGGCACGCCAACCAAGCATCAGGCCCGGGCTCATTGATGTTTGTTAAAGTTATTAATTTTCTCTGTGAAATAAGAGGCCACGGTGGCAGGACAGAAGGAGATGGGTGCCAGCCCCAGAATCTCTCCTGCTTTCATCTACTGGCACTAAGGCTCTATGAGTTCACAGCACTGGGCCTTTACATGGGCACCGGGGTTACCCACGCATACCCCGGGTCCTAACCAACAAAGGGCTCTGAGTGGGGCGAACAGATGAAAGGAAATGCTAAAGAGGAAGATGAATGGCAAAAAGATGGGGAGGATATGTGAAAAAGGATGATACAGAATGACAGAGAGATAATGAGAGAGGGTGAGAAATTGGTACAAAGGGTTTGACTGAGAAGTTAAGGAGCAAGATGTGGATTTAGGAGCTGATAAAAGAGAAAAGAAAGACGGGGGTTGAGTGAGTAAGAGTGAGTGAGTGAGTACACAGCACATTAGCTGGTAAACAAGCCAGTTTTTGGTTGTTTTGCATTCAGTGGAAGCTAGCGTGTTTGTGGCTTGTGGTGCTTCGCTGTAATGGGGGTTAAAGGCCGTTATGCTCAAGGTAACAACAGCTGGTGGCAAAAACCGCCATCCCTCTTCCTCCTTCTCCTCCTCCTTCTTCTGTTCCTCCACACACTCCAGCGTCCAACCCCAAACCACAATAAACACCTAACGCTAGGTCTGTATACCCTGAGTTTCCTAGCTTAAAATTGTCTCTGTCTAAACCTTGTAAGACTTAATCTTTCAAGACAAGTAGATGTGCTCCTGTTCAGTCCTTCAGTTCTCATTTAATTTGCATTACATTGGCACCAAGCACTGTATGTTTAATGTGAGCATTTAGGGGCTAGCTAACCCGTAGCTAACACGCCAGCCAGTGGAAACCACAATGACCAATCTGTCTGTCAATGTAAGGGAGATGCATCAATGCTAGTCTAACTAAAGGCCGATTCAGTGCAGCGTGTTTGTTCAGACAGAAGGAAAAATAAAGGCAGGATGATATAAAAGTGGAGCACAGGCTAAATGTGTCCCGGAGTTAGCGGCTA